>OX637338.1:20567175-20909675 GCA_951799405.1 Agapetus fuscipes
AGGATCATACATGACTTATTACATTTTTTAAATCAATAAATAATAATATATATGGACATCCAGGACATCAAAAACTAAAAACATAAAACTAATTTCACAACCCTTCGGGGATAACGCGGCGAGAAATATATTATGTAATGGAAGCACTGCAAACGATTATCACTGGCTGGCTTCACCGCTCTTTTTTGGTCCTGTCCATCGCATGCACACAAGCTTCTGCTTTCCCATGAAGACAACTGGTCAGGCAAAATAGGTTGGTGGATTGCATTCCTTTCCATAAATCTATTTCATAAAAATCATGTATTTCGTAAACACAATAAATTATCAAAAATGTGCGATGAAAACGTACGTATTTTGGACTGCAGTAGGAGTTGGTGAATGTGGAAGAGGCGCCACCTGTGCTCTGTCACCCAAAGCTTTTCCTGAGCGCTGCTGACAACTCTCCCTCTAGTAGGCACCGCTATTACCGACATGCAGCCACACCAAGGCGAACTATTCAAATGTTCACAGATGTCGTTGCCTGTGAAGTAATGACATGAGTAATGAAAATAGCAGCTGATACATTGAGGTATATATATATATACCTCAATGAGCTGATGGCTAATATAATCATACAGAGACATCGAGCGACATTGAGAATGCGTTGAGAAATAATCATTGGAAATAATAGATTGAGTTGAAAATTATACTTCAAAGCACATAGGTAAAAACATGTCAATATCACTCCGTTTTTAGGGAAAGGCGGTAGGAGTTGCTTATGTTCATGTGAGTTTTGCTTTATTGTGTAGGTACGTACCTACACATAAATCATGTGTAAGCGCGAACTTACATGTGTCGGCTTGTGGGCATGCATTAAATATGAGTCTTAAATATCAATATATCTTTGCAACTTGGATTAATCATTGATTACTTAAATAGAGTATAGAAAGTGACCTATTTGGATGAAAACCGAAAAGAACACAATATAATGGGTGCTTTACCTCAATGGGGCACATTCTAACCAGAATCTAACATGATCAAGTAATGAAATCCTGCTTACAATTGTTTAGATTTAGAATAATATAAATACGCGGGTGTGTCTCTGCGTGAGGAGGGAGGGAGGAGGTGGCGCGTCCCAAGGGCACACCTACACACCCACACTCCGCCGCACGCACACACAAACACACAGGCACGGTCCCACGCGGCCGCGGCGTGCTCTCCAGCGCTGTGACGTCACCTGGCCCAGAGTGGTGACGTCACGCAGCAGCCGCTGTGCACGTGATCAGCACGCGGTGATCACGCCGCGGCCGCGTGCCCGCCGCGCGCCCATTGGCGGAGCGCGCCGAGCCCCCGCGCGGCCATTGGCGGCGCGCGCAGACAGCACGCACGCAGGCAACAACACAACACTGAACACTCATTCCACTCATTCTGTAACGCAACTCCGGCGGCGGCTGACGACTCTGCTTTCTGGAATTTCAATAAGAAAAATACCTTGTTTATAACATAAAAATACATTCAATTTATTTCTGAATGTCTTATAATTAATTTTTAAAAACAACTTCCCAGTACTGTGAAAATATCTTCAAAAAAGTTAAATTTTTGAGTGACTTGCTTTGTTTATGTTGAAGACTTTTAGTTTGTGTTGTGTGCTGTACGCTGATATCCCAGGAGGATGTTCTGCAACAAGATGGAGCTGCCCCAGGAGCTGGGCAGCGGCAGCGGCAGCAGCAGCAAGTGCCCCAGGAGCAGCGGCTTCCCCACACAAGTCTGTGTTGGCGCTCCCCTGTCTCCGCCCTCCACGCCACCTCTGCAGGAGCACAAGGTACCCTATGTGCTCCTACTCTGATTAAACTAACACAAAATGATTCATTATTTGTCACGTAATAATATATTCATGTTTACTTACATTTATAGAAGCAAAATCCAATGTCGGTTGAACCTTTTTTTTTTAGGAAAATTAAAAATAAAAAAATAAAAAAATGAAAAATAAATTGCACATGACTCTTGTGAACCTACAACATTAAAAAAAAAATCTCTGAATCTCATTTCAAAAAACAATGCCAGTAGCAATGTTCTGCTCTTCATTCTCAAGTCTTTTTTTTTAATTTTCCCATTTTCACATTTCCCATTTTGCAACTTCTTGAACCAAAAATAAAAAAAATAAAGCTTTTTTTTTTACATTTTTCAGTTATGTGTGCCCAAAACCTTTCCCTTCTGGAGAAGAATCAGATAGCAATGTCCATAATGCCTGCATGTACTGAAGTTAGCCTAATTTGTCCTCAGGTAAACTTTCACTGCGTAGAGTCCTTCCTATCTGAGCCTCACGTCCCGCATGTGCCGCACGTGCTGACCCCGCAGCCGTCCGAGGACGAGACGGAGGCAGATGTGGAGGAAGTGCTGCAGGGCGCGCCCCCCGCCCACAGGGTGTCCGTCATCATGCGCGCCCACAAAGACGGTACGTGCTCCAGGCCGCACCAGGCGCCCAGCAAGAGACGCTTCGTGGAATCCGACAACATCCTTAAAACTCTGAAGTACAAGATGGGCAACCGTAAGGAGAGGATCCTGGCCGACACCAAATACACTGATCGGTGTCCCCCTCCACAGTCCCCCGCTGCCCCCGTACCCTCACCTGCTCCAGCCTGTAGCCGCCTGGCTCCCGCCTCCGCCCCCTCTCTGCCCCAGCTGGCGCCCAAGCCCGCCCGCGCCCTGCTCCTGGGCGGTGCCCTGCTCCTGCTGCCCGCGCCCCCCGTGCCCCGCCGCCGCCTCTACGAGTGCGAGCACCCTGGCTGCGGGAAGAACTACTTCAAGTCCTCGCACCTGAAGGCGCACCGGCGCACGCACACCGGGGAGAAACCGTTCTTCTGCGCGTGGGCCGGCTGCGCGCGCAGCTTCAGCCGCTCGGACGAGCTGTCCCGCCACAAGCGCACGCACACGGGGGAGAAGAAGTTCGCGTGCAGCGCGTGCGGCCGCCGCTTCATGCGCTCCGACCATCTGGCCAAGCACCTCAAGAGACACTCCCGGCCGCAGGGGCAGCAGGCCGTGGCCCTCTCCCCGCAGACCATGGCCCTTGCCCAGCAGACCATGACGCTCCCGCAGCAGGTCATCACGCTCTTCTGAATGCAGCACGCCATTGTTCACATCAGTGCTTACAGCTCTGAAACAATCCTCAGGTCGATGGTCACCGAGGCTGCTCAGGACCATCGTCCGTGGCAACAGGAATGAGAAGTGCGACAGAGCAACTGCTCCTTCCTTCCAAACAAGTGATAAGATTTTTTTTTATGTCAGTGGGAGTCAAATACTGTGATTGAATCCTTACAATGTAAGGATTTTATACTTAGTTAAAGTATATAGTATTTATTTTTTTATTACTTTATATGCGATTTAACCTATTAGTAGGGACTGGAAAAAAGTGGTGTTATTTTTTGCGAAATTCGCGTTATTTTTTTGGGAAATTCGCGTTATTTTTTAACGAAAACAGGGAAATTCGCGTTATTTTTTATGATAAACGGGGAGATTCGGTGTAATTTTTAGGGTTGATTTGATCGAAATAAAGGTTTATGTAATTGCAAAACTATAAATTTTACTAATATTTACAATTTATTGTATATACAACAATATGTACCTTAAAAAACAATGAATAAACAACATCTGAATCAATACGAGTTACAACTTACAAAAAACCGTTGATTGAAAAAAGTATTAATATTTGAATGACACTCCGAATACCCTGCAATATCCTTTTAAAATATTAAATTTAGTCTCTCTAGATGAGGGTTATCTAATTTTTTCGAGGGATGTTGGATTTTATGAAAGCCTCAAGTTGTGCTCTTGGCTAATCCAGCAGCAGCTTCACTCCTTGATGTATTTTCCTTCATTGATGTCACGATTCAAGTCTGTTTGGATGTCCAGGACAGTTCTGCTTATCATTTATTTTTTTAATAAAATAGATTTGTGAATAGGAATGCAATTCACCAACTTATTCTGCCTGGCCGGCCAGAAACAGGTATTAATATCATTAATGAAAAATTCATTACGAGTATTGTCATTTTAATTAATTATTATTAATTTATAATTACCCAATTACATTTGTTGAACCAGGGTCAAATTTATGGTCAAATGACCCAGGCGGGGATCGAACCCCGCGTCTAGCGTTCTAGCGTGTTTCAACGTTGAAAGATCAGCCCACTTGGCCCCCTCGGCTATAACACCGACCATTTTTTCTGTGCTTTGCACCTTGCAAAGGGCTTTCACAGGAATCTTTTCTTTCCCACAAAATAGTTGCGTTGCAGAAGCGACACATAACAACTTTTTCGCACAATTTCTACCAAAATTACGAAAATTCGCGATATTTGCGTAAAACCTCAAATTTCGCGTTATTCGCGTAAAAACATCAAAATTCGCGAATAAATTCGTTTTATCGCGATCGCGAAATTTTCCAGTCCCTACCTATTAGTCATTAATTATCATTTTGTTTTTAACTTTGTATTTCATGTATATAATATTATTTGGGGAGTAAACACCTATAATACCTAGTCATTAAAATGTTTATATTTACTAAAATGTATGATTTTTATTACAAAAATATCTACAACCTTACAACCCTTTGTCCCGTCTTCCTACTGTAACTTCCTATACATGACAGTGGCTGCGGCCTGAGGAGAGCCCTCCCTGACACATTACAGTGGCTGCGGCCTGAGGAGAGCCCTCCCCGACACATTACAGTGGCTGCGGCCTGAGGAGAGCCCTCCCCGACACATGACAGTGGCTGCGGCCTGAAGAGAGCCCTCCCTGACACATTACAGTGACTGCGGCCTGAGGAGAACCCTCCCTGACACATGACAGTGTTACATTAGTTAAATAATAATGCACGCCATTCAGAGTACAAATAAATGATTATTTATGCATCGGGATAAAATGAGACTGAACACCCATACTGTAAGAAATGGTTCACTGTCAATATCACCCCAGTTCCAGGGAAGGTCGGTAAAAATTGCAAGGTTGCAAGGTACGTTCATTTGAGGTTTGGATTTTAATTAAGGCGTGTTATACAGCTAAATCTGCCATTTTTGTTTCTTACACTTTATGGTCTTAGCAAAATAGTTACAGTAATGAAAAAAATCAAGCATGTTTATTAATTTTTTATCTTAATTATAAAGCTTGAACAAAATATATAACTTAAGAATTGCCACCACAAAAAAATATTTAAAAAAACGTGTTTTTTTTAACATTTTTAGCTTTTTTTTCGTGTGCTGTATTTTGGGTATTTTTTTTACTTTTTAATTACATAACTATACATTGTTTAGGTTCCGTACTTAACATTTTTTTTATAATGTCAATAGTTTTTGAGTAAATATGGAAAAACTGTGTTCTTTGATTTGATTAAAATTTAATTCATGTAGTAGTTTCAGTTTTTCCATATTTACTCAAAAACTATTGCCTTATAATTAAGATAAAAAATTAATAAACATTTCTGATTTTTTTCATTACTGTAACTATTTTGCTAAGACCATAAAGTGTAAGAAACTAAAACGGCAGATTTAGCTTTATAACACGCCTTAATTGTAGGCACACATGCAGCATTCAGATTTGTTAGCGCGAACTTACACGCGTCTGCTTGTGGGCATGCATTTAATATAAATTGTTATAGATCAAAATATATTTATAAAATACTTTTAAAATCTGTAACTGGTTAGCACTTTTGAGTTCGCCCTTCAGTCATGTTGCATACGTATCTAATCTAATCTAATCTAAGTTGCAAAGATATGTTACATTGGAGATTCACATTACATGCATTCTCACAACCAGACATGTACAAGTTCGCGCTTGCACATGCCTCATGTGAACCTACAACATAAAAATCAAATCTCAAATGGACATACACCCTGCAACTCTTGCCGTCCTTCCCTGAAACAGGGGTGACATTGGCAAAGTGAACCATTTTTACAGCATGGGTGGTCAGCCGCATACCAACCTAAATGGATAATAAAAATAAAATTAGGATGATTTATTTGGTGAGCGCTGTTTTTGTGTGTATCACACCCATAGAATCACACCTCAAAAGCCCTCTGCGAGCTTGGTCGTCGCTGTAGAAAGCGCCAATTCTCAAGCAAGACCCAGTTTCTGTAAGGTTGGACCTTTAGTGACCGGTCTTAGATGAAGGTATATTAATTTTTCTCCCAGCGAAGAGCATATTTGAAAATATACATGATATATTTTTTGTGCTCCGCCGGGATTCGAACCCACAAACTTCCACTTACGAGTCAGAAGTGTTAACCAATAGACTACGGACCGGTCAAATATATCCATTGTACACAACCTGAAACTCTAATGATCGTAATCTCTGAAACTCTTGCCGCCTTTCTCACTGACAGAATAAGGGAGACATTGGCAAAGACGGAACTTTCTCACTGACAGAACAAGGGAGACATTGGCAAAGACGTAACTGTCTCACTGACAGAACAAGGGAGACATTGGCAAAGACGGAACTTTCTCACTGACAGAACAAGGGAGACATTGGCAAAGGCGGAACTTTCTCACTGACAGAACAAGGGAGACATTGGCAAAGACGTAACTGTCTCACTGACAGAACAAGGGAGACATTGGCAAAGACGGAACTGTCTCACTGACAGAACAAGGGAGACATTGTGTTATGTTTAAAATAGAAAGGTATCACCAGGATACTTACATCCGGCTAGCTCTCATCATCATCACTCTCAGGGCGTGGGGGTCTTTCTTTCGGTTGCTCACTTGTACTTAGGGAAGGGTTTTATAATTAAAAGATAAAGTTAACATGAACAAATAAGGATTTATTACTGTACTAATATGGGGGGGAAAAGGGGAAATAAGGGATTGGCCAGACCTACAGGTTGTCACCAGAACACTCCCTATTCCGTTGGCTGGAGTTCTAAACGGAAGGCCTGGGGCAGCGCCCCAGGCTAGCGGCGGTTCACGAGGCGGACGCCTCCACACGTGGAAGCCCCTGGGTGGGCGCTCCTATGCCTCTGGTCCACAAGGCGGGTGCCTTGTTGGCAGGAAATCCAAGTAGATGGGGGGGAGGGAGCTTCATTGTAGTGCCCCCTCTTGCACCGCTTGGTGCTTGGTCGGTTGACATCTTGCCGGGAACTAACGATGAACTCACGAGCGTGGGCCGATTGATTCGCACGGCGCAGTTCGGCCGTTTCCGTGACCGTTCGGCCCACAAACAGACACTGCACACTTCGGGATTGTTTTTTTATAATATGTTATTTAAAATAACATAACAATTGGCAAAGACGGAACTTTCTCACTGACAGAACAAGGGAGACATTGGCAAAGACGTAACTGTCTCACTGACAGAACAAGGGAGACATTGGCAAAGACGTAACTGTCTCACTGACAGAACAAGGGAGACATTGGCAAAGGCGGAACTTTCTCACTGACAGAACAAGGGAGACATTGGCAAAGACGTAACTGTCTCACTGACAGAACAAGGGAGACATTGGCAAAGACGGAACTGTCTCACTGACAGAACAAGGGAGACATTGGCAAAGACGGAACTTTCTCACTGACAGAACAAGGGAGACATTGGCAAAGACGGAACTTTCTCACTGACAGAACAAGGGAGACATTGGCAAAGGCGGAACATTGTTTACAGGATGGGTGTTTAGCCTCATCTCAGAAATCTTGTTGCGTGCGCATACATTTATGATCTACCCAAGTATATTCTCGATCCTGGCACAGCAACAGTGCTGTCGTCCTGATCTTATGAGGTACCTACCTGCTCAATCAGAAATAAACATAACCGAGTGAGACAACAATGGAAAAGAATTATGAATTCAACAGTAATTCATAAATACAGACAAGATAACATCTCCAGACACGAGGCCTGATAGAGCAGCTAATAGCAACTCAGGGTTACATCACACTTCACACTGCCAGACAACTGGCGAGATCTGGCTCGGGGTGGTTCTGTCGGTCTGTCTGCCTGAGGAATAGAGGAGGCAGGAGGGAGCAGCCGCTGCTGGTTCACATGAGCTATCAAACAATCTACCTGAATGTCGTCTGGAACTGATAAGGGAACGCGTGTTGCCTGAGTGCGAGTGCATCGTAAGAATTTTTATTTTAAAATAGGGAATGGAGGTGAAGACAAGAAAAAGTATATACACCGTTACAAAAGCAGAGTCCCTGCTTATATTAGCTGTAAGTAAATACTGTCGAAACAATACAACTCACGAGGTTTATCATAGGAACAATAATGTCGTAAATAAACAAGAGAATAATGGACCCTATACATTCCTAAAAAATACGCTAATGAGATCGTAGGTAGTTACCTATTCATGAATATTTATTGCATCGGTTGGTATGCGACTGACCACCCATAGGTACTGTAAAAAATGGTTCACTTTGCCAATGTCACCCCTGCTTCAGGGAAGGTCGGCAAGAGTTGCAGGGCTTATGTTCATTTGAGATTGGGTTTTTTTATATTGTAGGTCCACATGCGGCATGTGTAAGCGCGAAATTATGCATGTCTGCTTGTGGGAATGCATTTGATATGTACCTCAAATGATACATATCTTTGCAGCTTAGATTTAGATTTAGATTTAGACTTACCAATACGGATTTTCGCTGTAAAATTTCAACAGCAGCAATCAAAGGCTCGGCACAGAATATGCAGGGTTCATATCTTCATTCATCAATACTCAATGGCTTGCCTTCACGTTGACGCAGTTGATCACTATTCACTACATTATTACGCGTATATCATGGTTAATTAATGGCTACTCTCCCGCACCGCCATCATGAGGACGTGACAAGTCTCCGCTTGCTGCTGCCGCGCACTACCGCTGCCGCTGGTGACATTCTTGTCCTGTTGTGCGGCCTACCTAGTTGGCATAAGCTTTCATATGCTGCAGTGGCTGCCCTGCTCGCCCTATCCCTTTCGTTGCCATCAACAAATGCGGTGATTGGTCACATCTGTTACGGAACTTTGTTCTTTACAAAATCCATTGACTTATGATAATATCTGACAATATCGGTAAAAAGAACCTGCCCATGTTGCATTCCTGTCCTGTGTTCCTGTCAACGCAGAATCGCACGTTAAGAATCTGACGGGAATCCAGGAAGGAAATACCTACAAATGCGATGTGTATTTGCTATAATATACTCATGTATATACTTCAATGTATCTACTAATTTTATTCAAAGACATTATAAAGTATCAGTTTTTAATTGCAATCAGGAGTAAGTGCACAGCGATCAACTAAAATGATTGTTTGAGTGTGAGCCGGTGCAGCGGTCCTAGGACTGCGACTGGCATATATATAGTGGCGGTGCCGTGTGCGGGGCGGCGTCTCCCGTCTGTAATAATTGTAACGCAAATGAGAGTGTAGACTCATCATAATATGATGTTGTTATCGGTGTTGCCAGCACGTGAACAGCTCGTGGTGTTCACAAGTCCACGGCGTGCGCGCTCTGTTGGTGGGCAAGGGGCGCAGGGCAGACGCTCACGACCAGAGGGGCGCAGGGGCATGGGCCTATGGCCAGAGGGGCGCAGGGGTAGACGCCCACGACCAGTGGGACCCAGGGACGCTTTTCTCTATTCTCATGATTTTATGTTGCAATAGGTATTTGGCTGCTGGAGAGATTGGACATTCCGAGTTTAAGATATTCTGGTAATCTTTCAGTACGCATATTAAAAAATAAATAAAATAATAATTAATTATTAGATTTATTTGGTGAGCGCTGTTTTTGTGTGTATCACACCTCAAGAGCCCTCTGCGAGCTTGGTCGTCGCTGTAGAAAGCGCCAATTCTCAAGCAAGACCAAGTTGTTGTAAGGCTGGATGGACCTTTTGATGACCGGTCTTTGGTAAAGGTTTATGAATTTTTCAACCCAACGAAGAGCAAATTTGAAAATATAAATGGTATATTTTTTGTGCTCCGCCGGGATTCGAACCCACGACCTTCCAGTTACGAGTCCGAAGTGTTGCCACCTGGACTACGGACCGGTCATTATATATTTAATAAACTTTTAGTAGTATGAAAGAATCATTGAAATAAATTATATATTTTATTTATATCAATGGGAAGTGGGAAGGATGTATTGCCTTTGTTTCTTGTTACGTTTACACTTTACCTGATTTTCTAGTTCCACAATAACCCGGTGGATGATCAGACTGTCCAGTGTCATGGAATTCTCGTGAGTGGGATGTAATTCCCCTCCTGTGAGGATGTTACCCCACCAGCTGCCACCTGCTAGGATCAGCACCTGAAGACACAACTGAGGCAGAGAGCTGCATGTGTGTGCGTGTAGTACCTACCGGTGTTATGTGTAGGTACATTGGCGGGTAATATAGGTAATCTATATATCCCATATTAATTTAGTTTATTTTCCCATTTATTTATAGCTGGGTCATCACATCATGATGGTCTTGCTGATTGTTTACATTCTGCAACATCGCCTCGATCTTTGGAGCCTTGGTGCTAAATATATACATTGGTGATAAACCGCACTACATACCAGTCACTGATCTGCGGCTAGTGGATAGTGCTAGTCACCAGTCACTACTCACTAGGGACTAGCGGGTCGGGGTACATGTGATGCGGTGAGTTGAAGCTCCGATGGGGGATCACGCCTGTGCCGAGTGCCGTGTGCTGCGTACTGCGTACTGTGCAGTGTAGCAGTGAACGTGACATCTGACAGCATCACAGGACAGCATTGCCCAGTGTCCTTCCTGTTACTGCTGCTTCTGGCGCTGAACCTGTTGATCGCACCCATCACAGATTCTGATTTAAATTAAAATACGTGGGTTAGTCCGAAGTTCACGAATGTATTTGTTCTATTTTTATGTCGATGCCGATGTGCGAGATTATTAGTGGCGAACACGACCACGCTCCCTGGTCTCCCGTGATCTCTATACGGAGCATTGCCGTAAGCCGTAAGCCGGAAGCCGTAAGCCGTAAGGGATCTATCACCTTCAGAGGATGGCTGAGTTGGCCCAGCGATCATTTCATATGGAAATAAGGGATTGCCCTGTGCCCACGGATCAAGAGGCCGGTATTTCATAAAACTATCTGTGACCACGGGACGCCCTGTTTAGACAAAGTCTGCGATCACGAGGCTACGTAGAGCGCTAACCTGAACAAGACCCATGCATTGTTTTCCTTAGATTAGTGTGCAGCTAGTCTGTACTCTGTTGGCAAGTAGGACTGCCGGGGAGTCTCAGGTCGGGCCGCGTGTTCCCATTCCCCGACCTAAAAGGAATCTTTACTCAGACAAGCACACGGAAAAAAATTAATTCATCAAGTAGTTTCAGTTTTTCCATATTTACTCAAAAACTATTGACATTATATAAAAACGGTTTCGATACTACACTAGACAATGTATAGTTCTATAAATAGAATGAAAAAAAATATTTCCAAAACATAGCACACACGAGAAAGTAGCTACAGAAGTGAAAAAAACGTATTTTTTTAAATATTTTTTTGTGGTCGCAATTTTTAAGTTATATATTTTGTTTAAACTTTATAATTAAGATAAAAAATTAATAAACATGCTTGATTTTTTTCATTACTGTCACTTTTTTGCTAAGACCATAAAGTGTAAGAAACAATAACGGCAGATTTAGGGTATGATACTTCCGTGTGCTGTCTGAGTAAAGATTCCTTTTAGGTCGGGGAATGGGAACACGCGGTCGGGCCCCTGTGTCTCCCCTTCCCGCCTCCCCCTTTCCCCCCGCCTCTCTGTGATCACGCTGCTGAGGCGTGCAAGCCGAGCCCGCTGTGACGTCACATTAACAGGGCCGGCACACACACAGGAACACAAAGAAATAGGTATGTACATCTATTTTTTTTAAATGAATGAGGTCCGCTCGTGATTTGGCATAGACTATATAGAGTCGTCGCCCGGCCGGGCTGCTAGGGAAAAGACTGACGTTTGCTCGCCGAGAAGAAGTTCTAAATTACTGTACGTAATTATTTTATTAATTAATCATTTAATATTAATAATAATAGATTATTAAAATGTAAAATAATAATAATTTAAGTTTTTTTTTACTTTCTTTTCCACCCTAAGGTGGTTGGCAATTAAGTCAGGAGATCGCCTCCCGAACATGTTCACTAACATCACGCTCAAGAACCGAAACCCAATAGGGTGTAATTTAAAATCATTGAGCCTCACGGGAGGGCCGTCTTTCACTTGCATCTAAATAATATTTTGCATGCCAGTCCTGTGACACATCCCTGGATGGGATGGATTTGCAGGACGTGGGTCAGAGGAGGGAGAACACATACTGGATGCGCACGCAGCACGCGCGAGCGAATCTCACGCACGCCACTGCGCCGATGTTTCTTATTTGAGTATCTTAATTACTTTCGAGGGCTCCTCAATGCGAGAAATGATCTGAGGAGTCTCGACGACGACGATTGGGGGCGCAACTGCTCCAAACTCTCGATCGGGACAAAAGGAAGGAAGGACCCAAGGAATTTGCCACCTACCTCGTGTCTCCCGTCATCCAGCTTGGATCGACTGCAGTCGGCTCCCGTTGTCCAAAAGGCGCGCTCAAACCACACGGCTCTTGAGGACACAAAACACACACAAATGTCCAAACTTGCTATGGACTGCACAACGGTTAAATTCACGACGTTTTCGAATTTCACCCACGAAGTTTTTATCGACAACCTTCTTGCTCCAAGATCAAAATGCAAGTGGCAATATGTGGGTCGGTAAAACAGATTTTGGATAATAATGGTGAAGTTCCAGGATAAGGAGGTTAATTTGAGGAATGATCGAAAGATGGCGCTTTGGCGTGAACACATACGTAACAATATACAATTATATTACAAATTCATACTCCTGAAATGTGCAAATCGATTTTTGCTTAGCTGTAGGTATTATTAAATATTTTTAGGTGAAGCAGATATTTTTAACTTACGAATTTTGTAGAATGCAAATCTTTTATTATTAATACGCTTCTTCTTTCTTTCATGAATTCGTGGGATATGTTTGTGCCGCTACTTCCTCCTGTGGTTCAGACTGCCAGCTATAACAGCATCTCTTCGGAGATATTCCGGGGGTCTTCTTCCATTTGGGTTCCTCTGAAAAATGATACGGATCCTATCGTTTCCCATTCCATTGATATGCTAGGAGCCAGTATCGTCTTCGTTGTCTTCCCCATCTTACGATGTCTTCCGTACTGCACTTATTCCTTATTTCCGTAGTATTTTCATTCTGAAAGTCCTCAGAAGCGATTTTGTCCCCGAGGTATCTGCTCTAGTCTGTATGCCGTATGTAGAGATTGATTTTACACAGGTTTTGTAAATTCTCACTTTACTTTCTACGTTCACGTTTCACGTGTTTGTTCTCCCTAATACCTACTCCCTCGCAGACACTCCAATATTGCTTGCTGCTGCTTAAGCGTGGAATTACAGTGGAAACGTGAAAGGAAAAAGAGGAAAAGGAAGACCGAAGAAAGTATGCCTTGATCAGAATGTTGAAATTGTGAAAGAATGAGATATATACGTATAGACTATAGAGTGTATTTAAAGAAGATATGAATGTTAAAGTTGATGGATATGAAGGAGGAATGCAGAATCTTAGACTGTTATAGAATGCAATGATAAGAAGAAATAAAGGTAATTCTGCAGCGGATCTGGCTGCCCCCAGCGGAATGGCGAAAGAGTTATAGTTACAGTGTTGATAAAGTCTACATACTGCGCAGTATTGATTAAGCTTAGTGCATCTTGTAACAGTTTCATTAGTATGACAAACAATTCTCTCGCTCCAAGTATAAGCATATCTGCGAATGTGTGTACAGCCCTGCTCCCTCCCTGCCCACTTGATCACGCGCTGACCTGCTGAGTGCACGTGAACTCTGGAAGGGGTGACGTCACACGACACGTGACGTCATCCCACTACCTCTCTCTGCATACAACTACTTACATTTTTATTTATCCTAAAAATTCCATCAGAGAGCTACTAGCTACTTAACATGGTATGGAAAGATCTATGGAATAAGCCATTATTATTTATTGTATCGACAGCAATTTAAAAACATATTATATATTTTTATTGCATGTAATCCTCAATGCATGTAATGGGGAAAAGTTGGACCACGAAATAGATTTCAATGAAATAATAATCTAAGTATAGACTATGTATTTGCAACATAAATTATTTATGTTGCAAATACATACTATTACATTTAAGATTCATATTACATGCATTTCCACAGGCAGACACGAATAAGTTTGAACATGGTTCGAACCTTTATGTAATTTAGGGTCTCCCGCCTCAATGGTCGCTGATTTTTAGCCTCAACGCTTATAACATTTTCCTGGTAGGATTTTCGCGCGTAAATAAAGAGTGTCCTCGTTATTTGTGTCGAGTGTGTCCGCCCGCTCCCCCGCCCACGCTCCGCCCCGCACTGTGTTCACGCGCTGCGGCCGTGCACCTCCCAGTCACGCACGCACACACACACTAGTGAGCCGGCTCTGCACGAGCACTGCTTGCTTGTGTAGGTGCGCGGCCGTAGGCGTGGCGGGAAAACTCGATATGGCCAGTGACGTCACGGCGCTGACGTCAGCCTGTACTGTACTACTCCGCTATTATAATTTGCCCACTCCCCCCCAACTCCTTCAGCGAGGTATGAAATCGCAGAGAATTAGCATGTTAAATTCAAGTTTGGGATCTCATGGGCGGATTGTAAGGCATCAGACTCAGAATTTAGCAGAATAGCGCTTCTGTGCTGGCAACACTTGCTAAATGAGAAGTAGGTAAATAGCTGTCCTGTATTCATAACATTCCCTGGCTGTCTCGACAATAATAATCATGATGGTCATCACTGTAGTTGACTTTATTCCATTACATTCCCACAATATACCTTTGAGATGGAGGGAAGGAAGAGGGCGAATGGGAGACCTCAGACATGCTGATGATGAATGTGAGACGATGACATGGGAGGCCTCAGGCCTGTGCATAGCTGATGATGATAGTTGACATTGACTCTGGTAACTTATTGATGTGATCTCTGTCATTTGGCTGACCCATACTTCTAGCGCAGTTTACAGAGCAAGGTCATAGATCAAGGAAATTATCTCCGAGGGCAGCAGGACACCTTGCCTTCTCCCGCTCACAGTTGTCCACAATGCTCATGGAAGCCTGCAGGAGCTGCTGGTGCCGCAGGAAATTCTGGAGTCCCCTCTAGTGACACTTTATCCTGAGAACAAAGACTTGTTTAGTTGAGCCGCAGTGGTTGCTTCCTGCATCAGGTATCTCGGTTATTAACACGGAGGACAAAAGCTGATCCATATGCAGTTCTTCCAAGTTGCTGAGAGAACTTCTGATGGGAGAGTTCCTACTCAGACTTCCTCCAGTATCCACCTCCGCAGTTTCCTGCTTTCTATTTATAAATGGACTAACACTGCACATGATATGCTTTTTTTCTTTTACAGATATTTCTTTAAATTAAAAAGAATATTGACTGACAATTTGATGGTGAAGGTAACTAAGATGGTGTAAATATTGTTTATTTCCTGAAACAATTTATACAGGAAGATGTTGTTTCCTATAAGTTTAAAATCCATGATAAGTCAACTAGAAGTTTAAAATCCATGATAAGTCAACTAGAAGTTTAAAATCCATGATAAGTCAACTAGAAGTGGCTGCAAATGGAAATGGTGAACACATCAGTGAGGTGAAATAGGTCCACTCTGCTGTTGGCTGACTGCTATAAATAAACAGTGTCGTAATGAGACGGAGTAGGAGGCGGCTCGTATTGAACACTAATTATATTATCACTCAGTGAACTGGTGCTCTGCAAAACAAAACCAGCGCAAACCAGATGGGACATTAATAGTGTGTAGACGCGAGCAGGCACAGGCGATAACACATCATTATCATGTAGTCTGTTGACAAGCACTCAGCAGCAGGCTGATCAGCTCCTCTCTGCGTGCTCTAGATAGCGACAGCTCCGCACTTCATATTGTGCAACCATGAGGAGGCGGCACTATTATCTACAATCTAAGTTGCGAGAATACATTACATTTAAGATTCTTATTACATGCATTCTCACAAGCAGACATGTTTGAGTTTGTGTTTACATATGTGCTGCATGTTGACTTACAAAATCAAAACCCAATCTCTAATGAACATAAGCCCTGCAACTCTTGCCGATCTTCCCTGAAACAGGGGTGCAAAGTGAACCATTTTTTACAGTATGGGTGGTCAGCCTCTTACCAACCTATAAATTAAGCAAGTTATTTTGTTTATTTCATTTTCATAATACAGTTTATATAAGAAAGACAGTCAGTCTTGTAGCGTAAATGTAGGATGCGAAGTCCTGGATCCTGAAAACCCGGGTTGGATCCCAAACCGACACATGTCAAATTACACATTTGATTTTTTTTTTATTTGACATCTGGGTCTCATATTTGATGCATACCCACAAGCAGGTTCATGTCAGTTGTAACACATAAGTTTGTGCTCACACATGCTGCAAGTGTACCTACATACAAAATAAACCAAACTTCACTCCTATCATGCTTCTTTCATCGAGTTATCTTTAATAATATATTTTATAAGTTGTAAAGATATCTTGACATTTAAGGCTTATACTAAGCACACCCACAGGCAGACACGTGTAAGGTCGCGCTAACACATGCTGCATGTGCACAAAAAAACAAACCTCACACAAATATAAAACTCCCGTCACCCTTCCCTGCAGCCAGGGTGGCATTGGCAAAAGTGAAACAGGTTTTTACAGCATGGGGGTCAGCCTCATACCAAGTTTTTAGATTTCAGATATATTTTGTATTGCATTCGTGTATCGATGCCTCATAATTCAAATAAATAAATCGATGATTGACAATGTGAATAACTCTTTCTTAACTAGGAAGAAATAAAAGACTGAAGTTGGGCAACACACTCAAGTTCAGTATTGTCTATAATCTATAATCTAAGTTGCAAGGATATATTCATTCAAAGCTCTCAGATGTATGCCCACAAACAAACACGTGTAGTTCGCGCTTACAAATGCTGATTGTGTACTTACAAATAAAATTTCCTTATTTATAATTAAGTAGGAACAATAATAATGAAAGACAGATTGATCAGGATACATAATTAATTTATTTTTACAATACAACGGTAGGAATATAAAGATGTGTACGCAAGCAAGCTGCTGATCCTGCTGGGCTTGCTGATCCCTGTATGGAGAAGCGCTCATCATCACCCAGGCCTACTAGTGTAAACATGATATTTACATTTGCATTATACTTTTGTCCGTGGTTGAATATTTGGATGGTTTATTTGGTCAGCGCTGTTTTGTGTGAACCACCCTACAAAAGCCTACTTTTTACATTTTATTGGCCCGGTCACATAATATTTCAGATATTAGACAAACCGTTCTGGGAGAATTTACATTATTCTTGATATTTCGCTGGCAACGTAGCCAGCCTCTTCAGGAGACACCTTTTCTATTTAACAATTGCGGATGAACAGGATACCAGCGAAACGTCGAGAATAATGTAAGTTCTCCCATAATGGTTCGTCTGACATCCAAAAGTGTAAAGTTATAATAATATGTGAACGTGTCAAATGACTGTAACTCCAGTTTAAATTTTATTGCCAGTCTTCAGAAGGCACAAGCCTGTCCTGACAGACTTCTGCAGATAAAGCCTTCACCAGCAGATCCACATCGCAAATATGTGATCCTAACATTCAACACCCTGGAGAGTTGCTTTCTGTGACCTGCGGCGTGATTCCACACATAGATCATGTCTACTATAGTCCACACATAGATCATGTCTACTATAGTCCACACATAGATCATGTCTACTATAGTCCACACATAGATCATGTCTACTATAGTCCACACATAGATCATGTTTACTATAGTCCACACATAGATCATGTCTACTATAGATCTCATGCTCAGTTGGTCATTTGTGAAGTCGGCGCTGAATGTGGGAAATACTTCAAGTGCTTCGTTGTCCATCCAACTTCAGTTACCAACAAGTGGCAGCCCCAGCAGGAGCACGTGGTCTGTAGGTACAACATACATATCGAAGGTTAAAAGGAAGAAGGCATGAGCGACGTTTTGGTCAAAAATGAGTGAGAATGAGTGAACTCCCATAGCTCTACAATGTTTTTTTTTTGTTTATGCTCAAGCAAATAACTCCGTTTTCGAAGTATGGTTTTGGTGTAATCGACAAGATTATGTAATTTTTTGTCCTAATCGTAAAACCACATTAATAGGAATGCCAATAAATGCCTTTATTTTTTAAATTTCAGAGCTGTTTTGATTTTAACGATGTGATACAAAATAAAAAAAGTTATGCCATTTTTCTGCAATCTCAAACTTTAAACTGCTCTCCTGAACAATTTAGTTTGTTGATTTGTTTTTAAAAAAAAACACAATTTTTTATATAAAAACATTGTTTTTATTTTCACATACTTACAATACATTTAAATTACAATGTAATGAACGTTTTCGACTCATAAAAAATATAATTTAGTTTGCTTCGCTTATGCCCTATTGCCTTTTAACCCTCGATATGAGTCGTACACAACTTAAGGCAGCGACCTAAAATGAGATAAATTATGAGAAAATTATTTTCTCAGTTTCCATCTCATTTTCAAAAAATCTGACAAATTCTCGATTGTTACTTTTGGTTCTATACGACTTATATATCACATAATACAATAAAGCATTAATTATATTTGTATGCAAATTGCAGGCACTTGAAAAATATTATATTAATAAGGACAGGAACAGCCTGTAGCACCAATAAGGCATTGATGTTCACAAAACTTAGATGGCCATTTACATAACATTATGCTGAAGACCTAGATGAGGCGTAAAAGCCTTAAAGGGTGCCTCATACTTTATGCTTCTTCCACCCAGCCGAACTTCAGTAGTTTGACAATTCCTCTGTCTAAATCTAAATATAAGTTGCAAAGATATGTATCATTTGAGATTCATATTAAATGCATTCCCACAAGCAGATGCGCATAATTTCCCGCTCACACATGCCGCATGAGGACCTACAATATAAAAAACCCAATCTCAAATAAACATAAGCCCTGCAACTCTTGCCAATTTCCCTGAAACAGGGGTGACATTGGCAAAGTGAATCATTTTTTACAGTATGGGTGGTCAGCCTCATACCAACATATAAGTCAACCGTTAGACAAATTATATTCTTATTCTAAGTCCCGTCGATAGTTCAGTTGGTAGAGTGCTTGCATTCTACGCCGGCCCCCTTACCTGTAAAAATAAATAGGTTCACTCGCCATACGCGACCCCTTCAGGGATAACACGGCAAGAATGTGAGTAGTTTAGTTGCATTTTTATTTGCATCTAAGCTCCTGAATCCAGTTTCCCGAAGCAGCTTCTCATGGCGCATAAACTGAGGGTAATTTCCCTGCATTCTCATGAAGAGGTACGTCAGGAACTTTGAATTGTGAGTACACATGCAGTATTTGTTAGCGAGAACTTACATATGTCTTTTTGTGGGCATGCATTTAATATGAACTTTATATGTTAATATGTTCTTGTAACTTTGATTATATTGGATTCACTGGGTGGCGCGCATCCAAAATGCCCAGTTTTCTATGAATCTGGGGCATAAATGTTGGCATAATTATGGCCAAGGGAGTCAAGTGGCTGATCTTTCCAGGGTATTTGGAATAGAATAACGTTGGTTCGATCCCTGCCTGGGTCATTTGACCATAACTTTGATCCTGGTTCCACAGATTGCTGCTTTAGTTCTTGTTTACCGTATACGCCATTGAGAAAATTTTACATGAGCAATGTTTGCATGTGTACTGGACCAATGTGTCTTATAAAAACAAGAAATTTATTTAAAAAATATTCAAAAGAACTCTCACATTTTCGAGTTTTCTTAGCTCAGATTGTGTAGAATTTGATTCATAAGACAACTGCATGAAAGTCATATTTCACAAGATTGGCGTATATGGTAAACAAGAACTGGGGGAGCGAGATGTCATTGGATAATTATTAATTAATAATTCATTAAAATATACAAAAAAATATTTATTAATTGATGATATTTATACCTGTTTCTGGCCAGGCAGAATAGGTTGGTGAAATGAATTCCTCTTCACAAAGCTGTTAAAAAAAACAGACTGAATTTGACCTATGGTTTGTGTTATGAAGGCTTTGAGTGTCACTATGGTTTGTAGTTTATTGCAATTCAAGAAAACCTGACAAGCAAATGTCTACAGGGTCACGTCACATCCCCTCCCCGTGAGATGACCATGCTGTCAAATCGCTCGTGCAGATTGTCCTGTGTGGCATGATCTGTATGGCCACCACACGTTGCTGGCGTTCATATCATCTAAGTCCGGCCAAATACATGTACATGTCTCTGCTGCGCAACTAGTTCTCTATATCTGTCTCTGTCCTGTCCTCTTTTATGTACAATTTATACAAGAATAGATAATAATATAGATGTGTAAGCATTGTGTACATACATACATATACAACAGCATCACTACTTGATGATCAGCTAATTTTATTTAATTTTCCCATTTGTATGCATGAGGAAGTGGAGTGTAGTGATGGTGTCCAGGCTAGTCCACGACCATGTGCCAGGCTAGTCCATGACCAGCCAGCGGTGAGTCTTGAGCTGCACTTGCTTGGTGAGCAGAGGATGCCGGGCTCGCAGCTTCACCTCCAGCTTGCCCCCCACAGCCTTCCTGCCGTCCATCAACTGCAACATGCAATGCCTTACATCAGCTGCATCCAACAATTCCTATATTTATACTCAAGAATGTGGGTGTGTTGATATGGCACTGACAGTTTTCAACAAATATAAAAGAAAAAAAATGTAAACTTGAATGTGAGTCAAAGGAAGATGATCTAGCTGGAGCAGGTTTATGAATATGAGGCATCAGAGGGATGCTAATCTGATAAAGTAATAAATGGTGAATGCTTACATCATAGGAGTCATGCAGGATAGTCTGTGTCTCCAACGGCTGCAGCTTGATGAGGACGGAGCCCAGCAGAGAGTCCCGGCTGAAGAAACCACTGAAACACGACAAGGGGCAACTGCACGGGCGGCCGCAGCATCTGTACACAGCGGCACATCCACGGGGTTAGCTCACACCGGCACACTGCCATAATACCACAGTCAGATGATGATGATTTTAGGTGACCCCACTTTATGGGTGAAAATGTGAGAGAAACGAGAGTGTTCAAGTGACTTGGCTCAATAACAAAAATTATTTGTGACATCTAATCTAATCTAATCTAAGCTGCAAAGATATATATCATTTAAGTTTTATATTAAATGCATTCCCACAAGCAGATATGTATAATTTCGCGCTAACACATGCCGCATGTGGACCTACAATATAAAAACCCAATCTCAAATGAACATAAGCCTTGCAACTCTTGCCGTCCTTCCCTGAAACAGAGGTGACATTGGCAAAGTGAACCAATTTTTACATTATGGGTGGTCAGCCGCATAACAACCTATAAGTCAAGGAACATTCTTTGAAAAAATGCCACAATTTTTGTTTAGACATTTATTTGTGACAGTCCTTCCTTGCTTTTCAATTTGTGTGTTTGTCATTTCAAATAACACCACAGTGTAATCACAGCTAGTTAGCTGCATGTATAACATCAACACTTGGATTGCATTCCTGACATTTGGAATACCATCATTTTTGCTCAGTGCAACAAAACAAGCTTTTTTATTGCAGCAACTACTTTTTTTAAGAATCCTTCTGATTTGGACTGTTTCCTTGGAGTGAATATTTACTAAACATTGCACTTAAGATCTCAGGTGGCTGCTGCATTAATCACAACAATAGATGCAGAAGTATCCGCACACCTATTCACATTGATATGCGACGGGCAAACACTAGGTAGACATATAACTATGGATGTCATCATATTTGGGGTCAATAGGTCAGTTGGTAGAGTGCTTGCATTCCATACCGAGAGCTCAGGATTGAATTGAATCCCACTGAGGGAGTCAGAAATGATTTCCCATTTCGGTGTTTATTTCATACCCAAAATAAAAATACTGGGAAGGTTCACAAGAAATGAGTACCAGCCTCCTCAAGAGCTGGGAAACCCCCACTTTAATGAAGTGGTTGGCGTAAGGCTGGCCCCTTACCTGTAAAAATAAATAGGTTCCACTCGCCACATGCGACCCCTTCGGGAAAAATACAACAAGAAGTTACACTCCCCGTGTACCTTAGTAGTGTTTGACCTTGTGTTTGGTCCTCTGGCGCTATGACCCTAAGCATCCCTGATAAACATCTCCTTCTATTCCCCCATGTTTGGTCCTCTGGCGCTATGACCCTAAGCATCCCTGATAAACATCTCCTTCTATTCCCCCATGTTTGGTCCTCTGGCGCTATGACCCTAAGCATCCCTGATAAACATCTCCTTCTATTCCCCCATGTTTGGTCCTCTGGCGCTATGACCCTAAGCATCCCTGATAAACATCTCCTTCTATTCCCCCATGTTTGGTCCTCTGGCGCTATGACCCTAAGCATCCCTGATAAACATCTCCTTCTATTCCCCCATGTTTGGTCCTCTGGCGCTATGACCCTAAGCATCCCTGATAAACATCTCCTTCTATTCCCCCATGTTTGGTCCTCTGGCGCTATGACCCTAAGCATCCCTGATAAACATCTCCTTCTATTCCCCCATGTTTGGTCCTCTGGCGCTATGACCCTAAGCATCCCTGATAAACATCTCCTTCTATTCCCCCATGTTTGGTCCTCTGGCGCTATGACCCTAAGCATCCCTGATAAACATCTCCTTCTATTCCCCCATGTTTGGTCCTCTGGCGCTATGACCCTAAGCATCCCTGATAAACATCTCCTTCTATTCCCCCATGTTGGATTTGTGCTCTGCCCTCGTGCAGGTTGGGCATTTCTTCAGAGAATAGCAGGAACAATCAGTAGGTGGACAGGTGTGCGGCAGCTTGTAAGTATGGCAGGCGATCCACTCCGCCCTGAGAGACAGCGCACCCCCACCCAGGCATGCTGCGCAAATGGAAGGACAGCTTACCCGCGGGAGTACACCTCCAGCTTGAGCGCGTGTCTCTTGAAGACTCGGAGACAAGGCCGGGCTGAGCGGTTGATGCCCAGCAGGAAGGTGGCGTTGTACTCTGGACTGTTGGTGTCCTTCACCACACTGGTTTTGTCGCGCACTGGCTCCTCCTGCAAATCAATATGAAAAGGTCAGCCTTTTTTGAGACGGGGCGTGCCTTCCCCACGTAAGTATTATGTTATTTTTCATTTGTAAACTTCCACAGCAGACATCAACAGCCAATATGGCTCGCAAATTGCTGACAAGGTTTACAGTTGAGTAACTGTTTGCGGGAGTTTTTCTTTGAATTTGTGACTTGAAGGTGACTCCAATTGGTCATTTTGGTTTTGCCCGCCAACAATAGCACACTGCTGGCTTGCAGGATGCAGAGTGTAGTAGCAAGCTGATGAGTACAACACAGAAACTTCCTTCAAACGTGTCAAATGTAGCTGCCAAACGATGCCGCAAACAGCCGACTGACTCGGAAACTGGGTCCTTACATAATTCTTTCAATTTAAAATAAAAATATTTTTTTCAAAAACATATTTTTATTTTCACAATTAATTTTACTTGCCTCCAGTACCTACTTTCGACCTTCAAGTTTCAGGCCATTTTCAAGTGAGACCTGAAACTTGAAGGTCGAAAGTACTCGATGCAAATAAAATTAATTATTGTGAAAATAAAAATATGTTTATTTTTTTTATTTTAAATTAAAAATGAATTTTCACTGTGTGAATATACAAACCCTAAAAAGTATAATTCTTTCATTTCATTCAGAGTCATAATATTTTTCATGCATTCTTTCCTTTTGTTATGACTCTGAACATCCCATTTGTTCGCTTTTCAGAAATTATTATTGTTATATTATTATTATAACTGATTATTGGGTGATAAACGAGTGTGGTATAAAAGAGAATATGAGAATGAAAGTACAAAAAAGTACAATGAGATGATTCGGACATCTCGAAAGAATGGATGATGAACAACTAATGAAGAAAGTGTACAAAGGAAATGTCAGAGGAAAGCGCGGAAGGGGAAGGCCGAGGAAAGAATGGTTAGACCAAATAGGTGAGATTGTGAAAGAATGGAACCTGCAGAGTGAGAATAAGAGAAGAGTATGTATGAAATAGGTGATGAATATTGAGGAAATGAAAGTGGTTTGTAAGGACAGAAAAAAGTGGAGGCGCATCTGCGGAGGTACCGGCCACCCCTAGTGGAAAGGCGGCAGGATACAGTACAGTACAGATGTGGTAATAAATAAATTAGGCTGATGTTAACATAATGAAGCTCAAGGCTCACCTGTGGATAGGGGAACTCAAATTTGACATATGTGTCTATTTCTTTAGGGTTTGCCACAGTGTAGCTGATGCCTCTCACAATGTTCAGCTCAAGGTCGTTATCCCCAAGGTCAGTGCAGCACTGCACCACGGAGAACTGCTTCTGCTCGTAGTGGAACTTGAAGGCATCCTCCCCGCGCCTGGAACCAGTGAGCGAGCACATCACTAGCTGTCTTCCCAACCAACAATTAGTATCTCCCCAGTGCATTTCAAAGACATTACGTTAAGTTATTTATTTTATTATTGTGGTATTTATTTTAAGATAAATATATTGAGATCTAATATCGAAAATACAGATTGAGATCAGGAAGACTGCACTCAGAGAAGCAGAAAGATCACGTTCAGGGGACATGGCCGCTGCCACTACATGGAACTCTGATGTTCCACATCATTCCTCGAGGTGCTTTCCAACCACACCGTGAATAGGAGGAGTCTAAAATGCAAAATCGTGAAGTGTTCAAATATGCCAGGACGATATTCCTTGACTTATAGGTTGGTATGAGGTCGATCACCCATGCACCATGGATCATCAACTACTCACCTCATGGATATTCTTCCCTAACAATGTTTGTTAATGAAAAATTCCTATATATGTGTGTATATATTTTCTCTAGCAGGAATTTGCTGAGCTGTCAGCATTAGTCTGTGGTAGACATGGAAAGTGAGGTCATTGTTGACTCTTCAACAGAAATACTGGGAGCTTTTATTGTTACTTGTTGGCAGCTCGGACAAGGTCCAGGTCTTGTGTAACAGTGAGGGCGAGGTGCTCGAAGCGGTTAGTGGCCGGCACGTCTCCCAGCGCCCGGCTGTGGTCGCGCTCCTGCCGGCACAGCTGCAGCTGCCGCACCAGCTGCTCCTCCAGGCGCGCCCCCAACCCCCCCTCCCCCTCCTCCACGCAGTCTGCCGCAGACACCAGGTCAAATCTAAAACAATACCAGCACAGGTACAACAAACATTTTAGGCAACTCAGCTTGGTGCGGGTGGGGGGGTGGCAGATGCTGTGTTACCACATGGATTTGTAAGGACTGGATGGGCTGAGAAAGCAATCCTTTGTGAATTAGAAATGCGCTACCCCACTCATCATACAAAAATCCAAATTCAGTCTATCAGTAACCTTCCAACTATTAACAGGTGTGTTTCCTAACTGGAAAGAAAAATCATCAAAATGCCAAGCCACACATTTTCCAAATGCACAAACAATACGAGAAATTGTAATAAAAAATCTGGAGTAACTTTTCACCAGTGAATATTAATATTTAAGTAAATTCAATTGATATTTTATCTGCCGATGCCTTAAGCCACAAAACAATAGCCCCGCTGTCAAACCGTCGGCCATTTTTAGTGATAGAGATGTGATGATGATAAAATATAGTATCTGATACCGTCACGTGAGAACATTTTTTTTTGTGAAATGAATGTATTTGAAGTGGTCTGTATTTCAAAATTCAAAATTTCAATTTCTACCCTACACTTCTTGTTTCATTTATCCTTTTATATTTCAAGGAAATTGGATTCAAAAGAATATTTTTTTTACTTTGTCTTCTATAGGTATTACTCCTAACATCATTGAAAAAACTTAAAATTAAAAATATGTAATTGAAATAATTTTCACAAGTAATTATGTAACATTAAGGGTGATTGAGAGGTCAGCGCGCCCAACTTTGATGACCGAAATAACCCATATTTTCAATGGTAAGGTAGTATTTTTTCTCCAGTTTAAATTAACACATAAAATTAGGTATTTTTTTCCATAAAATACCAATTCAAAATAATTTTATTTACGGAGATACCTTAAATGGAGATTTTCACTGTTCTTATGAATAAATCCTAACTTTTTTTTATTTCAAAACATTCATTTTGATTAGTTTTATTTTTTCTAGATGAAAATTATTTTTTTAAACTTTTCATTGATTTTTTATAATTATTTAAAAAGTACCCAAATTTTGCATACGATCGTGTAGCTAAAATTGCATTATAATGGTATATTTTCTTTTTAGGATTTGAAGTAATATTTTTTATGTTTGTAATGCAATACTTGTTTTATTTTTTCTCCTCCAAGTAATATTTAATAATGGAAAAAGAAAGAGTTCCATACACAATTTTGACTGATTTCAGCGCCATGCGGCCGCTCCGGGAACCTTAGAAAATAATAATTATTCGCGGAGCATTGGCAAAACAAAATTTATTTCGCTGGCTTTACAAAGTTCATATTCAAGAAAATAAAACTTAACGTTGTTACTCGAATAAATCGTTTTGTCAAAATACATCAAAATTATAACGCAAACTTAAAGCGCTGTATAAGACCTAATAGGTTTTTTGTTTACGTTATGATTGAGTTAAAACGTAAAATGTCATACTACATATGTGAAAAGACATAGCGACATTGACATAATATATAACTCTAATATACCTATAACTCTGCTAACACAGGAGTTCTCGTGTTTTAAACGTAAAACATTGTTCATTTTATTATCTATATCTATAAAGAAGGATGTGTGTATGTATGTATGTATGTATGTATGTATGTATGTATGTATGTATGTATGTATGTATGTATGTATGTATGTCCCCTATAGACTCATAAACCGCTCATCCGATTTTGACGAAATTTTCAGGAAACATGTAACATATTCTTAGAACGAATCCTGTGAAGTTTGATGGTGATCAAATAAACAGTGGTTCTCAATTCTCGATATTTCAGCAACGAGGTCGGTAAATTTTGAAACCACCCAATAGAAGAAGACCATTATATTCAACTACAATACATAATCTTAGTTGCAAATATACATTTACATTAAAGATTCATATAAAATGCATGCTCACAAGTAGACACATGTAAGTTCACGCTTACAAATGCTGCATGTGTACCCACTCATAATTTAAAATCCAAATCTAAAATGAACAACCCAGTAACTTTTACTTTACGCCAACTTGAAATGGATGTTATTCAGCTCCTGAGTGGCTTGACACTCATTTCTTATGAAGGCTGAGTAAGCCTTGCCGGTATTTTATTTTGGGTTTAAAATAAACACTGAAACGGGAAATAATTTCTGACAACTTCGGTGGGATTCCAACTCGAGATCTCGGCATGGAATGCAATCTATCTATCTATATCTTTAAAGAAGGATGTGTGTATGTATGTATGTATGTATGTATGTATGTATGTATGTATGTATGTATGTATGTATGTATGTATGTATGTATGTATGTATGTATGTATGTTCCCTATACTCATAAACCGCTCATCCGATTTTGATGAAATTTTCAGGAAACATGTAACATATTCTTAGAACGAATCCTGTGAAGTTTGATGGTGATCAAATAAACAGTGGTTCTCAATTCTCGATATTTCAGCAACGAGGTCGGTAAATTTTGAAACCACCCAATAGAAGAAGACCATTATATTCAACTACAATACATAATCTTAGTTGCAAATATACATTTACATTAAAGATTCATATAAAATGCATGCTCACAAGTAGACACATGTAAGTTCTTGCTTACAAATGTTGCATGTGTACCTACTCATAATTTAAAATCCAAATCTAAAATGAACAACCCAGTAACTTTTACTTTACGCCAACTTGAAATGGATGTTATTCAGCTCCTGAGTGGCTTGACACTCATTTCTTATGAAGGCTGAGTAAGCCTTGCCGATATTTTATTTTGGGTTAGAATAAACACTGAAACGAGAAATAATTTCTGACAACTTCAGTGGGATTCTAACTCGAGATCTCGGCATGGAATGCAGTTACTCTACCAACTAAGCTATAGACCGGACTTTTTACAAATATGGTGGATCGATATCGGTTTGGTTAGGGGTAAGCAACCTGCGGCTCACCAGCCACATGCGGCTCTTTGGGTGTGAAGTTACGGCTCTTTAGCTTCTAATCTAATCTAATCTAATCTAAGTTGCAAAGATATGTTACATTGGAGATTCACATTACATGCATTCTCACAACCAGACACGTACAAGTTCGCGCTTGCACATGCCTCATGTGAACCTACAACATAAAAACCAAATCTCAAATGGACATACACCCTGCAACTCTTGCCGTCCTTCCCTGAGACAGGGGTGACATTGGCAAAGTGAACCATTTTTACAGCATGGGTGGTCAGCCGCATACCAACCTATAAGTCAAGGAACACACACACGACAAATTACATTTTATACATCACTAAATAATAATATCCAAATACAAAATATCCATTTACAAATAAAAACAAATTCCAATTTAACCTTCCCTGGCCTAAGCGGGGTATATGAGATACCCCAAAAAAACGTTTTATTTGATTACTCAATAATTAATCGAGCAATTCAATTGAAACTTTTTGTAATCTTCGTAAAGCTACTTAGAAACATTTCTGTATTTTTTGTTTTTAAGTATTCAAAGCATGTAGTCTTCAAATAATTGTTTTTGATAAATATTCGCGTACTCTACTAATCACGTGGTCAGAAACACGTCACATTATGCCCTCGCGGGGGGAGCGCTGGAGCATGTGAGGGACGGGAAGGGCTGGCGCGCCATTGTGTGTGTGGTGGGTCCAGAGATAAGCTACTTGTTTCACTTTTTTACGCGAGCTTACCGCGTCACAGCTGTGCGGAAGAGAGTCAACTATATTATCCGCTGACGACTTTACTCCGTCTTTCTGGGTAAGCGAGTGGAACAGTCCTGTCATTCCTGTGGCTCCCAAAACGTTCTATAATATTTTACACATATAAAATAAATATATTTTTGTGAAGAGAACGGTAAGTTCGTTGTTTTTTTTTCTGAATAGGTATATTGTTTTTCCTTTGTGATATGTGCCAACCATTTGATTTTTTTCTCTCTCTAGAAAATGGCTAGAAAAAATACCTATGAAGAAATAGAAAAATTGCAAGACTTTAGTGATGACGAAGTTATTGACAGTGACTTAGAATTCGAATTGTGTAATTCGGGTGATTCTGAAGTCGGAGATATTATTGAATCTGAGTCTGATGAATCTGAGTCTGCATACTGTAAAAAAAATGTTTCAATTATGTCAATGCCACCCCTGCTTCAAGGAAAGGCGGCAAAGTTGCAGAGCTTATGTTCATTTAAAAAAAAAAAAAAAAAATTAGGCTGATTTATTTGGTGAGCGCTGTTTTTGTGTGTATCACACCTCAGGAGCCCTCTGCGAGCTTGGTCGTCGATGTAGAAAGCGCCAATTCTCAAGCAAGACCCAGTTGTTGTAAGGCTGGATGGACCTTTTGATGACCGGTCTTTGGTAAAGGTTTATGAAGTTTTCAACCTAGCGAAGAGCAAATTTGAAAATATAAATGGTATATTTTCTGTGCTCCGCCGGGATTCGAACCCACGACCTTCCAGTTACGAGTCCGAAGTGTTACCACCTGGACTACGGACCGGTCATTTGCGGTATTTCCTACTGTAGACACATTTGAAATTGTATTTGTATGCAAGAAAATCTTACGTATGTTTACTTTTGTGGGTGTATAAGATGTGGATTGTAAATTTTAATATAGGTATATTTGCATCTTAGATTTAGATTTAGAGTATTTAAATAAATAACAAACCATTCGTTAATTTGTTGCAGATATAAACTACGCCCAGATAAAAAAGATGCCTTCGCTTGATATTTCTCAACACTATTGTACATAACTTGAAAAATTGTATTTATGTTTTTTTGGATTTTAACTTTATTTATGTTTTTTTTAATTTCGTATGTTGCATATTTCACTATTATACAATTGAAAATGAAATAAAAATTATTATAAAAATGTTTATTTTAAATTCTCTTCCACCGTTTAGGAAACACTGGTTGAGTTTGTCCTATTTGCGTCATTCCCACGGCGTATGCGGAGCGAAACGCACGTCTGGCGGGCTCTCTGCCTTATGATTATTTTGTATGAAAAGTAGCTGGGGTCCTCCGGTACCCCACTTCGGACCATGTGTAATTTTTAGATACTTAGGGTGGTAAAGGTTAATAAACCCTAGCCGCCAACATTACAGATCAACCGCCATTTCTTTCTGTCCTTACATACTTCTTTCATTTCCTCCAGAGTAATAATTTTCTTCACACAGGCTCTTCTTTTATTATGACTCTGGATATTCCATTCATTCGCAATTTCGGATATTTGGTCCATCCATACCTTTCTCGGTCTTCCTCTACCACGACATCCATCTATTCTATCAACATATACTTTCTTCGTTTCATATACTTTCTTCATTTCATAGCTTCATACGCAAATATAAAAAACACAGAATTATACTTCTGCTCGAAAAAAACTAAATCGTTCTGAATCGATTAACGATCTCTCCGCTACTTGTACTCGCTTTTCACCCCCCACCCTCCCCCCGCCCCATCGACGCTATTTATTGTTGGCAAAAAAACATTTGTGGCTCTTTACAAATCCAAATCCAAAATAAGATATGTATCATTTGAGATTCACATCAAATGCATTCCCATAAGCAGACACGCATAATTTCGCGCTCACACATACCGCATGTGGAACTACAATATAAAAACCCAATCTTAAATGAACATAAGCCCTGCAACTCTTGCCGACCTTCCCTGAAACAGGGGCGACATTGGCAAAGTGAACCATTTTTTACAGTATGGGTGGTCAGCCTCATACCAACCTATAAGTCAAGGAAAAACTTTGAAATTTGTAAATTGTAATTTTTGGCTCTTCCGACTCAAAAGGTTGCCGACCCCTGGCCTAGACAAAGTTCCAAATTAAAAAATGTTATTCAAGTATTCCAAGTTGAATTTTAGAAATGTAAGAAAGCTTTTATATCCCGCACTTATAAAAAATACGATAAACGAAAGTTCGTAGGTCACAACTAGAAGACCATATTGAAATATATTATTATTATTAAAACCTTTTATTGAAACATACTTTTAATTAAAATATACATAATATAGTTGTTTTTTCAAAAAACGCATTTCTGTAAAATTATATACTCACCACAAATTTAAAGATCGTTTTTTTCTCGGCGGTTAAACGTCTTTCTTCTATGTGACAATGGTCCAAAGCAACCAAGATAAACAAAATGTTTGCCTTTTACCTAACCCGGCCGTGCGACTTACAATTTTGTTGTCAATAGAAAATGTTCCGTGTGCACTACCTAAAACTTTCACTTATTGAAATAATGGATAGAGCACATTTTAAATGTGGGGAAAAAATGTGAATTCACTTGGCCGGGATAAAGACAGGACAGGGAGTCAAAAATTCAACATAAATTAAACACTTTTATGGAGATAGTTGAAAAAACACTTAGTGCATCATATTGTATGAAGCATTTTCCCCAACTGCATACGTTTCACAGTGCGGTTACATTGAAAAATATTCCTGATTGTTTGGAATACATTTATTTCTTCACTTTGCTCAAAGAGTATAGTGAATTTTATAGATTAGTTCTTTAATTGTATGATTATAAAATTTAATTTACCTATTGTTTATATTCTTTTCTTGTATAGGTCAATATGCATCTGACCAACTATAAATAGAAAATGGTTCACTCTGCCAATGTCACCCCTGTTTCAGGGAAGGTCAGCAAAGAGTTGCAGGGTGTATGTTCATTTGAGATTTGGGTTTTTATGTTGTAGGTTCACACGCAGAATGTGCAAGTGTGAACTTATACGTGTCTGCTTGTGGGCATGCACTTAATGTGAATTCTAAATGTAACAATTATATCCATGCAACTTAGAATAGATTAGATGAGTGACGTTACATAGCCGATTTTTTTATCTTAAATATAAATGGAGCACCGCAATCGATTTTCCCTATGCTTGGCTCTGCTGCTTAACAGTTGTACCTAGACCTTTTTTTTTAGAAAACGTGAAGATTAACCTAGAGATAAATTGTGTGAAGCTTGATTCCGATTAGCACACTTTTTTTTTTGATCCTGTTGTTTCCTCTTTTATCTGTAGAAAAAAATTGATACCACATGCCCAAATGGCGTAGTGAAACACGCCGGGTACTGCTAGTAATATATAGAAATTGAGACGCTCGTGAGATGTGCTGCTTTATTCTTGATACATTATGTGTATGCGCCGCGGCTCAGTTAAAACGTTGACTTTCATACTTGGAGTTTAACTTTCACGTGTTTGCGTCGCTTTGAAACCAAATAATAATACTATTATTATTACCTACTCTATTGGGTGTATGGGAGCTTCCAAATTATTATAGAAATCGAAAACCTTTTTTGGAAATTGTAAATTATCTAGATGTTTATTTTTAAATGTAATTTGTTGTGTATATTCATTGACTTATAGGTTGATTTGCGGCTGACCACCCATGTTGTAGAAAATGGTTCTGCGTGTAAAACGTGTTGTGAGAATGCATCTAATGTGAATCCCCAATGTTGCATATCTTTACAACTTAGATTAGATTAGAATGTTATTAATTACACGCATACCTTGACTTATAGGTTGGTATGGCGCTGACCACACATACTGTAAAAAATAGTTCAGTTGCTCAATGTCACCCCTGTTCCAGGGAAGGTCGGCAAAAGTTGCAGGGCTTATGTTCATTTGAGGTTTTGATTTTTAATTACTAGTACACACTCAGCATTTGTATGTGCGAACTTACAAGTGTCTGTTTGTGGGCATGCATTTGATATGTGTTTTGAATGTTAATATATCTTTGCACTTTAGATTGCAGATTATTATTGAACTTTCGTACTATTTTACTGTATTTGAAGAAATTTTAAAGACATTGAATATATAAATGAATATAAGCTCTACAACTTTAGCCGACCTTTCCTGACACAGGGGTGACATTGGCAAAGTGAACCGGCAAAGTTTTGCGCTTGATAACCACAATCTATAATCTAAGTTGAAAAGGTATGTTAACATTTAAGATTCATATAAAGTGCATTCTCACAAGCACACACTTGTAAAATCGCACTAACAAATGCTGCATGTGTATTTACAAATTGAAACCAAAACCTAAAATCAACCAATCTATCAATCGAGGATCTGGTATATTTAGTATTTACTGGTTATATATATACATACATATATATATTTTTTTTAATTAAAAAAAAAATTGTGAAGAGGGATGCAATTCACCAACCTATTCTGCCTGGCCAGAAACAGGTATTAATATCATCATTTAATAATTCATTATTGTTTATTATTAATGAATGATTAAATAATAATTACCCAATAGCATCTGTTGAACCAGGGTCAAAGTTAAAGTCAAGTGACCCAAGCGGGGATCGAACCAACGTTGTTCCATTCGAAACACGCTAGAAAGATCAGCCCTCTTGGCCCCCGCGGCTATAACCCCGACAAAGGATAAATTACAAGGATAAATGGTATATTTTGTGTGCTCCGCTAGCATTCGAATCCACAACCTTCCATTCAGAGTCCGAAGTGTTACTACTGCACTACGGACTGATAAGATATAAAAGAAGATAAAAAGTGATAAATAAAATGAAAATATTTTTATGGCCAAACTTTATTAATACACTGGTTTGCTATCGCTAGGACCTACACTTTGAAAATATAAAAAAAATACGTACATATACAAAAGATCGGCATCGCACCCTTAATCGTAAAGAGCAATAACTCCGAAATTGGGAAAATCGATTTTGATGTAGAAACGCCATAAAAATGTGAAAAGAAAAGCTGGAATGTGACAGTCGTTCAATTTGGACGAATATGAATAGGTACATTAACAAGAATAAATAATATTAGGATGATTTATTTGGTAAGCGTTGTTTTTGTGTGTATTACACCTCAAGAGCCCCCTGCGAGCTTGGTCGTCGCTGTAGAAAGCGCCAATTCTCAAGCAAGACCCAGTTGTTGTAAAATTGGTCTTTGGTAAAGGCTTATGAATTTTTCAACCCAGCGAAGAGTAAATTTGGAAATATAAATGTTATATTTTTGTGCTCCGCCGGGATCCGAATCCACAACCTTCCATTTACGAGTCCGAAGTGTTGCCACTGGACTACGGACCGGTCCAAGAAATGCCAACAACACGCGGTGTACCTAGCGGGCACCCATCCAAGTAGCATCCGCGCCCAATGTAGCTTAACTTCGGTGATCTGTAAAGAACTTTAATCTGAGTTTATTACTAAAAGTTAAGTAAATTCAAGTGATGGTAATTGCTATACAAAATTAAAGGTTGAAATCTACTTTTAGATTCATTTCTTATATTTTGAGAAAAAAAGGCCATTTTACCGGTTTTTTGTACATTAGTGCAACAAGTCAAACATGCAAAACATCAAACGTAATTTCCCATCATTCTTATTTTTGGACTTATTGTTCTTTAATTAGAAGCGTGCGATATATGAAAAAAAATATCCACATAATATATTGTGTGAGATAGACGAAACAGTACTTTGGCATGCCTTTGTTAAAACGACAAAACATGCTCTGGGCACACGTCCTTCGTGTCGATTCAAAATGCAAAAAAAGTTAAATAATTCTAACATAGAATAATACTTGTGTCAAATCATTTATTTTTGCAATTTTTGATGCATAACTTACTATATGAGCCATGCGGTCGTAAATACTCAACAATAGCGTTTAAACACAAGTTTATAAAAACTAAAACGCTCGCTAAGAGTGTCAAGATAATTTACATTATTTTTTTATGAAACGTAATGCTTGAGTAAGAACATTAAGTTATATACTTCAGCAACGACATCTGGCCATGATCAGTCAAAGTTATTTGACATAAAATTACGATTTTAGTTTCATAAAACTTATTAAAGAGGTTCTTTAGTCCCGATATTAATAATCTTCTTAAGCTCTCGTATAACCTTAAGTAAAATATTTACGTCTATGGAACAGAAGCATTAAAAAGTATCAGGTATTGTCAAAACCTTTGACAACACTAAATTATGTTGTCAACGAAAATAACATCAACAATTCGTTGCTAAGCAATATTACCTGCTTACATAAATTAACGACGGAGTAGAGACACATAACGTGATAGAAAAGGACAACAACAAAAAACGTATGTTGTGCGAGCGAGACAAAACAAGGGACAAAGTCTGGCAAAATTAGATTTCAGTGACTGTATGGAACACAGTGTTTAGAACTAAATCAAATAAATATCCTCTCCATTTAATAGAACTCCATGTGTTACCCGTCCTGCAGGCGCTGCCTGGCCTGCGGGGGCAGCGGCAGGCTGGCGAGCTCCACGGGCAGGCCTCCCCGCGCAGCCTCAAGCAGGGGCTCCATGCCCTTGGCACAGCGCAGGTATTCCATGGCTTCCGCAACCTCACCTGCAACACACACACAGCTTGTACCAATAGACAGTGGTTTCTAACCTTTTGTAGCCCTTATGGGCCTTATAATGATGAATGATGAAAGACTGACGAAGAAAGTATATGTTGCAAGAATAGATGGATGTCGTGGTAGAGAAAGACCAAGAAAGGTATGGATGGACCAAATATCCAAAATTGCAAATGATTGGAATATCCAGAGTCATTTCCTCCAGGTTATGACTCTGGAGGAAATGAAAGAAGTATGTAAGGGCAGAAAGAAAAAAGGTTTTCCCCCAAAAAAGTTCCACTACAAAATTAAGATCATCAACGGGATAAGGAGGGGGGTGGGGATGAGACCCCCCCCCCCCCCTAGAATACTCCTTGCCCCCGGTGTAATCATCGCTCCCAGGGAGCCGCTGATCTAGGAAGACCCTAGACTCCAGCACAGAGGCTGCAGAGGACAAAAGAGGAAGCAAAGTATTCCCAACTGTTTGTTACCCTTTTTCTTGGCTGCAAGTGCTGCAGCCTTGAACTCCTGCTGTCTCCTCATCAGCTCCTGCAACTGTTTCCCGGCCAAGCCCGTGCCCAGCTGGTTCCCCATCTTGCGCACAGATCCCGGCCGGGGCTCCGCTTTGTCTTCAGATGTTGAGGGTTCCTGTATCAACATGTCATGACAATGTCACAGGGTCAACGTATCTCCATCCCAAACAAATAAAATTATGTTAAAAAAAAAGAGAAAGATGCTAAGTAAACATTTACAGTGTTGTTCATTAGATTTCGCCCATACCAGTCTAGTGCAAGATTTCGCCCATACCAGTCTAGTGCAAGATTTCACCCATACCAGTCTACTGCAAGATTTCGCCCATACCAGTCTAGTGCAAGATTTTGAGAAACCAATTTAAATCTGTACCAGCCCGCTAAACCAAAATAAAGAAAAAGCTTATTCATTAGCGAAATAGTTTCATTATTTGTTTTGGTTTACTGAAACCTGCTCAAACTGACTTCCGGTAGCTTTTTCTGTATGAAAAAATACAAAATACTCAACATTTAGGTAGGTATTTTGGTGTCTATGATATTTTTTGAGGTTTTTGCATTGTTTTCGACAACTTTTGGAGACGTTCGGAAGCATTCGGGTAAACGCCCCCTCCTGAACGTTTCTCGACACTCCAGCTGTCAAACTCATGTCACCATTGTCAAAATGTCGACTGCAACTTCGAATGAACTAAAAATGGAAACAAATATTTTTCAAAGCTTGACTTCATTGTGGCTTCAGGTTTTGGCTGTAGGCATCACGAAGAAAATTCTTAAAGATGGGCCTTCATACTTCATTTACAAGAAAAGTGACTGTTTTACAAAATTGATGACTTGAAAAATAACACGACGCGGCATCTGTCACTTTTGTTTTAACACAGTTTTTATAATTGTTTCGTTGCTGCATGCCGTAGATTTGTTGTTATAGTGTAAAATTCTAATGTTTTAAAGTTACTGTAATTGCTGAAACTCTTATTTGATTCATAAATCTTTTATTCTGAAAGTTATCTCGTACTTACATTACGATCAGCTGGGGAATGAGGAAGATCACCATTTTGCGTATGTCGAACTAGTTTAGAACAAAATAAACCTACTCCGAGGTGGTTTACAAATGTGATAATTTTTTTAAACACGTTTAGTGTTAAACTGTATTATAAAGTTTTTATGAATCACCTTTTTTGTAAATTGAGATTAAATTGAGAAATCAAACCAGATCACTAAAGAAATCTGGTTTAAAAATTCTAATGAATAACACTGTTAGAAGCTATTGAAATTGTAACCTGTGGGGGTGGAGCTGGGGGAGCAGGGTCTGCAGGAACAGGCGCCCCCGGGATGGGTGGATAGCCGGGCGGCGTGGGCAGCTCCTCGTAAGGCACGGCCTTGCCCGCGGCCTGCGCCCGCAGCGCTTCCTCGTACTGCTTCACTATGCGGCCCATGCGACGTGCCTTAGAGGAGTTGCCTGACTCTGCAGCTGATGATTCTTGTTGCTGAAGCATTCACATAATTCATTATTAAGTATTTAGTAAAAAAAAATAAACCCTTCATATTCTTTGACTAAGGGCCGGTCTTATAAACATCCATTAGTTCAATGTCGTACCAAATTTACCGAAATATAATACGAACGTCACATTTTTCATCTTATAAGAATCCGTTTATTTTATTTCCGTAAAAAGTTACCAACAGATCTAACCGACAGCCGACCCATCGATTAATGGCAGATACCGGCCGGTTAGTTAAGGTTTGAGGTTAGGTCAGCTGTCAAGAGCCCTCTGCGAGCTTGGTCGTCGCTGTAGAAAGCGCCAATTCTCAAGCAAGATCTAGTTGCTGTAAGGCTGGATGGATCTTTTGATGACCGGTCTTTAGTAAAGGTTTATGAATTTTTCAACCCAGCGAAGAGCAAATTTGAAAATATAAATGGTATATTTTTTGTGCTCCGCCGGGATTCAAACCCACAACCTTCCATTTACGAGTCCGAAAGTTACCACTGGACTAAGGACCGGTTATGTTTATGTTTTGTATCTAGTCATATGTACACAACATTGTATTATTTTTTTGTAAAAAAGAGTAAGTATGCCATAAAAAATAAATTATTAAAAACATCAAAGAAAATAAGATCTCACAATTAGTTGGGTTTCATATGAAAAGGTGTTCCAATAGGTCATAGTTATTTCTTAGAGAAAAAAACAACATTTTTAAAAGTTTTGATGGTGGGAGAACACATCCGAGGTTCCAAATAATGTTTGTTGTGAATAATGATGTGCATCTGTTCAGTAGTCAACAGTGAACCATGGGCGTACCCAGGATAAAATCTAGGGAGGGGGCAAGACATGATCGGGAGGGCAGTCGCCCCCTCCTGGCTCTTCCTGGGTACGCCCATGGTATTAACCATTCATTTTGTATGGCGAAGCTCTCTTTTTTTATAAAATTAAAATTTTAATATTGTAAATAGATGTGAAAGGGTAAGTGTTACCTTGTATAATGCGAGCCTCTGCTGCAGGGCCTCTTCTGCAGTGCTGGCTGTGATGGGGGCGGACGCAGGGGCGAGGGCAGGGGCAGGGGCAGGAGCAGCTGCAGCTGCAGGGGCAGGAGCAGGAACTTCTGCGTCTGGAGAAGTTCCCTCTGCAATTATCAATGAATTGAAAAACTTTTTAGAATTTGTGTATTTACAAACATATAATATTTATGAGAAGCACAATTTTTTTATAAGAAAACAAAGTTTTTCTATAAAAACAGACCATTTGTAGTAGAATGATGAAATTTTCCATACCCCCATAAAATACAAACTTATACCTGTCTGCTTGTGAAAATGTATATAATGTGATTTCCCAATGTTACAAATCTTTGCAACTTAGATTAAATTAGATAAGGTGTGTTTTTCTTAGCTGACATTGAGTAGAATTTGATTCCCAAGAAAACTGTATTTACAGGTCATTTTTGACAAATATGATCGATAAGCCAAACAAGCACTGAAGGAGCGATATGTCATATAAACTAAGCCACACATATAGTGTAACTTCTTGCCAGCGTTCTCCCTGAAGAGGTCGCATTCGGGACCTATTATATATTTAAATAAATAATAGAAATTAGAATAAAATGTGTATAACATTTCACAGCTCCAAAACATCGAGCAACGCATAAAAAACTAGCATTACAGCGGCAGAAACAATAACAAAGCTAGAGCTAGGCTGTAAATTCAAACGGACCAATCACAGAGCAGGGTTCTATTTGACAACCAATAAGAATATCTATTGTGGTTCTACTGAGTCAAGTGGCAGTTTGCTTTGACATGTTTGGAAGTATAGCGCTTGACCTAGGTAAGTATTGTTACTTGAGGCAGTGTTGATCATGACTGGGGGAAGCCCAGATATTAGAGGGTGCTGTACAAGTTTGTCTGTTGGCCTCCTGGCAGTACCTGAAGCCGCCTGCAGCTGGTCGTCCTCCCGGGCGCGCCCCGGGGCAGGCGGCATGTGCGCCAGCTCCACCACCTGGCCCGCCCGCACGGCCTCCAGCACACGATCAAACTCCTTCACCACTCGCAGATGCTGCATGGCCAGCGCGCTGTCCCCACTGCGCTTGGCCTCCAGGGCTGCCACCTTGTACTCCTGTTGCCGCGCTGCAGGCAATATAATATACTTGGTGGAATGTGAACATCAATGTTTGGTCTCAGAAGGGTAAAGAACGATTTCCAAGGCTAGAATCTGGGTAGCATTGCACAATCAGCACACTATTTTCACTTGCTGTTCAAGGCAATTATTAGGCAATATTCTGACATAACTTGATGTTGATACCTTCAATGGCTTTAAGTGCAGCTTGTGATTCTTCACTGAGGGCTGAAGCTGCTGCAGGGGCGGCTGGCACAGGTGGGGGGGAGGCGGGGGCGGAGGCGGAGGCTGGGGCAGCAGGGGGGGGAGGCCCTGCACTGACAGCAGGAGGGATCTCGTCCTCAGGAACAGTGCGCCCTGCTTGGACAGCACTCAGCTGCTCCTTCAGGGTCTTGAGGCCGCGACCAAATCTAGAATTACAGCCTTAATTTAAGTAATTGTAAAATGACGCTCTCCATTGCAATGTGATTAGACACAGCCACACTATTGGTAAACAGCTAAGAATGAGCACAAAGCCATGAGCAGTACCTCCTGGCACGACTGGTTTCTCCTTGAGCCTTGGCTTGTTGCTCAGCTTGTGTGTACATGGTGATGCGCCCCTGCAGCAGGACTGTGAGGGAGCTGGGGGGGCTGGCGGAGGCTGCAGGGGGGGCAGGGGGCGCCTCCTCTCCCTCCCCGCCCGCCAGCTCCGACAGCTCGGACAGCAGGGCAGGATCGTCCTCTCCCCCTGGAACACCATCAGCCTGATGTTACATTCTCCATCAACTTCCCAAGGTGGAAAATCATGCAAGCACAAAGTAAGCCAAAACAAGAGTTACAATAAAACAAACAAGTTTATACTGATGGCTCATGCTGGAACTCTGCACTGAGACAGATCAGTTCAGCAGGTTGGGCCACTGCATTATCTTTATGTAGGTGCTTATTTACATTCCATTCTGTTTGCTCGTTGGTTCTGCTCCTTGTGTCTGAGGATGATTGAGGAGCTCGCTACTTTGTGTTGTAGAGGATGATTGAGGAGCTCGCTACTTTGTGTTGTAGAGGATGATTGAGGAGCTCACGACTTTGTATTGTAGAGGATGATGGAGGAGCTCGCTACTTTGTGTTGTAGAGGATGATTGAGGAGCTCGCGACTTTGTATTGTAGAGGATGATTGAGGAGCTCGCTACTTTGTGTTGTAGAGGATGATGGAGGAGCTCGCTACTTTGTGTTGTAGAGGATGATGGAGGAGCTCGCTACTTTGTGTTGTAGAGGATGATGGAGGAGCTCGCTACTTTGTGTTGTAGAGGATGATGGAGGAGCTCGCTACTTTGCTCACAGCAAAACATCCCAAACCATCACAAGCGAACAAAAGAGAACTCCTACCTCTGTTAAACCAAACTACATCTGTTAGACAAACAGAAGATCTCAAAATGTATTATGTATTATTTCAGTTGACTTTTTGATTATAGAAGCGCTCACAATATCATCACTAATGACTGTGGCTAATATTTGTGATGTTCGTGACAGCTGTCAACCGTCAGGGAAGCAGGAAGCTCACGCCCTCCTGCCTTGGTAGAAAATGCAAAATCAGCAAATGTAATTTTGTTGTGACCGACTTGTAAGCACTGATAATTCGTACAGTGAGTTCCCTGAAGGACTTGTGAGCACGGAATAATTATTACAGCGCGCTTCCTGAACTGACTGTGCAAGAGCTACAACATATTCAGACAAAGCTAAACACGTTCCTGCCAAGAGAGCCAGGGCAGGGAGAGGGGCATGAGCTGTAAGTGTGCAGGGAGCAGGTTTACCAGAGTCCTCGTCGTCGCTAGGGATGTTCCTGAGGCTCTGTGCCACCAGGCTGTCCAGGTCTGCGGCGGGGACCTGCGGGGGGCGCGCGCGGGGCGGGGGGCGAGCACGCGCTCTGCCGCCCCCCGCAATGGCCGCCAGCTCGGCCTCCAGATCGCTGTCGCCCCCATCAGAGCCGGAGCCTTCCAGCTCATCCAAGCTCGCTGGCACATCAAACAAGCCATACTAGAAAGTTGTAAGCTACAATAAGTACGCTGGACTCCCTAACAATAACTTTCGTTTTAGTGGTAAGAATTGGATTGTTTCAGACCTGTGCAAGACTTTGCCCTGCCCTCTTGCTAGGAGGTTTTGTCTCCTTTTTTCTTCCAAACATAATTATAGATTGAACTACACAACAATTTTTTTTTTTTACTCTAGATTAAATGCAGTAAACTGTACGACTTGTCATTGTCCGACACCATGCAGAATATAAAATACACCACAGAAATACACTACAATTCAGCTGAATGGCTGACATCCCATTTATCCACAGCAATCCACAGTACCACACACAGTCACAGAGTAGCACACAGTACAATCCACAGCATAATTATCAAAAGTGACGTTTTGCAAGTTGACTACGTTAGTTCCAATTTTCACCACGTTCATTGTATGCTACAATACCTACTACTCTGTGTACGCTACCCATTAGACCCAGTAATTAAAAAAAAAACCCAGAGAGTGTTACTATCATGTGCATTTATATAAGAAAATACTTTATTTTTTAAAAAGAAAAAAAAAAACAATAGAACATCCAATGGTAACAACTTTCTTTCTCTAGGTGTGATCATAATGTCGCTCGCTTGCTCTGTTCTTGTCTATGATATTCTGACGTACGTTTTTTCGACTATCGGTTGGTTGCTGCTGCGCTGTCGTAATTCATTGACTTTTCTTAATAATGGAGTTAACCGGTCAGGTTAACGGTCCAAAACCAAAGAAGAAAGAAAAACCAGAAATTAAAGAAAATTTATGGTGCGTTAGATGAGTATTTTGGGTTGCGGCCGATCAGTATTGTCCTTTTTGGGTATGAATGTGTCACACCTCCTATCGTGGAGAACATCACCGCTAGCGGTGGGAAAATTCTCATAAGAAGTGTCGAGAGTGCGCCGAGCGCCGTTATAGGGCAACTCTAGTAGCATAGTGTGTGTGTGTGGGTGTGCTGTTGAGGATGAGTCACCACTGAGCTCTGTGCTTGCAGGTCCTCCATCCTAGAGGAAGTGCAGAACCAGGGCAACACCAAGCTCTCCACCTGTAGCATAGTGTGTGTGTGTTGAGGATGAGTCACCACTGAGCCCTGTGCTTGCAGGTCCTCCATCCTAGAGGAAGTGCAGAACCAGGGCAACACCAAGCTCTCCACCTGTAGCATAGTGTGTGTGTGTTGAGGATGAGTCACCACTGAGCCCTGTGCTTGCAGGTCCTCCATCCTAGAGGAAGTGCAGAACCAGGGCAACACCAAGCTCTCCACCTGTAGCATAGTGTGTGTGTGTTGAGGATGAGTCACCACTGAGCTCTGTGTGCTTGCAGGTCCTCCATTCTAGAGGAAGTGCAGAACCAGGGCAACACCAAGCTCTCCACCTGTAAGAATGTCCTCGTGCTGGGCGACAACGAGTCCGGCAAGACCACGCTCATCGCCAAGCTGCAGGGCGTGGAGGACCCCAAGAAGGGCTCTGGCCTGGAGTACGCGTACATCGATGTGCGGGACGAGTACAGAGACGGTGAGATGGGCTCACTACACAAGGGCGGGCAGGCAGCTGTCATTACTTCCTAGTGAACAGACATGTCACGGCACTGTTGTGCCACATGATGCATCCTAGTAAATACACATGACACATATTACTTCCTAGTGAATACACATGCCACATATTACTTTCTAGTGAATACACATGGCACATCTCACTTCCTAGTGAACAGATGTGTCACAGCTCTTTCGTGGCACATATTACTTCCTAGTGAATACACATGCCACATATTACTTCCTAGTGAATACACATGCCACATATTACTTTCTAGTGAATACACATGGCACATCTCACTTCCTAGTGAACAGATGTGTCACAGCTCTTTCGTGGCACATATTACTTCCTAGTGAATACACATGCCACATATTACTTCCTAGTGAATACACATGCCACATATTACTTTCTAGTGAATACACATGGCACATCTCACTTCCTAGTGAACAGATGTGTCACAGCTCTTTCGTGGCACATATTACTTTTTAGTGAACAGACCTCTTAGTCAGGCAAACATATGTCACAGCCCTGTTATGGCACATACTACTTCCTATTGAACAGAAATGTCACAGCCTTGTCGTGGCACATTTTACATCTTAATGAATACACATGTCACAGCCCCGTCATGGCACATATTACTTCCTAGTGAACAGACATGTATCACAGCCCTGTTGTGGCACATATTACTTCCTAGTGAACAGACCTTTGAGTCAGGCGGACTTATGGCATATGTGCTATCTGTGCTTTGCAGCTACTAATCATCTCAGCTATTTGGGGCTTACCTGTTAATAGGTCCAGGTGTAGGTGGTAGGATGTGAAATGTATAGAGTTGTTGTGTGTGCAGACCACACCCGGCTGAGCGTGTGGGTTCTGGACGGGGCCCCGGGACACGCGGGGCTGCTGCGCTTCGCGCTGAGCCCGCGCACGTACCCGCACACGCTGGTCATGCTGGCCGTGGCCATGACCTCACCCTGGGGCCTGCTGGAGCAGCTGCAGACCTGGGCCTCCCTGCTGGCTGATCACATCGACCGCCTGCCTCTCACCAACGGTAACATGTGTTACTCAACTCTTTTGATGACTTGCATCAGCGTCTCACAAGTTCTGTACAACTCTTGTGATGACTTGCATCAGCGTCTCACAAATTCTGTACAACTCTTGTGATGACTTGCATCAGCATCTCACAAGTTCTGTACACTTCTTGTGATGACTTGCATCAGCATCTCACAAGTTCTGTACAACTCTTGTAATGACTTGCATCAGCGTCTCACAAGTTCTCTACAACTCTTGTGATGATTTGCATCAGCGACTCGCAAGTTCTGTACAACTCTTGTGATGACTTGCATCAGCGTCTCACAAGTTCTGTACTACTCTGAGTGACTTTTGTTCACAAATTAATTATATCTACAAAATTTGGGACACGTTTTATTTAATTCATTTATATGTAAAACATGAAATATGCCTTTATTAAATTTAAACATGAGCAAAAAAGTAGGATGAAAATAGAAGCAAGAAAATACAGATATAATATTGAAAGGAAAAAAATAAAAAATAATGGAAAAAAACTTTGTTCATCCAAAGGATCTGTTTGTGCCGGTACTTTCTGTGTGCTAGCCTGCCATCTGTCTCGCCATTTCTTTGGAGGTCTTCCCGGGGGCCCTCTGGATTCCCCTGAAGAGCAATACGTGGGCTCATTATCTCCCATTATATTATACTAGGGGCTACGCCCCTGGCTGCTGCGTAGCCCAACCCCTTAACATTTGGAGAATGTGTATATTGCGCATAGTTTACTCACGTTAAAATTCGTAATATTAAAAAAACATGTAAAATAAAAACATGCAGTTTTTGTAAAAGAAAATATAAATTTTGTAGGCTTTGATAAAATGAAATTTACGGAAGCTTACCATTAAAAAATTAAAAGACACAGGGATTATCCCGCATTGTAAACGGTTGTACATACTGTTATAGATACATCGATAGTGTATGCAAATCTTGATTTAATTTCAATATTTCTATATTCTCATTTGCCCACCCTATGATCTGTCATTCATCGGGGTTATCATGCACCGTAAATCGTTATAGATTTTATCAGAATAAGTTAATCGACACTGTTAGAAAATATTGATTCGATATAGGAAGGCACATCGATGTATGAATGCCATTAAAAATATATCGGAAATCTGATAGATTGGTATGAAACTGAATTCCATGCTGTATACACCTAGTTCACTTTTGCCAATGCCACCCTGGCTTCCGGGAAGGGCGTAGGGCGGTTCGTGTGAGGTTTGTTTTTTGTGCACATGCAGCAAGTGTAAACACGATCGTGCTTGCTTGTAGGAATGCATGTAATATGAATCTTAAATGTACAGTACCTTTGCATCTTTCGTTGAATCATATGTTGGCATGAGGTAGTATATCTCTCAAAAAGCTTTTACCTACGTATTTGAAAATATTTGATGAGAAAAAATAATTGAAATAATTTTTAAATATTTATTAGAGAACGCAAAATAGATTGATGAATTGCATTCCTTTCAAATTTATTAAAAAAAAGGGACAAAAAAAAATAAAAAAAAAAACAAATAAAAACAAACATTTTATCTCCAGGCCCGAACCCGGGTCCTTCTGCATCAAAGACGTGGACGCTACTGCTAGCCCACGCCGGCCTTGCGGGGTAGTGAGAAAATTGTCTTACATATTCTTACTTACTTACTGTTATGAATTGAGTTAATGTTTAGCGCCTCTATGTTCTAATTTATGTACATAGTTTTGTATGTACAAAATATTTGTTTAAAAATAGGGTGATGGAGTAGTCAATTTGGTTCAGCCGCGCCGTCAGATTCGTACAAACTTCGGAGACCGCGCTTTCCGTGTTGCGGGGCCGGTGGAGTGGAACAGACTGCCACCCGGAGTGAAGAACTCCAAATCTGTGGGTGTATTTCGAGGAGCACTCAAGGCACACTTGTTTAGAAAGTCTTATCCATGATCGGAGAGGGCCCTTGAGGTGTGACACACACAAAAACGGCGCTCTCTTATCATGTGTAATTTAAAATAAATCAGCCTGTTATTATTATTATTATTATTATAGCGCCTCTATATAATTACAGTTTCTATACATAAAATATGAGGTTTGTATTGTTTAAATAGATTTTACTTTCACACACTGCCGAGCAGCCGGTTTAGCGTAATCGGCCAAACCACCGGATCTCTCGGCGACTCCGCCCGGGAGACGCGGGTTCGATCCTCGCGGCGAGACATTTTGAAAATTTAAAATTTGAAAGTCCAATCGATAGACGACGATGAAGGACAATATAATAAAGGATACTATGGTGCAATTAACTCAAAAAACGGCCTAACCCCAACATCCAAAGTAAAGGTTTCTCCATGCCAATATAGTCAAAGTTGCACCATTTTGAGTGTCGGGCTTGGGGGGGGGGGGGGGTAGAAGTGGGTAAATTCATACGTTTTTTCAGTTTTTCTTGAAAATTTCAAAAACTATGCGGGTAAGCGGATAAACGTAGGAGGGGATCTCCAACTTTGGATGTCGGGGCTACTATTATATGTTCATCCCAGGGCATCTTCCTTGTCTTCCCCATCGTACAATGCCTTCCATACCGTTACGTAGGTTGATGTGTCCCTACTACAAGGAAAAAATTATAATGTTAAAATTAAAGTTACACATGTGCATAAAAAGGTTAATTACAAAATAATGAAGATGTGATCTGGAAGTATGAATGTGCAATAACACAGGAATGTTTGTGTGCGGTGTGCTCCACAGAGCAGCGGCAGGAAGCACGAGAGCGCTGTGTGCGCTCATGGCAGCAGTACGCGGAGCCGGGAGACGAGATGGAGCCAGGGGGCTCCCCCATGAAGCGCTCGGGGCGGGCCCCCGCGCCCCCCGAGGACCCGGAGCCCGACCAGCTGCAGGAAGGTGAGCCCCTGCCCGACTCCGTGCTCACCACTAATCTGGGGCTGGATATCGTGGTGGTGGTCACCAAGGTAACTTTATTATTATATCATTGTGTTGTGACGCATGCACATCTCTGTGATTCAAGGGATGGCTAGGCAAAAGCGATCAAGTGATCTGCAAACTGTTTTCGCTATTCAGAATGTAATCTATAATCTAAGTTGCAAAGATATATTAAATGCATTCCCATAAGCAGACACATCTAAGGTCGTGCACACATGCCGCATGTGGACTTACAACACAAAACCCAATCTCAAATGAACATAAGTCCTGCAACTCCATTGACTCCAGTGACATTGGGGAAGTGAAATATTTTAAATAGTAAAAAAATTAAGTATAAATAGAAACAAAACTTTGTTTTTCTATTACTTTTGAGTAGAATTTAATATCCACATGACAATCATTGATTGCCTGCTTGCCCCACATCATTGTTCGCCTACCAAAACCGCTTGCAGCGCTTGGTCAAAAGGGGAAACAGCTGATCTTTGTTATTCAAGGCGTAGAACAATGGGTGCGCGGCATCGCCTGTCCTGTCCTTTTAAAAAGACACAACAGCAATCAACAAAAATATCTAGTTTACTGTGTACACACCGTTATATACCTTGTTAAGGCCTCAACAATTGATCTGCAAAGCAAAGGCCACTGAGAGTGTGGCTAGTCAGTACTCTAGACATAGCGTATGCACAGGAAACTGTAATGTCAGTAGCTGTGCTAACACTGTTTGTTGTGTGTGCCGCAGACGGACTACATGAGCACGCTGGAGAAGGAGCATGACTTCAGAGAGGAGCAGTTTGACTTCATGCAGCAGTGGGTGCGCCGCTTCTGCCTGCAGCACGGAGCGGCTCTCTTCTACACCAGCGCCAAGGAGGACAAGAACTGTGACCTGCTGTACAAGTACCTCACACACAAGATCTACGGGCTGCCCTTCCGGACCCCTGCGCTTGTGGTGGAGAAGGATGCCGTCCTCATGTCAGTGCTCCGCCAATGCCACATTCCTCTTCTATTATCTCTAATGTCCTAGAAGTGTGTGTTGCCAGCCTTGTTTCTGTCGCCGCCATTATGAGAGCTTGCTTAAAAAGCATGGATGAATGACTGGTGAATTTGAAAGAAGAATACTCAAGGTGGGTGTGTACTGGGTGCTACCGCTTATATTGCCAAGAACCAGAATCGTTAAAAAAAATGATTGGCGGTGCACGGTATACTAGTGCCCATCTTGATGTATGGAAGTGAAGCCTGGACGGTAAATGAGAGCGCGATTAGGAAGGTCTATATGGTTTAAATGGACTTTCTAAGAAGTATGATTGGGAAATTAGGATAGAGTTAGGAATGACTTAGTGCGAAAAGAATGTGAATGAAAGCATAAAGGTAAGAATCAAGTGATTTATTGGGATGGTTCGGGTGTATGCAGAGAATAAATGACGAAAGACTGACGAGGAGAGGGTACGCTGAAAGTACGAATGGAAGCCGTGGTAGGGGGAGACTGAGGAAAGTATGAATGGATCAAATTTCTGAAATAGCAAACGTATGCGATATTCAGTCATAACAAAAAGAGTCAATGCATGAAAAAGATTATGATTCTAAATTACATGAAAGAAGTATGCAAGGAACAAATTAAATGGCTGCTTACTTGCAATGTTGGTGGGGCATATAATTTTAATTTCAAATTCAAATTTAATTTAGTTAAATATTAATTTAATTTTAGGTATGTTTAATATTTCACTTTTAGAATTTTTTGTGCTCCTTGACTAATAGGTTGATATGAGGATAACCCCCCATGCTGTAAAAACTTTTTTCACTTTTGCCAATGCCACCCCATTTCAGGCAAAGGCAGCAGGAGCTGCAAAGTTTATGTTCATGTAAGGTTTGGTTTATTTCGCGCTTACACATGCAGCATGTGTAAGTGCGAACTTACATGTGCCTGCTTGTGGGCGTACATTAAATATGAGCCTTAGATTTCAATATACCTTTGCAACTTAGATTATAGATTATATAACCTCTAGTAGTAGAAACAATAACAAAGCTATCGCTGATACGCCGGGAACTCAAGCAGACCAATCACAGAGCAGGGTTCTATTTGGCAGCTAATAAGAACGCCATAGCGCTCTGTTTAGCTTCTACTGAGTCTAAAGCAGACCAATCATAGAGCAGGGTTCTATTTGATCTTCTCTATACTATAAAACCAAAACCCCGTTTGTTGGTAATGCAATAAAATGGTGAAGGACTAAACGGTTTTGGCTGTCTTTCGTTTCAAAATAAAGTATGTAATCTGGGAAGGGTTTTAGCGTACAAAAAAGTTGGTAAAATAACGCAGAACATGTTTAAATTTGTGAAATGCTGAATGTCGTTTTTATATGGGAATTTATCATTTCCAACTTCATCTAATTGACAGATTTTGGTTCCATATTCAAATTTTATTAAATGTGTTCGGTTTGAAATATTGTGAGAGGTTAAACAAAATCAAATTAATAAAATAAAATGGTAGGTACAAAATTTGAAAATGGAATAAAAAATCATATTATTCATCAACAGCCTTTACCAAACAGAACTCTTTTTTAAAAAATGGAACTTAGCTTTTCAACTGTCAAAGTCATGAAAAGCGTTCAAGGTTAAATAAATAATATCTCAGTTACAAATATATGCACACATTTAAGGTTCATATTGAATGGATGCCCAAAAGGAAACACATGTTAGTTTGTGCATACACATAATGCATGTATATTTTCAAAATAAGACCCAAACGCAATTCCCAAATGATTCAGATTAACATAAAAACTGTGCAACTTAGTGAAACAATTTGTACACCAACTTATAAGTCGAGGACCTGTAATCTAAGTTGCATAAAAACATAAGGTGACACCTGAATGCATCTAAATCAAATATTGTTGGTTAACGTATCACTCGAGAATGACTGAACCGATTTGTTTTTTCATTCTATGATGTTTGTAATCTGGAACAGATGTACCTATGGATAAAAAAGATTGAAAAAGTATCATTGAAGATGTTCAAATTCGTGAAAAGTTCAACATTGTTCATTAATGGGATTTGGTTTAGCATATATACTGCATCGTCTGCATCTATTTAAAAATTAAATACTCATCGCATATTGGCCAAATTCTTAGAAAACATGTAAATTACCTTTGAGATGGATCGTGTGAAATTCGATGTGAATCAGATTACTCGAAATATTTTTTTCTAAGTATGAGGGATGTTGCTCTTTTTGCCTGGCTAAAAGGAAAGGTTGTAACTTTTTTTTTTTTAAATGTTACATTAAAGATTTTCATAGACCAGATAACCTGAATGCACTTTTTCATATTGGAATTTTAAATGTGTCAGCAAGCCACATTTCAACATTCTTATATCCAAATATATTTAATCTAAGTTGCAAATATATATTGACATTTAAGACTCATTAAATACATGCCCAAAAACAAGCACATGTAAGTACACGCTTACACATACTGCATGTGTACATAAACTTTGAAACTCCTGCCACTTTCGCTGAAACCGGGGGGGCATTGGTAAAAGTGAACCAAGTTTTACTGCATAATCGATCTTCTTACTTAATATTCAATTTTCCATGTGCAAACTTTAGCTAGAATCGTTCGTACAAGGTAACAAATCAGCAAAAATTAACTAAATTAAGAAAATATAAAGTTGGATCAACAGATCATGAAAAAAGATTGCATTTTTTCCGAATCTAAGTTGCTAAGGTATTGGGGATTCACATTATATGCATTCTCACAAGCACACACGTATAAGTACGCGCTTGCACATGCCGCATGTGAACCTACAACATTAAAACCCAAATCTCAGATGAACAAACACCCTGCAACTCTGGCCGACCTTTCCTGAAACAGGAGTGATATTGGCAAAGTGAACTATTTTCTACAGCATGAGTGGTCAGCCGCATACCAACCTATAATTTAAGGAGCAAATACACAATGATCTAAATCTAAGTTGCAAAGATATTAAATGCATTCCCACAAGCAGACACACAAAATTTCGCACTAATACATGCCGCATGTGGACCTACAAAAAAAACCTAATCTGAAATGAACATAAGCCCTGCAACTCTTGCCGACATTCCCTGAAACAGGGGTGGCATTGGCAAAGTAAATCATTTTCGTCAGCCCCAAACCAACGTATAAGTCACGGAACATACACAATAAATTACATTTTTAAAATCAATAAACAAAAATATATATGGACATCCTAAAATACCCAAAACATCCAAATCTACCCTAAATTATCTTATTGATTTTACTTCTAATATCAATCAATATGTATACACTATACATCAACGATTGAAAATAGCTTTATTTAAACCATCATTTAAAACCTATACTTAAATGATAAATTAATTATTTTTTAAATGAACACAGAAAAGGTTTCCTTCTGCCCAATAGAATGACAGCATTCTTTTATTGGTATTAAGCAATGAAATTATGCTTGAAATAGAGGTCGCGCCATGTAAAAAGAACGCTGGCGGCGAGCTGCGCAGTAGGCGATTTAGCGGACTTTTTGGTACTTGCGCGACTGTAACCCATGCGCAAACACACCCCCTCCACTTCCCCTCAGCGTTCTTTTTACATGGCGCGACTTCTACCAATTACAGTGTGAAAATGACAAAATATACAAAACTTTCATATAAACCTCCACAAATTTGAAAAGGCTACAACATCTCTCATAACTGCAATCCATAGTTCTTCAATATCTTTAAATGAGCCCAATTTCATTTGATATAATGTCCATGAAAATATGCACGCTCAATTGTTTCAAGTTATTGGGCTATTCCGTCTCACTAAAAAAAATACAATCTTCAGAATAAGATTCCTTCTCTCATCGTTTCCATTTTCTGAAGAACAGCTGTTCCCAAATTTACAAATTCACAAAACTATTGTATCTCATTTACAAAAAAAAGGCAGGATAAAATCTGCTGGGTCAGCTAGTAGCTAATAAGAACGCAATAGCGCTCTGTTTAGCTTCTACTGAGTCTAAAGCAGACCAATCATAGAGCAGGGTTCTACTTGACAGCTAATAAGAACGCAATAGCGCTCTGTTTAGCTTCTACTGAGTCTAATCTAATCTAAATTGCAAAGATATATTACATTGGGGATTAACATTATATGCATTCTCACAAGCAGACACTAGAAGTTTGCGCTGACACATGCCGCATGTGAACCTACTACATAAAAACCCAAATCTTAAATGGACATTTCCTTGAGTTATAGGTTTGTATGAGGCTGCCCGCCCATACTGTAAAAATGGTTCACTTTGCCAATGTCACCCCTGTTTCAGGGAAGGTCGGCAAGAGTTGCAGGGCTTATGTTCATTTGAGATTGGGTTTTATATTGTAGGTCCACATGCGGCATGTGTTAGCGTGAAATTATACATGTCTGCTTGTGGAAATGCGTTTAATATGAATCTTAAATGATGTATATCTTTGCAGCTTAGATTTAGATTTAGACATACACCCTGCAACTCTTGCCGTCCTTCCCTGTAACAGGGGTGACATTGGCAAAGTGAACTATTTTTACAGCATGGATGTCAGCCGCATACCAACCTATAAGTCAAGGAACATACACGACAAATTACATTTTAAAATCAATAAATAATAATATTGATTTTATATATATAAAGTGGGTATTAGTTTTGATTCTGAATGAAATGCTTTGACATGCCAGTTTGACAGTCCTTAGGGTGTCATCTTAAGTGTCGTGCTTGACTTAGGTGAGTATTGTTAGTAAAGGCAGGGTTGGTTGTGAGTACAATTAAAGTGTTGCATTGTTGAATAGATGTGTTGTGGTATTTGCAGTCCGGCTGGCTGGGACACGCTCAAGAAGATCAGCATCCTCCATGAGAACATGCACACGTGCAAGCCTGACGACTACTACCGCGATGTCATCTCCCAGCCCGCCACCAGGAAGGTACTCAACATGCTGTACAATATGCATCCATAGTCAAGCTCCTGCCAGGAAATCAGTCAAGTCCATACATTGAAAATGGACTATCCGATAAGTATGATTGGGAAAAACAGAGTGATAGGGTGAGGAATTATTTTGTATGAGAAGTATGTGGTGCAAGAGAAAGTGTGAAAGAGAAAATTAAAAGAAGTTTGTTTAGATTGTTTGAACGTGTGGAGATAATGGGTGATGAAAGGCTGACGAAGAAAGTACACGTTGCAAGAATAGATGGGTGAAAGTATAGTTGGATCATTTGTTTTTTCTCTTCTTGGGTGCCTTTTAGTGGCTCCAGCCACCCCTAGGGCGCTCATTCTTCACTTGCTTCTTAGAAAACATGAATATCTTCAACTCCTTCTTGAAACGTCCTCCACTAGTATCCATCCTTGTAAGGATTTACTCCTTGTATTTCGATACACTTTTCAAATACTTCGCTCTAATTAATCTGAAATTCAATATAGGTTACCAGTTTTTATGAGAAAACTGAAAATCATTATGCGGCACACACAAGACAAAAAGTACAAATTTCGACAGCGATACCCGGATAAGAATGGGAACCATTTTCCTGCCATGAGTTAATTGATTCCCGGGATGGATAAACACAGCAGCAGGGCTTGTTTTGGATATGAATCTTATGTAATATTCATTTTAAGTGTAATATATCTCTGCGCAACTTAGATTGTGGATTATAATACCAGATATATCAGCCAATATTTTGCTGAGAATTAGAGATCTATAGAAATTAGAACAATTTCCTTAGATTTACATTTCTATTCCAAAAATAAAGAAATGATTGAATCCTCATTTACTGCAAAAATATTTTTGTTTTGCAAATAATGACCAGGGTATCTTTTTTTTTAAATCCTCTTAAAAAAAAAAAAGGTTTGCAACAAGGAATCCTTGCCAAGTTGAAGTGGTTGGCAGCAGGAGAGATGTACATGGTTGCGTGTGTTGTGTACAGAGCGGGTCCGGCAGAGAAGTGGAGGTGCATGCAGAGGACGAGCAGACTTTCCTGCAGAGGCAGCTGGGGGCGTTGCAGGGGGGCGCGGGGGCGGGGGGCGGTGGGGGCGCGCCTGGGGCAGCCAGCAGGGCAGACTCCCCGCTGAGGTCCTCACCCCGCCAGCCTGGCCAGATCAACTCTCAGAGCTCGCCCAAGAAGGTGAGACCGCACTTCCACTTCTAATACTTCCTCCCACATGCCATGTCATACATTGCTGAGAGCTTGGAAAGAGGCAGGCCGCATCTCCAACCACAAGAATCTGGTTCAGGGCAAACTACTGAATATTCAATTAAAAATACATTTTGCATATTTCCAGCTTGAGGGCGGCAAAATGTCTGTCGGTTCAACGAGCACACTTGGAGGAGAGGGAGTCTTGGCCAACTTCTTCAACTCCCTTCTGTACAAGAAGACGGGCTCACCGGGAGGTCCCGGTGGTCCCCCTGGGGCTTCCCCCCGCTCCCCCGCTGCTCCTGATGCGCCTCCCTCCCCTCCCCTGCCTACAGACAAGGCTGCCGTGAGATCAGATGCTGCGGCGGAGCTGGACCGGCTGACGAGAGCCAAGGCCTCCAAGCTGCCCACCATTGACCTGGACGCCTCGGACTGTTGATGCCCGTCCTCGTCCTGCAGCTGCGCACATGCAGCACACGCAGCACATGCAGGGCAGCGGGCCGGCCAGGTCTTCTGTGAAGACAGCCAGTGTAGCCCCGCTGCCCTGCTACTCCTGAGGCTGGGGGCACTGCTGACAAAGACACTCCTCTCCCTCTCCTCCCTGCACCCAGCAACGCCACGACTATTGTTGATGTGCTTGTGCACGGGACTGGGCAGGGGAATAATAATTATTTATATTGTTGTGTTGAAGCATTCGCTACTCCCAGTTACAATATCACAATATGTCTCCCTCACTCTTGTGTGCTGCCTCTCTGTCTTGCACAATGGCCTGAGAGTGCATCCATAAGTTTGTAGCGGATGAAAGCTTCTTATCTTTGAATTGAAAACAAAAAACATCTGCTTTAAGTGTAAGTGTAGCGTTCTCAAGAATTGTGTAAATCTGTATACATACATGCATGTCACTAGACACATAAACACATACACCCGCACCTTGTGCCTTGTCCTCATCTACTCCGTGTTGGCATCTTTGTCTGGGAAACCAGGCATTATGAGAATTGTTGTTCGTCTCTATTGATCTGTGATGATGATGAGGTTTTTCATTTTTTCTGTGTTGAGGAGGAAGGAGATTTAAATAAATAAATGATCAGAATTGAAATCATTGTGAAAAACTTGTGAGAATCATCCTCATTTCTTTTTTCTATTGTATACATTTTTTAAATTTTATAATGTAAATATGTTTTTTGCTAATAAGAGAGAAAAAATATCATTTTAATAAAATTCATAAAAATATTCACCAAAATCCACCATTATTGTTTACATAGTCTCACCCTGACTAATGTTGCACGTGGTGATGATGAGATGCTTTGCTGGCCTCTGAGTCTCCTGCTTAGCAGACATGTATCATTGGTCAGAGATCAGGCCAGCTGTGCAGGCAGTCAGGAAATCAGCCAATGGACTCAGGCACTCAATACTGTAGTTGGGCACTGCTCATTGTTGCTCTACCACTTCATGTCATGTCCTTGTAGTAATGGATGCCAGGGAACAAGCCAACGTAAACATAGTCAACCCAAATCAATTAATTATAAAATAGCTTCAGTATAAAGCTTCCTTATTCCCTTAACACTCATAAGCCAATATTTTGATCTTGTGTTGCCATAAGTAAAATAAAAAGTTGAAGGTTTATATTATTAAGGCTTTGTGATTAGCTTTAACTGGTGGCTTAGGTAGGTAATGATAAACAATATCCATTCTTCCCTGTTGCCTCCCAAATAACTCATATACTACTTGTTATCCTGCAGAGCAGGGGTGACCAAAACTTCCATGATGATTTACTGGTTAACAGCGGAGAATTGAGTACAAAAATACCAAATTTATCAAATATTTGGATAATGTGACCATTCATTTTTTCCCCAGTATAGGGCGGCTACTGCAGAATTAGCAAAAGGGGGACATTCTCTTCACCTTGCAGATTTCAACGTTTGGCCACCCCTGCTGCAGATGGAACATCAGCCTTTCTCGGTGTACATGTTAACATTACTAATTTGTTGCTATTGTTTGTTGCATCATTAAATGATATCTATCAGTACACCTATGATTGTGTCTCTAAAAGGAGCAGGAGCAGCTGGGAATTCTTTCCTGGTAGGTGACTAGGCATTCTCTTTTGGCCAGTTGATAGGAGTTCTCTTTGGCAGGTTGGTATTTAATATCAAGACAACTAACTCATTTGCAGTAAATACTAACATTATGATTTTCCTAGGAGTATGGTGAAAGTGGGCTTAGAGTCGAGGTTGAATTCTACTACTGAAATACAGGAGATCTTAATAGGTTATTCTGTAAATTATCAAGTAGACAAGATGTTTGTCATATTATTTATTTTTATAATAATGTAACAAGGCAAGGCTCAGTGGTGGTGATGGGGCCGGCTACATGTGCATCAGTAGTATTCTCGGGGAATAACTTACTTGGATAGGGCTATGTGCGCAGGCCACATGTACATCAGTAGTTATTCGCAGAGAATAACTTACTTGAATGGGGGCATGTGCACAGGCCACATGTGAATCAGTAGTTATTCACGGGGAATAACTTACTTGGATGGGGCTATGTGCGCAGGCCACATGTGCATCAGTAGTTATTCACGGGGAATAACTTACTTGAGGAGGGACATGTGCGCAGGGTAACCACCAGCCAGGCTTGCTTTCCAAGAGAATCATTCTGTACATTTATAAGGAAAGACACAATAATTATAATGTATCTAAATAAAATAACAAAATAGCTACAAATGAAATGTAATTATTACTGAAGTGCTAAAATTTTATTAAATTGTGATAAAAATTATGTGTGTAAATTTTTAATGATCTTTACTATGGGAATTGTTAACCTCACGTTGCTGCTCTCCTATTACATACACCTAGTGCTTGGCTGTCAGTGCTGTCACCACATGATGGTTCAGTGAACATGAAGCAGGAAACAGTGAAGCCCTGCGATGTGGAGGTCAGCTGCACATGCAGGGTTGCCGGGAAACAACGATGCTACATCTAAATTGTAAAGATTTACGTTTCATGCTTGCACAAAAACTAACACGTGTGAATTTGTCTTGACACATGCGTGATAAGAAATAACTACAAAAATAATACAAAAGACAACCTGAACCTCACTATGGCAGAGCAAGTCAAGGTGTTTATTTCTAGTCTAATCTAATCCAATCTAAGTTGCTAAGATAATTATGTGAAATTACATTACATGCATTTTCACAAGCAAACACATATAAGTTTGCGCTTACACATGCCGCATGTGAACCTACAACATAAAAAACCCAAATCTCAATTGAACATACACCTTGCAACTCTTCCCTTCCCTTCCTTCCCTGAAACAGGGTTGAAATTGGCAAAGTGAACCATTTTCTAAAGCATGGTTGGTCAGCCACATACCAACCTATAAGTCAAGGAACATACACAACAAATAACATTTTTTTTAGGATTTAAAAAAAATAGATTTGTATAGAGGAATGCAAATCACCAACCTATTTTGCCTGGTCAGAAATATGTGTTAACATTATAATTTTTTAAATGTTTTTAGGCTTTCACGGCCGGATTCAGATGCTTGATTTTGTCTTTCTGGGCTTTGACGGTGGTCTATAGGTTTGTTCTTATATTTTCTTCTTCTTGAGACTTCTTGAAGATTTCAGCTTATGTTTTGTCCCCACTGTGTGACTTCTTCGGAGCTCTGCTCCCTTCTGATGTTTGTATGAAAAACGTCGTCTATTTATTTGTAATTGCTTAAGGAGGCGTGGCTTGATTATTAGGAGTAAAACTGCCCTGCGTCACAACTTCATTCAGCATTATCAATTTATATTTTGTATGGTTTGTGTGTTAACACAGAAAATTCATATTAATTGATTTCTACAAAATTTTATAGATTTTAAATTATGATTAAAAAAAAAAAAAAAAAAAAACTTACTAAAACATTACTTTATTTTAAATTAAATATTTTAAATTATGATATGTTGGTAGAATAGATGGTTGTCGTGGTAGAGGAAGACCGAGAAAGGTATGGATGGAAATCACCGTCCTTGGGGAGTGCGAGGCTCCACTTGGTGAAAAGCACCGTCCTTGGGGAGTGCGAGGCTCCACTTGGTGAAAAGCACCGTCCTTGGGGAGTGCGAGGCTCCACTTGGTGGAAAGCACCGTCCTTGGGGAGTGCGAGGCTCCACTTGGTGGAAAGCACCGTCCTTGGGGAGTGCGAGGCTCCACATTGGTGGAAAGCACCGTCCTTGGAGAGTGCGAGGCTCCACTTGGTGGAAAGCACCGTCCTTGGGGAGTGCGAGGCTCCACTTGGTGGAAATCACCGTCCTTGGGGAGTGCGAGGCTCCACTTGGTGGAAATCACCGTCCTTGGGGAGTGCGAGGCTCCACTTGGTGGAAAGCACCGTCCTTGGGGAGTGCGAGGCTCCACTTGGTGGAAATCACCGTCCTTGGGGAGTGCGAGGCTCCACTTGGTGGAAAGCACCGTCCTTGGGGAGTGCGAGGCTCCACTTGGTGGAAATCACCGTCCTTGGGGAGTGCGAGGCTCCACTTGGTGGAAAGCACCGTCCTTGGGGAGTGCGAGGCTCCACTTGGTGGAAAGCACCGTCCTTGGGGAGTGCGAGGCTCCACTTGATGGCAGCTGCTGCAGATACGGTGGACCCCGCAGTGGCTTGTATTTAGTCATGAAAAGGCTGGAGTATCTCAAGGAACAAAAAACTCATTCTTCACCAGTTCTGGTATTTTTAACCGCGAGAACTCATATATGAATTGAGTCCCTTAAAAGCAAACACGCCACTATCCATCACACTCACATTGCGGGAAATCAAACAATTTTGAGTAACAGCTTAGTTATTAATATTTTTAAAAACATGCAAGGCTTACAAAATTGTTAATGGATATACCATACTTTGTAAATATGTATTTTTTGCATTAAAGTAATTTATATGACTAAATTAGATGAGTTTGTGATTCAAAAGTAATTTTTGTTTTTATATGGACAGTGGCGTGTTTGCTTTTAAGGGACTCAATTGTAAGTATATAAGATTAAAAGAGATTCAATGTTAGTTTTCAGAATGTGTCTATGGGTGTACTGTGTACCTACACTACACTCCAAATGATTCATTACTTGAAGACTTGTATTTCCTGCGGTAACTCATTATTCTGACCTGTGTCAAATCTGCCATTCTTGTCGAAGGTGCTGGAGCGGATTGTCTCGCGGCGGTTGGTATCCTATCTGGATGCAAGCGGCTTAATGCCTAAGAGGCAGTCTGCATACCGGAAATATCACTCAACAGAAACCGGTATGCTCATGCTTGTATCGGATATGATATCAGCTGTGGAGTGTGGTAATCTAGCCTTACTGGCGCTTCTTGATATGAGTGCGGCCTTTGACACAGTAAGTCACCCAATTCTTATTGAGAGATTGGAGGTGTCATTTGGTTTGACCGGAGGGGCTTTGGCGTGGTTTTCTTCCTATCTGGTGGAGCGCAGACAGGCGGTGCGTATTTGTGATAGTGTTTCACCTACCTACTCGCTGTCTTCCGGGGTCCCACAGGGCTCTGTGCTGGGTCCGATCCTTTTCATATTGTATACTGCTGAGATTGAGAGTATTGTTGAAAAATGGGGCCTCATCGCACACTCATATGCAGATGACTGGCAAATATACTCTCATTCTCGGCCAGACATGGCTGAGGACCTCAGTTGCAGGGTCTCTGGGTGTATCGCGGAGGTCGGTGGGTGGATGAGGAACAATGGCCTAATCTTAAACATGGATAAGACGGAGATACTCTGGGCAGCCACATCGAGGCGTGACCACCTTCTGGTGAATAGAGTACCACTCTCCATAGGAGGTAAGCTAATCCAGCCTTCTGATTCGGTAAGACTTCTAGGAGTCTTACTGGATCGTAACCTGACACTGGATAGGCAAATAGATGCCACAATAGCTTCTTCTTTTTTTTCGCTTCGCCAAATAAAGGCAATAAGAAAATGTCTGCCGTCAGATGCGGTTAAGACCCTGGTGAGTGCGTTTGTGATGTCTCGGATTGACTATTGCTCGACGCTTTATAGTGGTCAGCCGAGGAAACAGTTTAATCGCTTTCAATCTGTGTTGAATTCGGCAGCAAGACTCATATTCGGGATTCCCAAATTCGCTCACAGAAACAGTTTAATCGCTTTCAATCTGTGTTGAATTCGGCAGCAAGACTCATATTCGGGATTCCCAAATTCGCTCACATCACCCCGCTGTTAAAAAAACTTCATTGGCTTCGTTTCCCGGAGAGGGTGGTCTTCCGTGTTTGTTTAATGGTATATAAAGCCATCAATGGCTTGGCCCCACCTTATCTGGCTGATATGATTTCACCTGTTGAAATGGGTGTTAGGAGGCAGACACTCAGATCTGCGGGTGATGGAGTAGTCAATTTGGTTCAGCCGCGCCGTCAGATTCGTACAAACTTCGGAGACCGCGCTTTCCGTGTTGCGGGGCCGGTGGAGTGGAACAGACTGCCACCCGGAGTGAAGAACTCCAAATCTGTGGGTGTATTTCGAGGAGCACTCAAGGCACACTTGTTTAGAAAGTCTTATCCATGATCGGAGAGGGCCCTTGAGGTGTGACACACACAAAAACGGCGCTCTCTTATCATGTGTAATTTAAAATAAATCAGCCTGTTATTATTATTATTCATGAACCACGCAGCCTGCCCCCCCAACAGCTGCAGAGTGCTTCCCGGGCTGCCTTGGACAAGCTGGCTAGTATTACGAACCATTGGTTACACCTAGACATTGAAAGTGATGCATCCACAGCATCCTCAATATACTTAGGGAACCTGAAGCGCTATTCTACTAAATTCCTTACACTTTGGATATCAGTCCATGTCGGAGTTTGCAAAAGAGCTCCACGGATAAAAAATCACAGCACGCCTTAATTTTTAGATCCAAATCGCTATCTTGTCGACTTAAGGTCGTAAGGAATTAAGCAGAATGGCGCTTCCGATTCACTAATAACGGACAATGCGGCCCTTTTCGCCTTGTCCATGCTTTGTCAATGCGCTCTTGATGGGGGGTATCGTCACTAAGACGCTATATAAAATTGGCCAATTATTATTAGTATAGTAGCCGTCCGTGTGTCGTCACAATCTGATTAGCTATGGAATTTGTGACAACTCCATTTAAAGCATAAAGGATGCGTGATTTTTATTTAAACCTCCATAGTTTCTCCCAATATTTCCATGTTGAACCTACAATTGACTCATATTTTTGAATTTTAAACTTTTTCTTTCTTGTATGGGACTGCAACTAAGCTACAATATAGTGTAACTTCTTGCCTGCGTTATCCCCGAAGGAGTCGCATGTGGCGATTCGGGACCTATTTATTTTTACGGGTAAGTGGGCCGGCCTCACACCAATCACACTGCCATCCTTAGCAATTAATAACAAAGTATTTGTTTGCCTTTTCCCTAGCGTTACAATTTTATCTATGTCAATTTACATTTAAAAGAAGAAGAAGACAAATCAAAGCTATGTTGGCCACACTGAAAGAAGAAATGGAAGATTTTAGAAGAGAAATGTCAAAGTTGTCAACAGCTGTGCCAGTGTCCGGCGTCTTAGGTTATGTGGCTTTGGTGTCCTGTCTTTGCATAGCAACTTAAAGCCAATCAATGAGAAGAAGATAACAATCAAGTTTAATATGGAATTGTAAAAAAAATGCGTCATATTTAAAAAAAAATGTGCATTAATTATTGTGACCGATAGAAATGAAAGATCAAGAAATGGAGAGAGAGGGAGATCCTGTTGCATCAAGCTGGGATGCGCTGACTCCGAGCGTCACATTCGATGAAGGTTAGTCTTCTGTTTTCATGTTCTTCAATCGAAAATCAATTATTGCACAACTGGCTGTAAGAGAAGAATGTGATGCAAGAGAAAGTGAAGATTAAAAGAAGTTTGTTAAGATGGTTTGGGCATATGGAGAGAATGAATGAGGAAAGACTGACGAAGAAAGTATACGTTGCAAGAGTATATGGATGTCGTGGTAGAGGAAGACCGAGAAAGGTATGGATGGACCAAATATCCGAAATTGCAATTAAATGGAATAACCAAAATCATAATAAAAGGAGAGCTTGTATTAAGAAGGTTATGACTCTGGAGGAAATGAAAGAAGTAAGTATGTAAGGACAGAAATAAATGGCGGTTGATCTCCATACGTGTTATTATTTACTTACTTATTGATTTAAAAAAAAAAAAATTGTGGATGTTCCTTGACTTATAGGTTGGTATGCGGCTGACCACCCATTCTGTAAAAATGGTTCACTTTGCCAATGTCACCCCTGTTTCAGGGAAGGACAGCAAAAGTTGCAGGGTGTATGTCCATTTGAGATTTGGTTTTTATGTTTTAAGTAGGTTCACATATGCGGCATGTGCAAGCGCAAACTTGTACGGGTCTGCTTGTGAGAATGCATATAATTTTAATCTCCAATGTAACATATCTTTGCAACTTAGATTAGATGGCTGGATGGAGCGGTGGTGGATAAGGCGTTGGAGGAGCAGCGCCTGATAAGGGGCAAAAACTACACTGATTTAATTTTCCTGAGAGGATGGCCTACTGTATTTATTATCATAAATGATATGGCTCCATCATATCTGGCAGACATTTTTTCTCCCTTTGAGGTGAGTGTGAGGGGGAGGACACTGAGGTCAGCTTGATACAGCCTCATCGTCAAATATGCGATAATTTTGGTGAACAGACTGCCACCCGGAGTGAGAGATTCAGAATCCGTTGGCATTTTTAAGAGAGCACTGAGAGCGCACCTCTAGCACGCACCCTCAGTGAGAGCGCACCTCTAGCACGCACCCTCAGCCTGTTCCCCATGTGCTGCACCTGTCGACTTTAGAAAAAAAGCCATCAGAGCACGACCTTTGTGAAATCATCAAGGTCAACCTAACTGAAATATTCATAATGAAAAAAGAAAAACAGTTTTGTTTTCGATTACGTGAGTATATTTTTTTTTTTTTTTTTTTTTTTTTTTTTTTTATAAACCACAACCGGTTTCGCAAACATCCATTCGCATCATCAGGTGGATAAATTAATACTAAAATAATATGATGCGAACGGATGTTTGCGAAACCGGTTGTGGTTTATAAAAAAAAAAAAAAAAATATACTCACGTAATCGAAAACAAAACTGTTTTTCTTTTTTCATTAATGATGAACGATTACAAAGTTAATGCCTCTACAATCAATGAAATATTCATACTTTAATAATATCCTAGATTGCTTCCATATGATACCATATTACATTCCATACGACTCTGAACTCACACTTTTTTTTTAAACCTTGAAAATTACGTCTCCACAGTCAAAATGTTGCTTTTTTTAGAGAGCTTATGCTGCGGATTACAATATTTCCCGATTTTCAGCAGTAACTTTGTGAAAGTTCATTTTAATCTACCAACAATATTTCCAGTTTGTGAATTGTATTTGGCATTGTGTTTTCCATCTGCAGGCTCCTTGCCGTGGACAGATGTTGTCTCTCCCACTAGACCTGTGGGCGAAGAGGCGGTGGTGGGGGTGGGGGTGGGCACACCCATGAGCCTACTCGTGCAGTCGCTGGTGCAGCAGCTGTGCGGCATGGTGGAGCAGGATGGGCAGCGCGCGCACCAGCTGTACGAGGTGATCTGCGAGAAGCTGCACCGGGTGCGCCTGCTGGACGCCACCTATGCCATGGGGGAGTTTGAGGTGATGAGGAGGGAGTACCAGCGGGCGCTGCAGCAGCTAGTGAGCGTGGCGCGAGGCTCCCAGCTGCCCGCGCTGGTGCAGGGCTGGCCACTGCCCAGCACCCAGCACGCGCCCTCCCGCCCAGCGCCCCCCTGGAGCAGATATCGCACCGAGTTCCAAGAGAAGAGTTTCATCGCCAAAGGTGGATTTGGTAGGGTGTTCTGTGCAAGAAATCGCCTGGATGGAATGGAATACGCCATCAAGAAAATTAAGATATGTAGTTCAGAGTTGGACTCCTTTCTTGGTCATCTCCGAGAAGTGAAAACGTTTGCCATTCTCAGCCATCCTAACATTGTGTCGTACAAGGCTGCCTGGCTAGAGCCTCTGCTTGAACCCGAGGAAGAGGCCCCGCCTTCCGAGGATCCTTCCTTCTCCCTCACCTCCGACTCCCCTGTTTATGATAATGTGACGGAAGACAAAAGCTCCTTACAAATATGTTTTGAGAGTTCTCCCCAAAAAGCAGAAATCATGGAGAGGCTCGGAAACCTGAACATCTCCGGTGATACGACAGATTACAAAATCTTAAGCAAAGTTGAATCCGATCAAAGACTTTTAACTTTCAAAACAGACACTGTGCCGCATTTGAACTTGCACTACGCCACATTATTTATCCAGATGTCCCTGTGCCAGGGCACCCTGAAGAAGTGGCTGCAGCAGCACAGCCCCAGGGCCCCCGAGGCGGCTGGCGAGGTGCTGGATGTGTTCAGCCAGCTGTGCTGCGGCCTCCAGTACATCCACGCCTGCGGCATCACCCACCACGACATCAAGCCCAGCAACATCTTCATCACCAGCACTGGTCCCGCCTTGCACGTGCAGCTCGGGGACTTTGGTCTGGCGTGTCCTCTCCAGCGCTCTCACCGCGGCGCTGCGCTGGGGACTCCTCTGTACGCAGCTCCTGAACAGTTGCTGGGAATCTGCAATAAAAATGTAATTTCCTTCCTCTTTTTTCTGCACCCTACTCTTGTTGTAGTTTTTCATTCAGAAATATACTTTGCTCGGTGCCTTCTAATCTAATCTAATCTAAGCTGCAAAGATATATATCATTTAAGATTTATACTAAATGCATTCCCACAAGCAGATATGTATAATTTCGCGCTAACACATGCCGCATGTGGACCTACAATATAAAAACCCAATCTCAAATGAACATAAGCCTTGCAACTCTTGCCGTCCTTCCCTGAAACAGGGGTGACATTGGCAAAGTGAACCAATTTTTATATTATGGGTGGTCAGCCGCATAACAACCTATAAGTCAAGGAACATACATGACAAATTACATTTTTTAAAATCAAAGAATAAAAATAACAATATATACATGGACATAAAAAACTAAATCATAAAACCAAATTCACTTTAACAAACCCTAGCCGCCAACATCACAGATCAACCGCCATTTCTTTCTATCCTTGCATACTTCTTTGGGTCAAACATCGTTTGGTACTTCTTGCTCCCAATTTTCTGCTATTGTGCATTTATTTTATTTGTTGGATCTAAAGCTTTGTATTTTTAAAATAATAATAAAAAATTGCAAATGATCCATAAACATGCCTATTTCAAGAGTGCGGCAAACCTGTGATTATTAACAGTAGATGAAAACGTTAAACTAATCTAATCTAATCTAAGTTGCAAAGATATGTTACATTGGAGAATCACTACATGCATTCTCACAACCAGACACGTACAAGTTCGCGCTTGCACATGCCTCATGTGAACCTACAACATAAAAACCAAATCTCAAATGGACATACACCCTGCAACTCTTGCCGTCCTTCCCTGAGACAGGGGTGACATTGGCAAAGTGAACCATTTTTACAGCATGGGTGGTCAGCCGCATACCAACCTATAAGTCAAGGAACACACACACACGACAAATTACATTTAAAACCTAAAGTAAAAAGCACTCACACGGAACCAGTTCAAGCAAAATATTGTTTTAATGACAGAATTGCTTGTTTCAGAGTGACTTGTACAGTGTGGGAGTCCTCCTTGTAGAAATGCTGATGGGGTTCAGGACGAGCATGGAGAGGGTGGAGGTGCTGCAGGGGGTGCGGGCGGGGCAGCTGCCCAGCGAGGTGGCCCAGCAGGAGGAGCTGGCGCGCCTGGTGAGCCGGCTCACCCACCAGCAGGCGGAGCAGCGCGGCGACACGGCGCAGCTGCTGGCCGCGCTGCACACGCTCAGTCCCGACAAGGAGCGCATCATTCAGGCCCTGCGGCAGCAGCTCACTGACAAGGACCACGAGATTGCTCGCCTGAGGGAAATCATCGCCAACAGGTAGCAGCACCGCGCTCTCCAGCGGCCTGCCTGCCAGGAACTCCACCTCTCCTGTCTTGTAAATATTCTAGTCTTAACAAATAATAATATGTACTTACTTATTTTCTAAACTTTTAAGAATGCTCATATGAGATGTAACATTGAACTGGGAAGGGCAACCCCAAAGAAATCAATATGTGCCTGACTGAACTGTTTCCTTACGTGAAGGGAAACCTCATCAAATACAGAGCACAAATACCATCAATACATTTTCTAAGGAAAGATCTCAAAGTTGATTGCTCAGTTGGTAGAGTGCTTGCATTCCATGCTGAGAGCTTGGGATCGATCCCACCGAGGGTGTCAGAAATGATTTCTCGTTTCGGTGTGTATTTCATACCCAAAATAAAAGTAGTGGCAAGGTTTACTCAGCCTTCACAAGAAATGAGTACCAGCCCTCTCGGGAGCTAGGAAACCCTCACTTTAACTAAAATAGTTGGCATAAGGCTGGCCCCTTACCAAAAATAAATAGGTTCCACTCACCAAATGTGACTCCTTTGAGGAAAACGCGTCAAGAAGTTACACTATATGTGTACCTTAGTAGCAATATTCCCTATAATCTATAATCGATGTTGCAGAGATACATTGACATCTAAGGTTCATGTTTAATGCACGCCCACAAACAGACACATGTAAAATTGTGCTTACACATTCATTCTGCATATGTGTACTTACAAAAAAAATCAAACCTCACACGAACATAAAGCTTGTTACTCCTGCCACCTTTCACTGAAACAAGGGTGGCATAAGCCAAAGTGAACCGTTTGTCACAGCATTACACTAGGAGAAAAAACATGAAAAAATGGTACTAGAGATTGTTTATCTGGGATCTGTAAGTGTGGTCTGTAGGTGCTGGAGCTTCCGCACGTTTCACCCATGTCTGCGATGGGCTTCTTCAGTATGAAGGTGAAGTGATGATGTTGATGAAACTGATGAAAATGAAGAAACGTCCAGAAGCTCCAGTTCTTATAGACCACGCCAACAGATTCTGGAAAGCTACTCTCTAGTATTACCAGCCGACCATGTAAACCTGAAATTCCTATTAACCCCTGGAGCGCCAGCAATTTTCTGCCTAATTCAGACACCCAACTCGTGGTTTTTTTTATTAAATATCTCCAAAGATACAAAACATATCTCCTGTGGGTTTTTTTTATATAAAAAAAACAATGAAATTAAGAAGTGTTTTTAGTGCCTACCAAAAAATAAAAAAACTTTTGTGAAATTATTGTTATGCTCCATCATAATTTAGATTACAGAAAAAAGATCGAGATTCTAAAAATAGATATGACCGGTCCGTAGTCCAGGTGGTAACACTTCGGACTCGTAACTGGAAGGTCGTGGGTTCGAATCCCGGCGGAGCACAAAAAATATACCATTTATATTTTCAAATTTGCTCTTCGCTGGGATGAAAAATTCATAAACCTTTACCAAAGACCGGTCATCAAAAGGTCCATCCAGCCTTACAACAACTGGGTCTTGCTTGAGAATTGGCGCTTTCTATGATACACACAAAAACAGCGCTCACCAAATAAATCAGCTTAATTTTTTAATACCTCATTAGTATGCGTAGGCACGAAATCCCAATACATCGCAAAAAATAGAAGTAAATGACCCTTCTTATTTACACAAAACAAAAATTTGAGTGTGTTAGTGTTTTATGTCAACAAATTGTGGAATTCGGCTTTTTTAACAGTCGGTTTTCAAGGTCAACTTAAATATAATATTTTAAATACCTACAAACAAAAATGAATGCTTTGAATTTATTGGTGGATGGTTCTACCCAATAGCAGTACTTCATGCGATTTTCGATCTTATTGCTGTGTAAAAACTAAAGAAAAATGAAAAAAATTGCGTATAGTACTATGAGCGCGGATCCGCGTTCCGGCGCTTGAGGGGTTAACAAATGGATTGAGCACAAATTCCATAAATAAAATATTGTGAATATTAATCCAATTAACAAAGTTCCAATTCACTTTACAATTTTATTTCTGTCTAGCACTTTCGCCAACAAGGCATCATCAAGTGCATTCACAACTCCAAATAATACAATACTCAGCAGCTAGTAGAGTAAAGGTACCGCTATCTTTCTACAATAAAAATAATAATATTAGGATGATTTATTTGGTGAGCGCTGTTTTTGTGGTATCACACCTCAAGAGCCCTCTGCGAGCTTGGTCGTCGCTGTAGAAAGCGCCAATTCTCAAGCAAGACCCCGTTGTTGTAAGGTTGGATGGACCTTTTAGTGACCAGTCTTTGCCAAAGATTTATGAATTTTTCAACCTAGCGATGAGCAAATTTGAAAATATAAATGGAATATTTTTGTGCTCCGCCGGGATTCAAACCCACAACCTTCCATTTACGAGTCCGAAGTGTTACCACTGGGCTACGGACCGGTCATGAAGTATAAGTGAACCTGAAGGTGGAGGACTCTGAAAAAGTTCTTATGTTTTTAAGGAACTAATCTAATCTAATCTAAGTTGCAAAGATATGTTACATTGGAGATTCACATTACATGCATTCTCACAACCAGACATGTACAAGTTTGCGCTTGCACATGCCTCATGTGAACCTACAACATAAAAACCAATTCTCAAATGGCATGGGTGGTTAGCCACATACCAACCTATAAATCAAGGAACATATACAAGAAATTACATTTTTTAAATCTAAATCTAAATCTAAGCTGCAAAGATATGTATCATTTGAGATTAATATTAAATGCATTCCCACAAGCAGACACGCATAATTTCGCGCTTACACATGCCGCATGTGGACCTACAATTTAAAAAACCCAATCTTAAATGAACATACACCCTGCAACTCTTGCCGTCCTTCCCTGTTACAGGGGTGACATTGGCAAAGTGAACCATTTTTACAGCATGGGTGGTCAGCCGCATCCCAACCTATAAGTCAAGGAACTCAATATCCAATTTTGTGAATGAAAGCAATAATGGTTTTTTTAAATATATAAATGAGTTTTTGAAAAGAAAGTGACATAAAATGCCCCACATTCACAGCACAATATTACAATGGAGTCCTTATCTATTGCATGATCCTAGGTTTATACTTATTTACCAACTCTCTATTTTTGAAGAAGCAACAATTAAAATTTGAGAACTTCTGCCAGGGTCTTTTTTTTGTGTTGAAAAAAAGAAATACTTCCAAAATAAATTTAATCAGAAAATAAAAGTATTTCAAAAGAATGCAATTGTGTGATAAAGTTACCCTTAATGTTTGAATAAACAATTGATACAAACATAAGAGGAGTTGTTAGTAGTTGTTCAGTATCGGTAATGCTCAGGCTTGTAGGGGCCTTCCACCGGCACGTTGAGGTACTTGGCCTGCTTGGCCGTGAGCTTGGTGAGCCTGACCCCCAGGTGCTCCAGGTGCAGCGCGGCCACCTCCTCGTCCAGCTTCTTGGGCAGCACAAACACGCCCACCGCGTAGGCTTCCGGCTTGGTCCACAGCTCTATCTGGGCCAGCACTTGGTTAGTGAAGGAGTTGGACATGACGAAGGAAGGATGTCCTGTAGCACAGCCGAGGTTCACCAGTCTGCCTTGTGCCAGCAAGATGATGTGGTTGCCATTGTCAAGCGTGTAGCGGTCCACTTGTGGCTTCACGTTGCTCTTGGTGGCATTCTTCTCCAGCCAGGCAACATCGATCTCACAGTCAAAGTGCCCGATGTTGCAGATGATGCTGTCATCTCGCATGCTGAGGAAGTGCTCCTGGCGGATGATGTCCTCGCAGCCGGTGGCCGTGACGAAGATTTGAGCTTCTTTGGCCGCCTCTTCCATAGTGGTGACCTCGAAGCCCTCGATGGCCGCCTGCAAGGCATTGATGGGGTCCACCTCGGTGACCAGCACGCGGCCCCCAAAGTTCCTGAGGGAGTGCGCGCAACCCTTCCCCACGTCTCCGTAGCCAGCCACCACGCACACCTTGCCCGCAATCATGATGTCGGTGGCACGCTTAATGCCGTCCACCAGGGACTCCTTGCAACCGTACAGGTTGTCGAACTTGCTCTTGGTCACTGAATCGTTGACGTTGATGGCGGGCAGCTTGAGGGAGCCCTCTCGGAACATGCGGTACAGGTTGTGTACCCCCGTGGTGGTCTCCTCCGTGATGCCCTTGATGCATTCCAGGTACTGCGGGAACTTGCTGTGTATGAGATTGGTGAGGTCGCCTCCGTCATCCAGGATCATGTTTAGTGGCTGCAACAGACAAGCCTCCTCAGCATTGTATATTTCTCTTACACGTACTAACAGGCAGCAATACAATACGCGCCCTCACCTTGCTGTCGGGGAACACCAAAGTCTGCTCGATGCACCAGAGGTACTCCTCCTCGGTTTCTCCCTTCCATGCGTACACCGGTACTCCTGTGGCTGCAATGGCAGCTGCGGCTTGATCCTGAGTGCTGAAGATGTTGCAGGAAGACCATTGTACCTGCACACAAGCGCTACATAACTATACACACTAAATCTCTCCTAGGAGATCTATAGCATGGTAACAGCATGTTACACAATGCTGCTGACGTAATCATTACTGTTTTTTAGAAGAGCAAAAATAAAATAATATTGATGAACTTAGATAGCAGTTGACCCTGTTGTTGTCTGCCGAGCGACTTACACAATATTATATAACAAATGTTGACTGTGACGATTGTTCTCATGATGTGACGATCGCTCAAACACAACAGATTAAAGATGAACAAGTCGCTTGGAATGCACAACATTCACCTACTCATACTCTGATGGTTTTATCGCCGGGATGATGATATTGCAATTGATAAATACTCAACAAAAGTAACACAACGGCATCTCCCGGCATCAACTTGAGGGGATTCTAAGCAGCTTAAAAATTTACAAAAAGAATACTTGGATTCATAACTGTAATGAATCTTGAATCAAAATGAAAAAAGCTAAAGATGATGAATCCAACTGTTAAAATCAGGAATGGGTGCCGCCAGTTTCTAATCTAATCTAAGCTGCAAAGATATATATCATTTAAGATTTATATTAAATGCATTCCCACAAGCAGACATATATAATTTCGCGCTAACACATGCCGCATGTGGACCTACAATATAAAAACCCAATCTCAAATGAACATAAGCCCTGCAACTCTTGCCGTCCTTCCCTGAAACAGGGGTGACATTGGCAAAGTGAACCATTTTTTACAGTATGGGTGGTCAGCCGCATACCAACCTATAAGTCAATGCTGCAGCCTGAAATGCTGAAATGGTAACAAGGGGAAAGGGGGAACGGGTCCAGTATAAGATAGGGTTGCTGGTCTTCAAGAGCCTGCGCGGGACTGCACCGAAATATTTAAAACATATGATAGCTCCAGCCACCACAAGCAGCAGAACAGCAACATTGCGATCAGCAGCATCATGTCGCAGTCGGATAGAGTTTCCAAGAAGGGAAAAGAAGACCGTTTTTGGAGATCGAGCCTTAAAGGTGGCTGCTCCAACGATATGGAACGGCCTCCCATATGACCTGCGCAAAATGGATCTGGAGAGTACTTTTAGAAAGGGGTTGAAGACCCACCTGTTCGCGCGCTCATATGAGCAAGCGCCTTTGGGATGACCAAGAGTCATGAAAAGGCGCTATAAAAATATTGTATTATTATTAAGGAGAAAGTTAGCTTGGTTTACCTCAGCGCCCAGCTCCACCAGGGTTTCTATGAGCACGGCTGTCTGTATGGTCATGTGCAGGCAGCCACCAATGCGCGCCCCCTTGAGCACCTTGCTGGGCCCGTACTTGCGGCGACACGCCATTAGACCGGGCATCTCGTTCTCCGCCATGACAATCTCCTTGCGGCCCCACTCCGCCAGGGACATGTCAGCTGTCCTCAACACACACAGAGCATGAGAGTTTCATGAGCGGCAGCACACAGAGCATGAGAGTTTCTTGAGCGGCAGCACACAGAGCATGAGAGTTTCATGAGCGGCAGCACACAGAGCATGAGAGTTTCATGAGCGGCAGCACACAGAGCATGAGAGCTTTGCGTGAGAGGATAAAGCAATTTTCAATAATAATTTTCTTAAGCAGACAGTGAAAATAATAAGTTGTTTGGTGAACCTACTACCTTATGAAGACTGGAGATTTTAAGTAATGGCAACCCTTCCACAGAAAGATAATTTACTGAAACTGTCCAAGTTATTGGGGACGCAAGACATTTACAGATAAGTTAATTCTGGAGTTATTGCAATATTCCTCGTTTAAATTGACAAAAAAACAGGAAGTAGTGAGAGTCGATGAGGTTTAGGATCCAATATAAATGTAAAAAAAAACCGGCGCTGGGATAATAACCCCGGCCGACATTGAGTGGTTTCTGATCCGCGAGTACAAAGCGTTACTCAATATTAGAAAAATAAAGAAGGCATTTAAAAGCATGTAAAAAACAACTAAAAAAAACATAACCTTACCAACTTTGTACGGTGGCTTAACCATTATGAAGGATTTAAGAAAATTAGAAAAGATAAGTATTAAGTCGAGAGAAACGAGACGATCACCTCGCCACCAAACAGGAAGAAGAAATATCCAAATTTAGCAAACGCGATGCTTTATGAACATGCCGCGACTCGAAGAAATGTCAATGTATGTCACGTATGTCAATGTTAGAACCACAGAGTATGAAAAGAGGTAGGTATAACACAAATCCCCAAAGAGGATTGGCAAAATTATTAATTATGGCAGCACAAGGAAACTATTTTCTAGAAGTGCTTTGTAAATAATTAAACCCAAAGAATAATATTTTGGGACCATGTAATTTCTGTATGAAATATTTAAGATGAGGATTTTTTTGTAAAAATCACAGGTTATAATAATAAAGGATTTTTTTTCTCCGGTCGCTCATGTTGCTCCATGTAGATTATGAGTTAATTTTCTTTAGGTTGTCGGAATGTTTGTCATATGATCTGACAACGACAAGCTCTAGTTCCGTGGTTGGGTGAGGTGAACTTTGAAAGAAAACAAAAATAATCGAAATGTTGGGTTGCTTGTTCAATATCGACGGTGGATACCTCGAAGGATTATGTCGCGGCTTCAAGTGCGGCATTCTCAAGCAAGCAGATTATTCCAATCTTGTGCAATGCGAGACGCTGGAAGGTAAGCGACAACAGAATCTCCTTATGCTTCATTATAGTCGTAAATGTTTAAGATCAGCTTGGACATGAGCGTGATTGTCGTTTCGCTTGCAGACCTGAAGCTGCACCTGCAGGGCACGGACTACGGCACGTTCCTCGCCAACGAGCCCTCCCCGCTGGCCGTGTCCACCATCGACGACAAGCTGCGAGAGAAGCTGGTGATCGAGTTCCAGCACATGCGCAACCACGCCGTGGAGCCGCTGTCCACGTTCCTGGACTTCATCACGTACAGCTACATGATCGACAACATCATCCTGCTGATCACAGGCACGCTGCACCAGCGGCCTATCTCGGAGCTCATCCCTAAGTGCCACCCGCTGGGCTCCTTCGAGCAGATGGAGGCCATCCACGTGGCGGCCACACCCGCCGAGCTGTACAACGCCGTGCTGGTGGACACGCCCCTGGCGCCCTTCTTCGTGGACTGCATCTCCGAGCAGGACCTGGACGAGATGAACATCGAGATCATCCGCAACACCTTGTACAAGGCGTACCTGGAGGCCTTCCACGCCTTCTGCAAGGAGATCGGCGGCTCCACGGCGGACTCCATGTGCGAGATCCTAGCGGTGAGTGCCTCCCCTGTGTCTGCCTCTCACTCTAGAGAAGGGAGCCTCACTCTCCACGGTGAGTGCCTCCCCTGCATCTGCCTCTCACTCTAGAGAAGAGAGCCCCGCTCTCCATGGTGAGTGCCTCCCCTGCATCTGCCTCACTCTAGAGAAGGGAGCCCTGCTCTCCACTGGGGGGACCCATGTAAAGCAAATATCTCATTCCTGATGCAGAGGGCCCTTAAAGTGATACTTAAGCGGCGCTGTTTTGTCATATTATAAAATTTAAATATATCTCCCTTTATTATTCCTATACATGAAGCCAATGTGTCAGCATTAAGTAGCATGGCAGTGTTAGGCTAACCAAACGCAGCTGAATACGCCTTGCAGTAGAAAATTGCCCTACAATTTCATGGGTAAGAAAAAAATGCGCTTGGATAAGTTTTTTCCTCATTTAGTTGTATTAAAAATTCCTCTGGGAAGTGTTTAACCATCCCCCATTACGCCTGCCATCCACTAGGAGTAGCTCATGGCTCAATGTAAGTTGTGTATATAAACCCAATGGAATTTGTGTATAATAAGCACAATGGAAGCTGTGTATAATAAGCACAATGTAAGTTGTGTATAATAAGCACAATGGAAGCTGTGTATAATAAGCACAATGTAAGTTGTGTATAATAAGCACAATGTAAGTTGTGTATAATAAGCACAATGTACATAAGTGTGTATAATAAGCACAATGTAAGTTGTGTATAATAAGCACAATGTACATAAGTGTGTATAATAAGCACAATGTACATAAGTTGTGTATAATAAGCACAATGTAAGTTGTGTATACTAAGCACAATGTAAGTTGTGTATAATAAGCACAATGGAAGTTGTGTATAATAAGCACAATGTAAGTTGTGTATAATAAGCACAATGTAAGTTGTGTATAATAAGCACAATGTACATAAGTGTGTATAAGAAGCACAATGTACATAAGTTGTGTATAATAAGCACAATGTAAGTTGTGTATACTAAGCACAATGTAAGTTGTGTATAATAAGCACAATGGAAGTTGTGTATAATAAACACAATGTAAGTTGTGTATACTAAGCACAATGTAAGTTGTGTATAATAAGCACAATGGAAGTTGTGTATAATAAACACAATGTAAGTTGTGTATACTAAGCACAATGTAAGTTGTGTATAATAAGCACAATGGAAGTTGTGTATAATAAGCACAATGTACATAAGTTGTGTATAATAAGCACAATGTAAGTTGTGTATATAAACCCAATGGAATTTGTGTATAATATGCACAATGTAAGTTGTGTATAATAAGCACAATGGAAGTTGTGTATAATAAGCACAATGTAAGTTGTGTATAATAAGCACAATGGAAGTTGTGTATAATAAGCACAATGTACATAAGTTGTGTATAATAAGCACAATGTAAGTTGTGTATATAAACCCAATGGAATTTGTGTATAATATGCACAATGTAAGTTGTGTATAATAAGCACAATGTAAGTTGTGTATAATAAGCACAATGTAAGTTGTGTATAATAAGCACAATGTAAGTTGTGTATAATAAGCACAATGGAAGTTGTGTATAATAAGCACAATGGAAGTTGTGTATAATAAGCACAATGGAAGTTAAATAAATAAATAAATAATAAGCACAATGTAAGTTGTTTATAATAAGCCCAATGTAAGTTGTGTATACTAAGCACAATGTAAGTTGTGTATAATACGCACAATGTAAGTTGTGTATAATAAGCACAATGTAAGTTGTGTATAATAAGCACAATGGAAGTTGTGTATAATAAGCACAATGGAAGTTGTGTATAATAAGCACAATGGATGTTAAATAAATAAATAAATAATAAGCACAATGTAAGTTGTTTATAATAAGCACAATGTAAGTTGTGTATACTAAGCACAATGTAAGTTGTGTATAATACGCACAATGTAAGTTGTGTATAATAAGCACATTTGAGTTGTAGTTTGAGGCTGACCGGCGTGCCATCATCATCACCATCAACTCGTTTGGCACGGAGCTGAGCAAGGATGACCGCGCCAAGCTGTACCCGCGCTGCGGCCGCCTGCACCCTGACGGACTGGCGGCCCTGGCCCGCGCCGACGACTACGAGCAAGTCAAGGCTGTGGCTGAGTACTATGCCGAGTACTCTGCTCTGTTCGAGGGTGCCGGTAACAACGCTGGTGATAAGACTCTGGAGGACAAGTTCTTTGAACACGAAGTAAGATATTCTTCTAAACAATATAAATATACCTATATATATTTTTTTACTTTATAGCAGTCCGAAGGACTGTTATAAAGTATTGTATTCGTCCGAAAAAAAAAAAACGAGGTTTCAACGGAAATGAGTTGTCCTGCACCAGGACATGCAAAAAAACCTAATTTGTCGAACCTGTCCGTCCGTCCGTATGGATGTATGTATGGATGTATGTCCCAGCCGGAACTACTGATCGTAGAGACACCAATTTTTGGATTTAGAGAATTGACAACCACAGATTTTGATGGGCTGACTGGCATGGCACCACCCTGAAAATTCAAGATGGCTGCCATACAAAAAAAACATAAAATTGCACTTTTCTCAAAAACGGCTCTAACGATTTTCTTTAAAATTTCAGTGTGGTCGTTGCTTAAATTGTCGCGAAGAAAATTTGTCATGGCAACACTCTTCCCAACCTGCGTCTATGAGTTGCCATATGAAAGAAAAAAACGATTGTGATTATCTCGGAAATGGCTGGGTTGACAAAAAAAAAAGTTCTACAATATTACGCGCAATATTAATTTCTAAAAAAATTTAAAAGAATACTTTAAAAAATTTTTTACTAAAAGTACCGTTTACACGATCTCAAAATTTTCATCGAAAATATTAAAAAGACCCATAAAAACGCAATTTTGTAAAACTTTTTTTAGGTTCACAAGAAAGAAAAATTTATAAACTTCTTCGCAATATAATTTGTTTTTCCATATTTTGAGAATTCAAGATGGCTTCCAAAGAGGAGAAAACTTCAAATGCGATTTTCTCAAAAACGGCTCGAAATATTTTTTTTAAATTTTCAGTAAAGTAGTTGCTTGTTTTAAATAGATTTGTGAAGAGGATTGCATTCACCAACCTATTCTGCCTGGCCAGAAACAGGTATTAATATTATCAATAAATAATTCATTATTGTTTATTTTAATGAATCATTAATTAATAATTACCCAATGACATCTGTTGACCCAGAGTCAAAGTTATGGTTAAATAACCCAGGCGGGGATCGAACCAACGTTATTCTATTCCAAATATGCTAGAAAGATCAGCCCACTTGGTCTTATATTTTATATAAAAAATATATTTTATGTTAGGTACGATAGCTCAGGTGGTAAGTGCTTGCATTCCATGCCGAAAGCTCGGGTTCGAATCCCACCGAGGGTGTCAGAAATGATTTCCCGTTTCGGTGTTTATTTCAAACCCCAAAATAAAATACCGGCAAGGTTTACTCAGCCTTCACAAGAAATGAGTACCAGCACTCTCGGGAGCTGGGAAACCTCCACTTCAACTGAAGAGGTTGGCGTAAGGCCGGCCCCCTTACCTGTAAAAATAAATAGGTTAAACTCGCCACATGCGACCCCTTCGGGGATAACGCGGCAAGAAGTTACACTATATGTGTAGCTTAGTTGCGTTTTGCGTACAATGTTCCAAGAATATTGTACATGTTTTCTGAAAAAAATCAGTTCAGCCGTTTAGGAGCCTATAGGGAACATACACTCATACATTCTTCTTTATACTTATTGATAATTTCCTGCTAAGCTAATATCCTTCGTCATAACATGACTTATAGGTTGGTATGAGGCTGACCACCCATACTGTAAAAAATTGTTCACTTTGCCAATGTCACCCCTGTTTCAGGGAAGGTCGGCAAGAGTTGCAGGGCTTATGTTTATTTGAGATTGGGTCTTTATACTGTAGGTCCACATGCGGCATGTGTGAGCGCGAAATTATGCGTGTATGCTTGTAGGAATGCATTTAATATGAATCTCAAATGATACATATCTTTGCTACTTAGATTTAGATAACGCTGGTTGTGTTAAGCTTTAAAAGGATTTTTTCTATCAAATTTTGGAACAAAAATCATAATCCTCCTTACTTTTGGAACGCTTTTAGTTGCCTTAAGGCGGTAAGGAATTTAGTCACATTGCCTTTCTGGTCTGCATCAATATCAAGCGCCACTTCCTTACAATGTCGCAAAACGAAGGCAATGCAGTTTAACACCCCATCTGTAAAGGATCAGAACATCATCTGCCACCTCACCAACATTCACACCTCTGCGGCACTCTAACAAGTGTCATAGACCTCCAGATTCTTTTAAATTTGGGGAGTCTCCCACACAGGATTCTATAAAAAATGGAGATGTCAGGATGTGTGAGAGTAAGGCATTGTTTTTGTATGTTACAGGTGAGACTTAACATGCACGCTTTCTTGCAACAATTCCACTTTGGTGTCTTCTACTCGTATCTGAAGCTGAAGGAACAGGAGTGCCGCAACATTGTGTGGATCAGCGAGTGTGTGGCTCAGAAGCACCGGGCCAAGATCGACAACTACATCCCCATCTTCTAAGCAGGCCTGGCGAGCACACGCCCCGTAATGTTAGTCCTGGGAGGAGTTGCACGAGTGGCTCTGCTGGGCACAGCTGCAGACACTCGTGCACTGCCTGCCTCTTCTCTGGCGTGTGATCCGCGCTACTCTTATCATGTATTGCTATTGCAAGTAAACTATTTTTCTGTTTCTGTTTTTGAAAATTGATTATAAATTGTTTTGTCAATTGAACATGTTTTAAAACTTTATGATGCTCCTGAGGGGCGTAATGGACTTATCTCGGAGTGAGGAAAACCTCTCATCAGTATTCCTGGTGGATCAACAAGATGCGAGTCCTCACAATGCTTTACATTCCTGACTTTTTTAATTTTTATGATCATAGCAAGTGTTGGTATGAGGCTGACTACTGAAAAACGCTGAAAAAATTATTCACTTTGCCAATATCAACCCTGTTTCAAGGAAGGTCGGCAAGAGTTGCAAGGCTTATATTCATTTGAGATTTGGTTTTTATGTTGTCAAGTCCACATGCGGCATGTGTAAGCGCGAACTTGTACATTTCTGCTTCTGAGAATGCATGTAATATGAATATTAAATGTTATTATATCTTTGCACCTTAAATGATTATTATTAGATCAATGCTAAACAGCTGTTACTAAGACGAGTGTTGGGACAGAGATTTTGTCTTGGTTGCATGGCTCCTCGCACCCAGCCACCACATTCCATCACACTTCTCACATGAACTAAGCTTCATGTTGATGCGAGTGTTTTGAGTTGTCATGTGGACTCTCCATCACCCTCACATTATTCTCTTGGAGTGCGGGCAACTCCCACTGTGAACAATGCAGAGCGTGGGGAACACAGACCAACAGTGAAACAGCGTTAACTTGGAAAATCTGCTTTTTACTCTTCTCGTTTTATTACGTACTCCCTTACTCCCTGTAGTTGTTGGCAGAAATAAATAAAAAATAAAATGTTGAGAAATCTCAAAATTATATCAATTCCATGCTTTTACTCCTCATTACAAATATTTAGAAATTATAAAAGTAAATATCTAACGTAAAGTAACTCTTAATAAATTTAAAAAAAAAAAATTACCTGCAGGCTTGTATCCCTACTGAAGTGGTACGTGAGTGTATGGCGACCCTAGATATGCGTGGCACTCACTCTGCCCTGACTATAAACATGTAGGATGTCCTGCACCCCGAGTGTAACACATTGCATACTCACCTCGATTGCTTAAATAAAAAAATGTATGAAAACTAAATCACTCTCTAGGAGTGACGTCATACATTTCCATACATTTTTTTATTTACACAATCTAGGTGAGATTTGGGCAATGCTTTATGCGGAAGGTGCTGAGCTCTATTAGTGTTATGTTGGCAACACAAAGCCTCCCTGTATTCATAAGCTGTGCGCAGTATTGTTATATTGTATTTACCTAGCATTGTATAATTGTTTTAATATTGTATAATTTTTGTTCCGTGACTTATAGGTTGGTATGAGGCTGACCACCCATACTGTAAAATGGTTCACTTTGCCAATGTCACCCCTGTTTCAGGGAAGGTCACCAAGAGTTGCAGGGCTTATGTTCATTTGAGATTTGGTTTTTATGTTGCAAGTCCACATGTCGCATGTGTAAGCGCAAACTTATATGTGTCTCTTATGGGAATGCATGTAAGATATGTCTTAAATGCAATATATCTTTGTAACTTAGTTACTTATTATAGATTACATAGCAGTTAGCACAATATATGATCCATGTATTATTGGAATACAACTCTACCGGTGCTATTCTTACTTGTCATATTTCGCCGTCGGCTTATCTGGCGACTATTTAGTCTGGGTACAACGCAGGACTAGGCCAAATTTGAAATATTGATTCCCGTTCATGGTATAACCTAGGAACAGTTGAGCCTGCGACCAATTTTGGACAGCTGAAATTACGTCCGTTCAATGTCGTATTTAAAAAAAAACTTTTCTGGAGATGTCACTTTATAAATATTATTTAAAAAATAGGGAATTTTCAGTCAGATTTAAATAATTATTAAAAAAATAACCATTGACAATAACGAACAAAAAGATGAAAAATAAAAGCAAATAATCAATTTATAAATTTGTTATGCAATTTATAATTAAAACTACTTTGAAAACAATTGATTAGCCAAATGAATCCGTATATTTTTTGTGGATCGGGAAAAATAAACCAAATGTGGGGAATATGCGTTAGGGACGACCACACAAATATGGCCGCGGCACGTCTCATTGCTGACGTCACAATGGCGGACGGCTGATCTTTTTGTTTGTAAACAAATCAGATGTCGGCCGAAATGCTTCTAAAAATTTTATTTCAGAAGGAAAAAGTGTCATATGTGTTCGTAAAGTGTTGAATATCCTCTCCACTTGTTTTAAACTATCTGCATAACTTCAGTTTTTGAAAATGTGTCATATTAAGAAATTTGCCGCGAGCCGTGATTCAATCTTTCAAATGATTTTTTTTGCTTCTTATTTTTTTGTGTTTTGTGCTCGATTGTGATTGATTTACAAAAAGGTGCTGAATTCTGTTAATTTGACCAAAATGACAAAAACAAATCACAAAACAATATAGTAATAAAGCAAATATGTACGATTTAATGTTAAATACGACATTTGTCAAAATCGATTGTCATTTAAATCGTCTCTAAGCCTGATCTGAGCTGGATTTGTGTCAGCCTTAGTTGGCATACATTTGAAGGTTAGGTTTGAGCGTCCGTTGAGCTCGGGACGCAAGCCTAACTCCTTCAGAAATGTTCAAGAATCAAAATTAAGCAAAACACGGGCTCAACGGACGACGAAAATGTCTAAGAATAGCACCGTATGTCTCTTTTGTATAAATTATAATTTGATTTTAAGGTTAATTACACTTTTCAAAAAATAGACAAACCGTTATGGGAGAACGACATTTCATTGGCAACATAGCCAACGTTTTCAGGACACCCTCTCGGCACAATGTAGCCAACAAAATGTTGAGAATAATGCAAGTTCTCTCATAAGGGTTCATGTAATATCTGAGAAGTGTAATTAACCTTCAAATTTAATTATAACTTATAAATATGTCAGACGACCATAACTCCAGTATACATTTGATCTATGTCTCCTAGTTGCAATACCTTGTCTTGTATAATTTATTTAAGAAGAATAAACGGCTATATAGCCTTTTACAACATTGCGATAAATATAAATATGTAGGTACATAAGTAGGTACTGTATCTATAGGTATAAAACTAATATATTAAAATATAACACAAATAAATGACACATAAATAATATACAAAGATGTAAATATACGATGGTTATAAAGCAATAGAACTAACAATTTAAAAATAATAACAATAAACTTTAAAAATAATAATGCAAAAACCATAAACCAGTGTAAGCAATTGTTGTATACAAAAATTGTTGTAATAAACAACAAATCTTCATTATTTGATCAGGGTTGTCACAACATAATATACTAAATCAGGTGTAAAATTTGCTAAAATTAATAGAATAAACAAAAGATCATTTAAAATTTCAAGGATTTTTTTATAAAAAAAAAAGATTTCATACAATGCAATACAACATACAATTTACAATGTGTTGTGCAAAGAAAGAAAGAAGATGTGAAACTAAAGGTACAAAAAAAAAAAAATGTGTTGAGATGGCTTGGGCCTGCGGAAAGAATGGATGATGAGAGACCGACAAAATGCGGATACCTACATACTATTTTTTTTTTTTTTAAATGTATAGAATCCCGTGGAGAAAATATCAACCTCCAGCTTGTTCGCCTCTCTGGGCAGTCGCTGAAAAGGCGAGTAATACTGGTAGTTCACGGCACAGTCTGCCACATCAAAAGTATCCACGTTACGCGTGTTCCTTATTGGGACACGGAAATTAATTTTTGATAGGAGTTGGGGTGCGTCGGTCAAGCCATTAATGAGTTTGTATAGAAAAACCATGTCAGCAGCACTTCTCCGAGCCGAGAGCGGTGCAAGTTTATACGATTCTCGGAGTTGGTTATAATTGATATCCGAGATGGGTATTCCGAGTTTGAAGTTGATAAAGCGAAGTAGTTTGTTTTGTACCTTTTCTATACTACGTATATGTACCTGGTAGTGAGGAGACCACAACACGGAGTTATACTCCAGCAATGGCCTCACCAAACTTGTAAAAATATAAATAAAGGTGTGCACGTTATAAAATTTTTCACACAGTCGTAAGGAAAATCCTAATGTTCTGAGTGCCCTATCCACAGTTGCCTTTATGTGTGGTACAAATGTTAATCCCGCGTCCAACAATACTCCCAAATCTTTGATTTGCGCAACCGACATAAGCTGTGTACCATCAATCGAGTAAGGGTACACCGTGGGATTCTTAATTTTGTGGAAACGCATTACTTGACATTTTTCTATGTTTAAAGTTAAATCATTCTTCACACACCAGTCATAAAGCACGTCAATATTTCTTTGTAATATCTCGCAGTCACCAATACAGTTAACCACTCTGTAAATTTTCAAGTCATCAGCAAACATGACAAATCTCACCCCGTCAAACCCGCTCAGGAGATCATTGACAAATATATTAAACAAAATGGGTCCGAGATGTGAGCCCTGCGGCACACCGCTCTTCGCCAAAAAAGGAGATGAAACAACGCCCGACACACAAACCCTCAGCAATGAATTGATTGCACAATATTTATAAATTATATACAATTATTGCAGATCAAAGTGTTGTATGAAATCATATTCTAATTGTAAATAAGTGTATAAACAATAAATGAGTGTATCCAAATTTTTATTTTGTATTATTTTGTGTTGGTTTCCTGGTCAGCTGCTCGGTGACAAAGGGAGAGAGCTGTGTGTGTGTGAGGGAGAGGGGCGCGCTGTCCCCTGCAGCTGCAGCGGCCCCCGGGGCCCCCATGAGCTCAGGGTGCCGCTGCCAGAAGCTGTCATGTATCATGTCCTCACACACTTCCACCACCACTCTTCTCTTCTTGCTGGTCTTTGGATCAGTGACTTGTTTCCGGAGTAGGGTGGTTCCTTTCCTGAAGGCGACGGGCTCGTTGTTGTAGTTGATGTTGAACCTGCTGAAGAGCAGCTCGTTCTTGTCGGAGGACACAGTGCCGCACAGCTGCTGCTCCGCCTGCAACACAACAAGTTTCTGTCAGGAGGGGGGGGAGGTCCCAGGGCAGGGAGTAGAGTTCTACATGTCGCAGGACACAGCCTGCAACACAACAATAGTTTGTCAGGAGGGGGGGAGGTCCCAGGGCAGGGAGTAGAGTTCTACATGTCGCAGGACACAGCCTGCAACACAACAATAGTTTGTCAGGAGGGGGGGAGGTCCCAGGGCAGGGAGTAGAGTTCTACATGTCGCAGGACACAGCCTGCAACACAACAATAGTTTGTCAGGAGGGGGGGAGGTCCCAGGGCGGGGGCGGCTCCTACCTGCTGTGGGGTCATGTCAGCGCGCTGCACCAGGTTCCAGAAAGCCGTGTTGTACAGATTGTTAACGTGCACGTCAGCTTGTCTCCAGCTCAAGTAGTCGCGCAGGCTGGAGTCCGTGGGGTACAGGACGGCGCGCGCGTCGAAACACGGCGGGTAGAGGAGCGGCTGCGCGGGGAAGAAGCGCGCCCAGTGGAACACGTAGTGGGACGTGAAGAGACTGGCCACGTACGAGCCCAGCTTGCTGGCGCGGCGCCCGTGCGCGCTCGTCTCGCGCCGGAACACGAAGGAATACTCGTCGCTCTGACCGTACGCCAGCATCACGTCGCAGAACTCCTCCAGCACGCCGAGCGCCGCGCGCGACATGAGCGCGAGCGCGCGCGCGTCATTCGGCTTCTCGAACTTGTGCTTCTCCGCGAACTTGTGGAAAGCCTTCCCGTCTACGCGCACTGCGATCCAACAACCGGGCAACAACGAGTCCGACAGTTCGTAATTCTTCACATACTCAAATTTACTTTTAGCCATAGTTGCCAGGCGTGATAAACTAAGCCGCGGCGTGGACAGCAACAATTGTGTGAGTTGAGTAAACGAAGTATTTATCATTGATTGTAAATATTTTATCCTTGTTGTGTACACATAACCTTACTTTCAACGTCAGCCGTCAACCTGACATATAAACCACATATATAAACCTAATACGACGAAGCCACTCTATAGCTTTGCGGTAGGTACGTACTTCGAAACCCCCTTCCTCGTCTTTCTTGCTTCGCTGCCTCAACAAGTACCTTTTCGGACTTTGATCTTGTATGCATGTGTGCATAAACACGCGGCACGCGAGCACACCCACACCACTATATTCATATATTATTATCTGCCCTGATATTATTGATAAATAGTATTACTATTGCTAAAGCTGTCAAAATAAAACGATTATATTTTACACAATACTTATTTATTCAAGAAAGATACAATCACAAAAATATACACTGGGTAAAGAAAAAAATAATAAATACCTAAACACAAATGATATGGCAAAAATAAACTAAGTAGGTAGGTAAACAATAAAAATAGGCACCTGTCAGAGAAGATAATATTGTCAAGGACACTGGCATTCTGTATCTGTATTTCTTGCAAAAGTTTTGGATCCATGATTGTCCTCTGATGATGGTCTGAGGACCGGAAATGTTTATAATATGAAATCTATACACTTTACTTTCACTTTCTTCGGCTCATCAGCCTTTAAGGATCAGGGACTCCTGCACCACAATCCTCCAGGACTCTGCCTTGTGCTGCTTCCCTCCATGGTCCCCTCACTCCCAAAACTTCGGCGTCGGCTTCGAAGTTCTCTGCCCACCGCATCCTAGGACGTCCAAGTGGTCTAACGCCTGAGGGGGCACCATCCAAGACAGTTCTGATGATCCTGGAGTCTTCTGCACGTGCTACATTTCCGGCCACTGGAGTCTTCTTGATTTCATTAATCTCTACACTCTCAAATATAACAGTCAATTTCAAATACGCTTGACGTTTAAGGCGGTCGACAGGCGCCAAGCAGGCCGGTGCTAAGCACACTGCACAGTTCAACCATCATTAAATATATATTTATTAATCAGTTTTTTTTATAACAAAAACAGTAATTTAATAAATAATAAACAATTTTAAGTTTATTTACACTTAAACTCTTTTTTTTTTTTAATACTTACTTACTTTCCGTGTCCGGAACACCATCATATGTGCAGCCCCCAGTACTCGGCCACACGAACTCCACTTCCGCTCGCCATCACCACGTCCTCAAGCGTGCACGTTGCTCCAATCAGGGGACAAGAAAAAAGATGTTCACTGTTTTGCACGGAGCCACACTCGCAGGTTTCTTCATCTCTGTAACCCCATTTTTTGAGGTTACTGTAGCAACGGGAGACACCTGTTCTGAGTCTATTGAGTGCCCTCCATGTTGTGAATGGTAGCTTGTGACCCACTGATATTTCCTCCGCCTGAGGGAGCAACGTGGGCTCGGTATTATCTCTCCATAGAGACAGCCTTCGGGCACCAGGGAAGCCAACCACCGGGGGCGTCGTCTCCAGGAAACTTCTTCTCGACTTGAGTCTGCATTGAGGTCGCACCTGAGACCCGAACATAGGATGTCGAGGGTCGGTGTGTTGTTTATTACGCTCAATCTCTGCCGCTACACTTCTTCTGATTTTAGAAATTGGAGCAATTCCCACTATTGGATAGATTTCTTTTATGGGGGTCGGTTTTAGGCAGCATTCGGCTGCAGATAAGCACAGCGCCAGGGACGAGGTTCTCAGGACGTGGGGTTGAGCTCCCCATTTAGTGTTAGTTAATTTCCTGATAATATTATTTCGGGAGCATACTTTTCCTTCGACCTCTTCACAGTGTCTCCGAAAGGTTAGAGAACGGTCTAAACGAACGCCCAAATACATAGGTGACTCACTGTGTTCCAACTCTTGCCCTTGCCACCATACTCTCAGTTTTCTTCCTGCTTCCTTATTTCTAAGATGGAAAGCGCAGACTTGAGTTTTAGCAGGATTTGGTCTCAGGTGGTTTAATTTATAGTAACTTGACAAGTCTTGAAGAGAGGCTGATAGACTTGTCAAGTTACTATAATTTTTTTTAATGAATAACAGTAGGTTAATATAAATCATTATTTATATTTTATTCACGCTCATTCTGATTTCAGTTAAAAACCACCTCTTCTCCTTCCTCCTTACTCCTCCCCGGTGTGCCCAAGTATGTCCACATCCAAGATGGATTCCAATATGGCCACCGAAACAGGGTAACCAGTAGCAAATTACTAGTTAACGGGGTCCTAATACGTAGTATCTATGTAGAAGCCTACACAGATTAAAATGAGCGTGAAAAAAATCAGAACTATGACCTCCATTTGGTACTAGCGTCACTTTTGATAGTTCAAGGCACAGGGTCAAAGTAAAAATGTAACAAGTAATGTTGGGGAAAGAAATTGTTCTAAATTTCAGCACCTCAAAGGGCCCTTTACGTTATAACAGCGCCCTTATTTAGCTGCCTGCTAAATTCATTTAACTCCGTGTACTCCTATGCGACGTCGGGATTGTCAAGTTGACAGGTGTGAGCAGGGTTTCGAAGTTTCGAACCACCAGCAAAAGTTGAGTAAAATGCCGATTGTAATTGCGGACTCCGATAGTGAGGATGAGTTGCCGCCAGGCTGGGAAGAGAGGGCCACACAAGATGGATGCGTTTATTTTGTCAAGTGCGTTCCAATCTAATCTAATCTAAGTTGCAAAGATATGTTACATTGGAGATTCACATTACATGCATTCTCACGCACGTACAAGTTCATGCTTGCACATGCCGCATGTGAACCTACAACATAAAAACCAAATCTCAAATGGACATACACCCTGCAACTCTTGCCGTCCTTCCCTGAGACAGGGGTGACATTTGCAAAGTGAACCATTTTTAGAGCATGGGTGGTCAGCCGCATACCAACCTATAAGTCAAGGAACATACGACAAATAACATTTTTAAAATCAATAAATAATAATATCTATGGACATCAAAACTAAAACAGAAATCAAATTCCAATTTAATAAACCCTAGCCGCCAACATTACAGATCAACCGCCATTTTTTTCATTTCCTCCAGTCATTATCTTTTTCATACAGGCTCTTCTTTTATTATGACTGGATATTCCATTCATTTGCAATTTTGGTCCATCCATACCTTTCTCGGTCTTGCTCAACCACGACATCCATCTATTATTGCAACGTATACTTTCTTTGTCAGTCTTTCCTCATTCATTCTTTCCATATGCCCAAACCATGTTAACAAACTTCTTTTAATCTTCACTTTCACACTTTCTCTTGCACCACATTCTTCTCTTACAAAATCATTCCTCCCCTATCACTGTTTATTCCCAATCATACTTCTTAGAAAGTCCATTTCAACAGTATGGACCTTACTAATATCATTTTCATTCACTGTCCAGGCTTCACTTCCATACATCAAGGTGGGTAAAAGTATGCCACTGTGTACCGCCAATCGAGCATTTTTAGATACCTATGTTTTGATTTTTGGCAATACAAGCTGTGGCACCCAGTACGCTATATATAATCTAAGTTGCAAGGATATATTCATTTAAAGCTCTCAGATGTATGCCCACAACACAACACGTGTAGTTCGCGCTTACAAATGCTGAATGCGTACTTACAAATAAAATCCAAACCTCAAATGAATATAAGCCCCACAACTTTTGCCGACCTTCCCTGAAACAGGGGTGACATTGGCAAAGTGAACAATTTTTTACAGTATGGGTGGTCAGCCTCATACCAACCTATAAGTCAAGGAATACCACCGCAAGGAATACGCACCGCTAAGTAATACCCACTTTGTGTACCTGTAACTCTGTTGCCATTCTGCTAGGGGTGGCCAGAGCCTCTGCAGAGCTGTCTCCATTTTTTCCTATCCTGACATACCTCTTTCAATTCATTCATATCCATCACCTTTTTCATGCATTTTCTTCTTTTACGCTCACTTTGTATATCCCATTCTTTCACAATCTCCTCAATCTGATCACGTTAGAAGCTCTAAATATCTCATTGGCTTCATGAGATGAGTTGCTCTTATCCGGCAAGAACAGAATGTTACTTTAGTCGCCAATTGTGTTCCAGCCACAGCACCAAGGCCACTCAGTGGACGCATCCTCGGACGGGCAAGAAGAAGGTAGTTTCCGAGGAGCTCCCTTATGGCTGGGAGAAGCGCGTGGACGCGCCGAGCGGGAGGCCCGTGTTTGTGGACAGAGACAATGACAGAACAACTTTCATAGATCCTCGGCTGGCGTTTGCCACGGAAGAGAAGAGCCACGGAGACAAGTTCAGGCAGAGATTTGATGCATCCAGCACAGCCTACCAGGTCAGCCACTCCCTGGAGGGTTATTGTGTATTGTCATTGGAGAAGTTCTGCTTCTGACCCTGATGACTCATTAATATTTCCTTAAATTGATAAAACAACAAGAGCACCCTGTCCTGTGAGTTTACCATGCATATTTCCACCATTGCTAAATCAGTTAATACTAAATAGACACCACTTCATGATCTTGTGGTAAACATTATTTACAAATATTTTGTAATTTATAATGAGGGAAATAAATTTTAGAATAAGTCATTTGAAAATTGCCTTTTTAAAGTACAAAAACAAATGCCTTATTAAGTAATTTTCAAACTTGAAAAAAAATCAAATTGGCTATTTGAGAAATAACTTCCAGAGGAAAAAAAAATCCACTTAGTTGCTGCCTTTGCTTGGATGGGAGGCATGCTGCAGGTAACCTGTGGGGTGATGTCTGATGTGTGTGCAGATCCTGCACGGCCGGGACCTCACTGGGAAGACAGCCCTCGTGACAGGAGCAGGGGGGGGCATTGGGCTGGAGACATGTCGGGCTCTAGCAGCTCATGGATGTCGTGTGCTGCTGGGGTGCCGCGGGGGCCCTCCCAGCCCCATCTGCGAGAGCCCCCGGGCGGAGCAGCGCTGTGAGGTTCTGCCCCTGGACTTGTGTAGTCTCACTAATGTCAGGCTGTTCTCTCAGAAGGTTCTGCAGCAAGTGGAGTGAGTATTGTATTGTACCTTTTCCATAAAATCCATTTTTTATGGATTGCTGATGATGTTGGCCATATTATATTTCTTTTTGTGTATTTTGTATGAGAGCTGTTGTTTTTCTAGTTTGAAAATATGTATAGCTTGACACCCTAGACTAGGGGTCGGCAACCTGCGGCTCACGAGCCACATGCGGCTCTTATGGTGTGAAGTTGCGGCTCTTTAGTTCCATACGCAAATATTAAAAATTATCAAAAAAAACACTTCCGATCGAAAACACACAAGAATCGTTCTAAATTGATTAATGAGGATTAGGCACCGATTCTATCTCTCAGCTACTTGTACTCGTTTTTCACTCACCGCCCCCCCTCCCTATCGACGCTATTTATTGTTGGCAAGAAAACATTTGTGGCTCTTTACACACTGTGAAATTTGTATATTGTAATTTTTGGCTCTTCCGACTCAAAAGGTTGCCAGCTCCTTCCCTTTGAGTCGGAAGTGCCAAAAATTACAATTTACAAAGTACGCATCATTTGTACGCAACTTACACATGCCCATTTGAGGGCATGCATTTAATATGAACTTTAAATGTGAATACCTATATCTTTGCAACTAAGATTATAGATAGATAGAAGAAATAAAAAAGATTACTAGCAAAGGCTGTAAATATAGGCTTCTATGCTTGTATTGTTCTTTCAGTTCATCTTAATCCACGCATTATTTTAAAAATGAAGGATGTGGTGATTCTGTAGGAGCTAGCGGGACTTCTTCTTGTGCGCAACGTTGAAGTTGTAGTGGAGCTTGTAGTGAGCAGTGCTCCCCACGATTGGGAACTCGGTGTGCCTGAATGTTTGCTGTTTGGTTTCCAGTTCCCCAGACATAGTGATGATGAATGTTTGTTGTTTGGTTTCCAGTTCTCTAGACATAGTGCTCATGAATGTTTGTTGTTTGGTTTCCAGTTCTCTAGACATAGTGATCATGAATGCGGGGGTGTTTGGGCTGGGCTTCCAGCTCACTGAGGACGGCTATGAGACCACCTTCCAGGTGAACGTGTTGGCGCAGCTGTACCTGGCGCTGCTGCTGCTGCCCCGGCTGCGCCACGGGACACGACTCCTCTATGTCTCCTCGGAGTCCCACAGGTGAACAGGCGCTCCCTCCTTGTTGCAATGCTGACCAGCAGGCCATTGTGTAGTAACTGTAACCCTGTTGCCATTTTGCTACAGGTGGCCATAGCCTCTGCAGTTGTCTCAACTTCTTCCTGTCCTTACATACCTATTGAAAATATTTCATAACCACCACTTTTTTCATACATTCCCTTATTTTACATTGACTCTGTAGGAGTAAACCTCATTCTTTAACAATTTCTGATCATACCAAACTTTTTTCCGTTTTCTTTTCACATTTATTTATACAGGTAAGGGGGCCAGCCTTACGCCAACCACTTCAGTTCAAGTGGGGGTTTCCCAGCTTCCGAGAGGCCTGGTACTCATTTCTTGTGAAGGCCGAGTAAACCTTTCTGGCATATTATTTTGGGGTTTGAAATAAACACCAAAACGGGAAATCATTTCTGACACCCTCGGTGGGATTTGAACCCGAGCTCACAGCATGGAATGCAAGTACTCTACCAACTGAACTATTGACCGGTTTTTACCTCCAATAAAAAAAAATACAATTATGAATACAGTAGAGCCTCGTTAATCCGAACCCCTAAAACACAGGAGGGTTCAAAATAACGGGGTGTTTGGATTATAGTATGGGACAAATTCTATGGAGAAAATAAAAAAATGGGTGTTGACTGTGTTTTATTTATTTTAGCAATCTTTGATCATAATTCAAATGAAAAAAAATTAACAAATATTTTATAATTAATCTATAATCTATAGATTATCTATAGATTAATTATTAATTATTAATTAATTAAATAAATACACTGTTTTAATTCACTTATTATTTTATTTTAAATATTTTATATTGTCCTACCTATTTCCTTCTGCATACTACTTAACAAAAAAAATTAGCATTGACTTTTGATTAGATTTGGCAATTTTTTGGGAAACAACATCACTTCACAATCGCCACAGTAACAATGTGTCTTGACTTGACACGCCATTTTCGTCAGCCCATTGAATGCCGCCTCAGCATGGCTTATCATCTTAATTCCTGGGTCAGCTTCTTCTTCGTGATTAACTTGCCTGCGGCAACTACATTAGTTCCCGCGGGCTCATCTTCTGATAACCCAGTAGCATAATGTGAGGTGTGGCATCTGTCGGATGTCTCCTACAGCCACCTGACTCCCAGGACCAGGGTTATGTAGCTTGCAAATGTTGACATCCAGGGTGGCTATTGTGTGACGTTTGTTGTGCTGTGTCTAGGTTTGCAGATCTATCGCAGATGAGTGTGTCGGCAGAGTTGCTGTCTCCCTCGAGCGAGGCGTCCTTCAGCAGCATGTCGGTCTACAACATGTCCAAGTTGTGCGCGGTGCTACTGGGCGGGGAGCTGGCGCGGCGCTGGCACGGCCGCGGCATCAGCGTGAGCTCGCTGCACCCCGGCAACCTGGTGAGCAGCGGCCTGAGCCGCCACTGGTGGCCGTATCGCCTGCTGTTTGGTGTGGTGAGGCCGTTCACCAAGTCCCTGCAGCAGGCCGCCGCCACCTCTGTGTACTGCGCCGTGGCCCCTGAGCTGGAGGGAACTACCGGCCTGTACTTCAACAACTGCTACCCCTGCCAGCCCAGCGCGCCTGCCCGTGACTCCGCCCTCGCCGCCAGGCTGATGGACATCTGCTGCACCATGATACAGCAGAAGATGGGGACGGAGGACTGCCTCATCCCTCCAGTCCCGCCGATACAATGAGCAACTATCTACCAACATGTAACCTTACAATCTAACCTCAACAAGTACAAGCACAAATTTATTAAGTATATTCCTGCTCTCATTTCCTTTATTGCTCCAGTTTTTTTATACAAATGTCTAAGTTGGCATGTAGGTACACAATTACTCATGAAAGTTCCATCGCAATCTGTTCAGTAGTTTAGGAGTCCATACAGGACAAATACACATACATCAGTTTGATTTTATATATTAGAAGATTTAAAAAAATGATGCTTGATATTGCATAGTCGTGACAGCAGCCCATCAGCAGCTTTTTCTTCTTAGTTCCGTTTCAATACATTACTATGTGTAAATTCTTTGGAGCTCTGCTATTCAATTTTATTTTCCTTTGTAAATGATCCCAAGCAATCCCAAGATTAAAGTAAATTTGGGGGTCTAAAATAATAAAAAACAAAAACAATATTTCAAGTGCCGTTTTGTGATAAATCACTGAAAGGGTACTATTTAATTGTACATTTCTGAAACAAATGTGTCTTCAGTCCCGACCTAAAAGCTATGGAGGGAAAAAAATAATGGAGGGTCTAGGATTGATGTCAGAAGTCAGAGACGCGTCCCTTGCGCTCCCAGTCCCCGTAGCGAGTGGGCTCAGGGCCTCGGGGGCCGCCCACCTCCCCTGTGTGAGGGTTGGTGTTGTTGGGCCAGGGGGGCAGGGGCTCCTTCTCCTGCGCAGGGTGCACCATGGCCTGCTCCCCCAGGTCACCCACTCCAGAAGTTTGCCGCAGCTTGTCTTTGAATTCCTTCATCTTTGGGCTCAAAGGCTTTTCTTTGCCAGTGCACAGTGCTCTGCTCACATCTGCAACAAACAGACAGACCTTGTGTACATGCTCCTCGTGTAGTTCGCTACCTTTGTGTTTGTGGTGAGAGAATTAATAAAAACAGTTTGCCTGATGTCCTCAAATTACAGCTGTATGTTCTGCAGTCTCTCTGCAAATCTAGGATTTTTTAAAAAATGACATTTTGTGTGTTTTCATATACGTAGTCGGTCCCAAAGTTCTGTCACTGGCACATTATTTTTAAATTTAGAACATGATTTTAAGATTTTTTTATTGAATTCCATTTTTGTATGTTTGACAATTATTTTAAAACGAAAGACAGTCATTCGCTGCAATTTCTCACGATGGAGTGGACATTGAAAGAAAACCAAATAGCTGTTTTAACATTGCACCGCTGTAGTCCGGTCGATAGCTCAGTTGGTAGAGTGCTTGCATTCTACCACGTGAGCTCGGGTTCGAATCCCACCGAGGAGGGTGTCAGAAATGATTTCCTATTTCGGTGTTTATTTAAAACCCCATAATAAAAATACCGGCAAGGTTTACTCAGCCTTCACAAGAAATGAGTACCAGCCCCCTCGGGAGCTGGGAAACCCCCACTTCAACTGAAGTGGTTGGCGTAAGGCCGGCCCCCTTACCTGTAAAATAAATAGGTTCAACTCGCCACATGCGACCCCTTCGGGGATAACGCGGCAAGAAGTTACACTATATGTGTAGCTTAGTTGCGTTTTTTTTTTTTTTTTTTTTTTTTTTTTTTTTTAGGCACTCGCCAAGTACCATTTTCAAGTTGCTCAAAAATTTAAATACAACGCTTAGATTTGTGTACCGTACTTTTGATAGGTACAATGAAGTCTAGTGATGAGGACAAGAAAATAATTGGCTGGTCTCGCTCCGTATGAACACCAGCAGTGATCAAAGCGATCAAGGCACGCATAGCAAAAAATCCTGTCCGAAAACAGAAGTTGATGGCTTTGCAGATGGGTGTCAGTAAAAAAACCATCAAAAAGGTTTTAAATGAAAATCTTAGTCTACGAACATACAAAAAAAAGAGTGGTCACTTACTTCATGCCCGTCTAAAAACAATAAGGCTTAAAAGATCACAGAAGTTGTTAAAGCGGTACGCGAAAAATTGACACCGTGATATCCTCTTGACAGATGAAAATATTTTCGATATTGATGAGAAGTACAATAAACAAAAGGATAAGAGTGTACGCTAGAAGCTCTGAAGAAGCAGGAAAAAGAGTTCCTCGGGTGCAACATGGGCATCATCCATCATCAGTGATGGTCTGGTTGAGTGTATCTTATTACGGGTCAATTGAGGTTCATTTTTGCAAAAAAGGGGTCAAAAACAGTGCAAAAGTGTACCGAAAGACGGTTTTGAATAAACTTGTCAAAGATCTGCCCAACAAGCTATTTTCAGGACATAATTTTGTGTTCCAGCAGGATTCTGCGCCAGCACACAAAGCCAAGACCATTCAAGCCTGGTTTGACCGTAAAAACTTTGACTTTATAAGACACGAAGATTGGCCTTCCTCCAGTCCGGACCTTAATCTTTTGGACTTTAAAATTTAGCAGGTCTTAGAGAAAAAGGTCTGTGCTAAACAACATAAAAATTTGAAGAGCCTGAAGTCATTTTTAAGAAAAGCAGTCAATGAAATAGACAAGAAAATGGTGCGTGCTGCAATAGACGACTGGCCGCGCTGATTAAGGGCCTGTCATCACATCATCATCATCATCATCTGTATTAAAAACAACGGAGGTCATTTTGAATAATTTTACGTAATTCTTATTCTTTGTTAAATGTTCTTTAAATAGGTATTGTAGCGCGGCGCGAAGCCTCACGAATACTTTCTCGCTCGCACACTGACCTTCCCGTTCTCGCAAGGATCCTGGCGGTGCCGGGAGCGCACGGAACATCACGGCGGGACGCGAACTTCAACTTACGCTCCGCCCCGCCAGGGCAACAAGGAGGGGATGGTCAGCAAGGGTATAAAAAGCCATTACGGGCCCATATCCAGCAGTATTCATCGGGAGAGCTCCCAATAATTACCTTTTGCTGTGTACGCTGTGTGAGTGGGCCACTCTAGATATTAAAAGGAATTCTCTTGGTGACAAGGTAGATAGATGTGTACGCTACTGAGTGGACCTCTAACTAATACTGGTTGTAATAACTGTGTACGCCGTGTGGGTGGACCTTTATTTACTATATTCACTGTCTATACTTGCCAATATGATTGTATAGTGTTACGTATAATAAATTGTTGAAACTGTATGTGACTCAAAAGTTATTCGAACCCACTTTACCCTCTGAGGCTATAGTATATAATTTATCAAAAACTGATTGGTACTTTTGTTTTTATCATTATTTTCATTTGTGACAGAACTTTGGGACCGACTACATACCTATCTACTTATCACATTTTCTGTGTTTCCTTATACCTATCTACCTACTCGTCTCATTTTTGACATAAATCCTAGATTGCTGTCGTTGATTCTACAAAGAAATTAATATACGGTGCTTTGGGGTAAGCCTCCTTTTGTGCGGAGCCCAAAAATATACCATTTATATTTTCAAGTATGCTCTGCGCTGGGTTGAAAAATTCATAAACCATTACCAAAGACCGGCCATCAAAGGTCCATCCAGCCTTACAGCAACTGGGTCTTGCTTGAGAATTGGCGCTTTGTAGCGACGACCAAGCTCGTAAATAGTTCTGTTAATAGGTCAGTTAGTAGAATGCTTACATTTCATACAGAGAGAAAGGGTTTGATCCCCACCGAGGGTGTCAGAAATGATTTCCCATTTTGGTGTCTATTTAAAACCCAAAATAAATACCGGCAAGGTGTACTCAGCCATCACAAGAAATGAGAAAACCCCACTTCAACTGAAAGTGGTTGGTGTGAGGCCGGCCCCCCTACCTGTAAAAAATAAATAGGCCCCGAATCGCCACATGTGACCCTTTCAAGGATAACGCAGGCAAGAAGTTACACTACATGTGTAGCTTAGTTGCAGTTTTGCATTACCTGCTATTAAATTATTTTATATGGTTTCATAGTTAGCGCCATAACAACATATTTCCTGCTAACTCAGTGAGACGGTGTGTGATGATGTTCTTTCTTCTTCATGTCAGCTTCACACCGTATTGGCCCAGTAACGAGCAATGTCTACAGCTCTTTGGTTTCCCGCAAAGAGATCATCCATGGAGCAGCTTGTCGGACAGAAGGGACAACATCGCAGGTGCTCCATAGTTTGCTGAGCTCCACACTCACATAGTGTAGAGTCCTCCCGTCCCAGAAATCCCCAGGTCAACATGTTGGCCTGGGCTCTTCCAACATTGGTGCTCAATCTGTTCATGGATTTCCACATGGGCCACTCGAGGTTCTTTCCTGGAGGTAGGCTCTCTGCAGGCTGCACAAGCTTTTAGGGCATTCCTCTTTCCACATTCGCAATCTCTCCGCCACTGGATCCGTAGACAAGGGCTGCACGGAACTAAGAAAGCTGTGTCTCGACTTCAGGCACTGCTGTGATGAAATGCCACTTCTGTAAATGCAGTGCTGTGTGCACGTTAGAGCCTTCTACCTCTCGAAGCCACCTTGCGTCTGATGTGGGGTGGGGCTATGCCTGCAAAAGGATATAACTTCCCCGTGGGCGTTGGCTTGAGGCATCCTGATACAATACGGCAGGTATCATTCAGCGCGACATCAAATTGCTTCGCATGTGCGGAGCGTTCCCATACCGGGGCTGCGTACTCTCCGGCAGAGAAGCACAGAGCAATTGCAGTTACACGTATTACTTGTGGCTGCGCACCCCAGTTGGTGCCCACGAGCTTCCGGAGTAGATTATTACGGATAGCCACTTTCATTTTTGTGTTGGTGCAGTGGGCTCTATATGTGAGCGACCGGTCAAGGGTAACTCCCAGGTATTTGGGGTTATCGCTGGGAGGCAGCACTTGGTCTTCCCATCTGATTACTGGTTTCCTTGATGCAAACTTGTTCTTTAGATGGAAGTAGGAGACCTGGGTTTTTGATGGGTTAGGTTTAAGGTAGTTTTCTTTGTAGTATTTGGACAACAGATGATGATGTTCTATGAAATGCTGGAATGGGCAGTGACCTTTTCAGAATTTGTATTTTGAATTATTCCATCCAGTTGACGGTGGGGTTATTCTGAACACCTACAAATGTGGACTTTACTCTGCATTGGCATAAGGTTCTCATTGATTTTTCGACCAAACTTTGCAGCCTTCTATTTCATATATGTATTGAGACGAGTAACTTATGATAAAATAACCCTACAACATAAGCTGCAAAGATATATTACATTTAAGATTTATATTATATGCATTCCCATAAACAGACACGACTAATTTATTTATTTTCTGTAGTATCATCCTATTTTATTCTTACCTGAAGATGATAGACAGATTATAAATGTTTGTATTTAATAATTAAAATAAAATTAATAATAGTGTTTCATTCGAATTTTTATAAAGTTCTATAGAGTCTAGTAGAAATCAAAGACATGTCTACGCTTCCACTAACACATGCCACATGTGGACCTACAGCATAAAAAAACCCATCTCAAATGAACATAAACCCTGCAGCTCTTGCCGACCTTCCCTTAAATTTACAGCAAGGGTCGGCAACCTTTTGTTGTAAAAGAGCCAAATATTTTTTTACGTGGGCCGCACTTGGGCAGTGGCTAGCCCCTCCCCCCCCCCCCCTCCCCCAAGATAGTTCTATCAGAGATTCCTTTTTAATGACACTTAAATTTTCACAAACATTATCCAGATCCAAAACGAATGGGTTCCTTGTCCAATTGAACTCTGAATAATCTTCTTTAAATGTTTCAACGATCGATTGGCTGTGATTTTTTTTATGTCATTTTCACTCACTGTAAGTTCATTTTCAATTACAAAATTTTCCAAATAAGGTTAAGATGCCAGGTTCTTATTCGATACGCTCCTTTTAATCATTTGAAATTTCTTGATAAATGCTATTATTTTTTAATTTACTGAAAATTGATTTGTAGTTCTCCGGCACGTGCGCTGCGGCGAATATCTTGCGGGCCGCACCAAGACGCCTCAAGGGCCGCAGGTTGCCGGCCCATGTTTTACAGTATGGGTGGACAGTGTCATACCAGCCAATAAGTCAAGGTTTTTTAAACATAGATTTGTGAAGAGGCACGCAATTCATCAATCTATTTTGCCTGGCCAGAAACAGGTATTTACATTATCAATTAATAATTCATTATTCATATTTTAATGAATTATTAATTAACAATTACCCAATGAGATCTGTTGAACCAGGGTCAAAGTTGTACACCGTGCTGGCAGACTTCGAACTTGCCTTATCCCCTTGACCATACCAGGGACAAAAACAACAGAACACAAAAATATAAAACTTCCGAGAAAACGACGTTGAGGTTATTACGCAATAGAGAAAATTGAGCAAAGACCTCTTGGCAGAGAACCCAGCAGCCCTCCAGGCACACGCGGAAACTTAGGTGGAAATTCTAATAAATAGATACTCGGAATAGCCCCGAGCGCCCCGAGCCCAAAGCACCCTCCTGAAATATTGATATACCTACTTGTCTTCTCAGGGCGGATAATGTATGCTGCGAATTTACTAAATGTTATGTATTTTGACATAATTTAAAATATTAAGTAATTAAACAATACAGAAGAATTGAATTCCTGTTTTTTTTCTGAGATAAAAATACTATAAAATTGACGTTGAAACTTCGCGACCCTACTTCTCATCTTCTTCTTTTACTTGGTTTCACAGAGTATATAGGCAGTGTTGCCACCTTAGTTTTAGTACTTGGGGCAATTGAAGAAGCTAAAAAGGGCTAGATCGGGCTAAAAGGAGCACAAAAAGAGTTGGTGCACAGTTGGTGTAAAAAAAGGCTAAAAAAACACCTGGACTAATGATTCCAATTACTTATGTATTTATTTTTTAGTTTGAATCACACTAATTTTTTTCAAAATTAGGTTAAAAAATTACAAATAGTAGTTATTTTACAAACTAAAATTAACAAATTTTCCGTTTAGAATCATTTAGTTGCCATAGATATGTTGCCTTAATCGAACAAATGGTATCTACCAAAAAAAAAACAATAATATGACAAAAATCACGAAAGTTCGATGTTATCGCGATATTAGCATTGGCGCAAAATTCAGATTTTCATACAATATTTTTAAGTAAATGAAAAGGGCTAGATAGCCCCTTTCGGGCTAAATCATTAAACAACGAGTTCACCTACAGTAAAAAGAGCTAGATCTAGCCCCAAAAGGGCTAATGGGGCGTCCACACGCTTGCCAACCATTCACAAGTCAAGCGCACAGTGTGTCGTCTAGAACATGCTAGCTGGACAAAATGAGTCCATTAGACAAAATTTTGTCCAGCTAGCATGTTCTAGACGACACACTGTGCGCTTGACTTGTGAATGGTTGGCAAGCGTGTGGACGCCCCATAAGGTGGCAACACTGTATATAGGTATGCTTGGTTTCCACAGAGCACAGAGAGTTCTAGACGACACACTGTGCGCTTGACTTGTGAATGGTTGGCAAGCGTGTGGACGCCCCATAAGGTGGCAACACTGTATATAGGTATGCTTGGTTTCCACAGAGCACAGAGAGGTTGGTTTCGTTGCTGTTGGCTGTTGTAGTCCGATTGTGTAGTTGTGCATCAAGGAGGAGTAGGTAGGTAGGTAGGGTCAACTGGGCAACAGTGGCTCAGTTTTTTTTAGAGAGCCAATAAACAAATAAAACATGGAAGGTTTAGCTTGAAATTTACACACATTGTAGTTGTACTAATGTTTTTAAAAATCATTTAAATGATTGTTCATTATTTACTACATAAATAAAATTAGGGGCGTGAAACAAAAAGATGGGAATTGAGTCACTGTGTACCACTATTTGTGCACACTGACTCACCACAAAAACCATGTCAACAATCTTATTGTTGTACTGGCAATAACCAAATTATTTTTATAAACATCACTGTGGGAACATCGGTTCATATGTAGGTTTATTGGAAGAAATATTTACAGAGTTTTGGATTTATAATATTTCGGTTCGTGATTTAAGATTTTGGCGCCACATCTGTTCCCGTAGACTGCTGTAGGCGGGCGTGTTCTTTCTTGCGAGTGCTCGTTGCGCCTGCTGAGAGATCCTCCAGGGGCCTGTATTTTCAACGTACAAGTTGACAAGTTACAATTTACAAGTAACAAGCCTTGTAACTAACAAGTTACAATTACTAGTGTATTTCTAACATTCCATTTTCATGGGTATTTCTGTTTTTTACAAGTTTATCGTTTTACAAGTCTGCAATAACGATTTTACAAGTTTTGGTAACATCACTATGAAAAAAAAAACTTTGCTCTATGCTGTGCACATTTTGAGGTTATGTTATTGTGTTGATATGGGACATACGAGGTACCCTACAACTATATGCAGACGATACCATCATTTTTTATCATTCGCAAACGAAAGAAGAACTTGAAAATTTAATGCAAAGAGACGTTTCACTTCTTGCTAATTGGTGAGGCGAAGTACAAAGCGGTACAAAGTTTGAAATACTGTATGCGTGCTGTGGGAGCGTTTGGTATTTTAAAGTTACCATGTTTATTTTGCATGTAAATGTAAAAATGATGGACTCAGGATTTGCAAAAGGACAATCAGACAATGTTCCTACTATAAATGAAGAGATGTTAAGTGTGTTTTTCACATATAATCCTGATTTCTGCTACGCGGAACTTCGCGGTGTCAAAGTGAACCGGTAAGTTTGTCCACAGTTTGTCAATTTCTATGACCCTTAGTTTCAACCGGTGTGAAGACAGCCTGACAGGTGCCAGCCTGACAGTTGGGATGGCCTGACGGTTGAACAAAAATTCCCCATATTAAAAAATAAATAATTTAAACTTAATTAAAAAGCAATAAAACAATAAAAAGTACTTATAAAACTATACCAAATGAATAATTATACAATAATCTACTACAAAATTAAATAAAATGTAATAAAAATCTCGGCAATCATAACTAGAGCACTTTTAGTAAAATGCAAATTATTGAAAAAACTAAAACATAGACACTACAATTTTACTACTGATTATGTTAATTAGTAACATAATCAAGCATAATCAGCAATAAAATTTGGGAGATTCTACCCAAGCCATAGAGAAAAAAAAATTGAAATTTTCATAGTCATATGAAAAAAACATATTTTTTGCGATGGAAGATTGTGAAAAAACGAAATTATAGACTGTATTTTTTTACGATTGATTATGTTAACTAGAGATGTAATCAAGCATATTGAGTAATAAAATTTGGGAGATTCTACCCAAGCCATAGAGAAAAAAAATGCTGAAATTTTCATAGTCTTATGAAATTTCATACTTTTTGCGATGGAAGATTGTGAAAAAACGAAATCATAGACTGCATTTTTTACGATTGATTATGTTAACTAGAGATGTAATCAAGCATATTGAGCAATAAAATTTGGGAGATTCTACACAAGCCATAGAGAAAAAAAATGCTGAAATTTTCATAGTCATATGAAAAATCATATTTTTTGCGATGGAAGATTGTGAAAAAACGAAATCATAGACTGTATTTTTTTACGATTGATTATGTTAACTAAAGATGTAATCAAGCATATTGAGCAATAAAATTTGGGAGATTCTACCCAAGCCATAGAGAAAAAAAATGCTGAAATTTTCATAGTCATGAAAAATCATATTTTTTGCGATGGAAGATTGTAAAAAACCAAATCATAGACTGTATTTTTTTACGATTGATTATGATAACTAGAGATGTAATCAAGCATATTGAGCAATAAAATTTGGGAGATTCTACCCAAGCCATAGAGAAAAAAAATGCTGAAATTTTCATAGTCTTATGAAATTTCATACTTTTTGCGATGGAAGATTGTGAAAAAACGAAATCATAGACTGTATTTTTTTACGATTGATTATGTTAACTAGAGATGTAATCAAGCATATTGAGCAATAAAATTTGGGAGATTCTACCCAAACCATAGAGAAAAAAAATACTGAAATTTTCATAGTCTTATGAAATTTCATACTTTTTGCGATGGAAGATTGTGAAAAAACGAAATCATAGACTGCATTTTTTACGATTGATTATGTTAACTAGAGATGTAATCAAGCATATTGAGCAATAAAATTTGGGAGATTCTACCCAAACCATAGAGAAAAAAAATGCTGAAATTTTCATAGTCATATGAAAAATCATATTTTTTGCGATGGAAGATTGTGAAAAAACGAAACCATAGACTGTATTTTTTTACGATTGATTATGTTAACTAGAGATGTAATCAAGCATATTGAGCAATAAAATTTGGGAGATTCTACCCAAGCCATAGAGAAAAAAAATGCTGAAATTTTCATAGTCATATGAAAAATCATATTTTTTGCGATGGAAGATTGTGAAAAAACGAAATCATAGACTGTATTTTTTTACGATTGATTATGTTAACTAAAGATGTAATCAAGCATATTGAGCAATAAAATTTGGGAGATTCTACCCAAGCCATAGAGAAAAAAAATGCTGAAATTTTCATAGTCATGAAAAATCATATTTTTTGCGATGGAAGATTGTAAAAAACCAAATCATAGACTGTATTTTTTTACGATTGATTATGTTAACTAGAGATGTAATCAAGCATATTGAGCAATAAAATTTGGGAGATTCTGCCCAAGCCATAGAGAAAAAAAATGCTGAAATTTTCATAGTCATGAAAAATCATATTTTTTGCGATGGAAGATTGTGAAAAAACGAAATCATAGACTGTATTTTTTTACGATTGATTATGTTAACTAGAGATGTAATCAAGCATATTGAGCAATAAAATTTGGGAGATTCTACCCAAACCATAGAGAAAAAAAATACTGAAATTTTCATAGTCTTATGAAATTTCATACTTTTTGCGATGGAAGATTGTGAAAAAACGAAATCATAGACTGCATTTTTTACGATTGATTATGTTAACTAGAGATGTAATCAAGCATATTGAGCAATAAAATTTGGGAGATTCTACCCAAGCCATAGAGAAAAAAAATGCTGAAATTTTCATAGTCATATGAAAAATCATATTTTTTGCGATGGAAGATTGTGAAAAAACGAAATCATAGACTGTATTTTTTTACGATTGATTATGTTAACTAAAGATGTAATCAAGCATATTGAGCAATAAAATTTGGGAGATTCTGCCCAAGCCATAGAGAAAAAAAATGCTGAAATTTTCATAGTCATGAAAAATCATATTTTTTGCGATGGAAGATTGTAAAAAACCAAATCATAGACTGTATTTTTTTACGATTGATTATGTTAACTAGAGATGTAATCAAGCATATTGAGCAATAAAATTTGGGAGATTCTACCCAAGCCATAGAGAAAAAAAATGCTGAAATTTTCATTGTCATATGAAAAATCATATTTTTTGCGATGGAAGATTGTGAAAAAACGAAATCATAGACTGTATTTTTTTACGATTGATTATGTTAACTAGAGATGTAATCAAGCATATTGAGCAATAAATTTTGGGAGATTCTACCCAAGCCATAGATAGAAAAAATGCTGAAATTATCATGGTCATATGAAATTTCATTTTTTTTGCGATGGAAGATTGTGAAAAAACGAAACCATAGACTGGGAGATTCTACCCAAGCCATAGATAGAAAAAATGCTGAAATTATCATGGTCATATGAAATTTCATTTTTTTTGCGATGGAAGATTGTGAAAAAACGAAACCATAGACTGTATTTTTTTACGATTGATTATGTTAACTAAAGATGTAATCAAGCATATCGAGCAATAAAATTTGGGAGATTCTACCCAAACCATAGAGAAAAAAATGCTGAAATTTTCATGGTCATATGAAATTTCATTTTTTTTGCGATGGAAGATTGTGAAAAAACGAAACCATAGACTGTATTTTTTTACGATTGATTATGTTAACTAGAGATGTAATCAAGCATATTGAGCAATAAAATTTGGGAGATTCTACCCAAGCCATATAGAAAAAAAATGCTGAAATTTTCATAGTCATATGAAAAATCATATTTTTTGCGATGGAAGATTGTGAAAAAACGAAACCATAGACTGTATTTTTTTATGATTGATTATGTTAACTAGAGATGTAATCAAGCATATTAAGCAATAAAATTTGGGAGATTCTACCCAAGCCATATAGAAAAAAAATGCTGAAATTTTCATAGTCATATGAAAAATCATATTTTTTGCGATGGAAGATTGTGAAAAAACGAAACCATAGACTGTATTTTTTTACGATTGATTATGTTAACTAAAGATGTAATCAAGCATATCGAGCAATAAAATTTGGGAGATTCTACCCAAGCCATATAGAAAAAAAATGCTGAAATTTTCATAGTCATATGAAAAATCATATTTTTTGCGATGGAAGATTGTGAAAAAACGAAACCATAGACTGTATTTTTTTATGATTGATTATGTTAACTAGAGATGTAATCAAGCATATTAAGCAATAAAATTTGGGAGATTCTACCCAAGCCATATAGAAAAAAAATGCTGAAATTTTCATAGTCATATGAAAAATCATATTTTTTGCGATGGAAGATTGTGAAAAAACGAAACCATAGACTGTATTTTTTTACGATTGATTATGTTAACTAGAGATGTAATCAAGCATATTGAGTAATAAAATTTGGGAGATTCTACCCAAACCATAGAGAAAAACAATGCTGAATTTTCATAGTCATATGAAAAATCATATTTTTTGCGATGGAAGATTGTGAAAAAACGAAACCATAGACTGTATTTTTTTACGATTGATTATGTTAACTAGAGATGTAATCAAGCATATTGAGCAATAAAATTTGGGAGATTCTACCCAAGCCATAGAGAAAAAAAATACTGAAATTTTCATAGTCTTATGAAATTTTATACTTTTTGCGATGGAAGATTGTGAAAAAACGAAATCATAGACTGTATTTTTTTTCGATTGATTATGTTAACTAGAGATGTAATCAAGCATATCGAGCAATAAAATTTGGGAGATTCTACCCAAACCATAGAGAAAAAAATGCTGAAATTTTCATGGTCATATGAAATTTCATTTTTTTTGCGATGGAAGATTGTGAAAAAACGAAACCATAGACTGTATTTTTTTACGATTGATTATGTTAACTAGAGATGTAATCAAGCATATTGAGCAATAAAATTTGGGAGATTCTACCCAAGCCATATAGAAAAAAAATGCTGAAATTTTCATAGTCATATGAAAAATCATATTTTTTGCGATGGAAGATTGTGAAAAAACGAAACCATAGACTGTATTTTTTTATGATTGATTATGTTAACTAGAGATGTAATCAAGCATATTAAGCAATAAAATTTGGGAGATTCTACCCAAGCCATATAGAAAAAAAATGCTGAAATTTTCATAGTCATATGAAAAATCATATTTTTTGCGATGGAAGATTGTGAAAAAACGAAACCATAGACTGTATTTTTTTACGATTGATTATGTTAACTAGAGATGTAATCAAGCATATTGAGTAATAAAATTTGGGAGATTCTACCCAAACCATAGAGAAAAACAATGCTGAATTTTCATAGTCATATGAAAAATCATATTTTTTGCGATGGAAGATTGTGAAAAAACGAAACCATAGACTGTATTTTTTTACGATTGATTATGTTAACTAGAGATGTAATCAAGCATATTGAGCAATAAAATTTGGGAGATTCTACCCAAGCCATAGAGAAAAAAAATACTGAAATTTTCATAGTCTTATGAAATTTTATACTTTTTGCGATGGAAGATTGTGAAAAAACGAAATCATAGACTGTATTTTTTTTCGATTGATTATGTTAACTAGAGATGTAATCAAGCATATAAAGCAATAAAATTAGGGAGATTCTTCCCAAGCCATAGAGAAGAAAAATGCTGAAATTTTCATAGTCATATGAAAAATCATATTTTTTGCGATGGAAGATTGTGAAAAAACGAAACCATAGACTGTATTTTTTTACGATTGATTATGTTAACTAGAGATGTAATCAAGCATATTGAGCAATAAATTTTGGGAGATTCTACCCAAGCCATAGATAGAAAAAATGCTGAAATTTTCATGGTCATATGAAATTTCATTTTTTTTGCGATGGAAGATTGTGAAAAAACGAAACCATAGACTGTATTTTTTTACGATTGATTATGTTAACTAGAGATGTAATCAAGCATATTGAGCAATAAAATTTGGGAGATTCTACCCAAGCCATATAGAAAAAAAATGCTGAAATTTTCATAGTCATATGAAAAATCATATTTTTTGCGATGGAAGATTGTGAAAAAACGAAACCATAGACTGTATTTTTTTATGATTGATTATGTTAACTAGAGATGTAATCAAGCATATTAAGCAATAAAATTTGGGAGATTCTACCCAAGCCATATAGAAAAAAAATGCTGAAATTTTCATAGTCATATGAAAAATCATATTTTTTGCGATGGAAGATTGTGAAAAAACGAAACCATAGACTGTATTTTTTTACGATTGATTATGTTAACTAGAGATGTAATCAAGCATATTGAGTAATAAAATTTGGGAGATTCTACCCAAGCCATATAGAAAAAAAATGCTGAAATTTTCATAGTCATATGAAAAATCATATTTTTTGCGATGGAAGATTGTGAAAAAACGAAACCATAGACTGTATTTTTTTATGATTGATTATGTTAACTAGAGATGTAATCAAGCATATTGAGTAATAAAATTTGGGAGATTCTGCCCAAGCCATAGAGAAAAAAAATGCTGAAATTTTCATAGTCATGAAAAATCATATTTTTTGCGATGGAAGATTGTAAAAAACCAAATCATAGACTGTATTTTTTTACGATTGATTATGTTAACTAGAGATGTAATCAAGCATATTGAGCAATAAAATTTGGGAGATTCTACCCAAGCCATAGAGAAAAAAAATGCTGAAATTTTCATTGTCATATGAAAAATCATATTTTTTGCGATGGAAGATTGTGAAAAAACGAAATCATAGACTGTATTTTTTTACGATTGATTATGTTAACTAGAGATGTAATCAAGCATATTGAGCAATAAATTTTGGGAGATTCTACCCAAGCCATAGATAGAAAAAATGCTGAAATTATCATGGTCATATGAAATTTCATTTTTTTTGCGATGGAAGATTGTGAAAAAACGAAACCATAGACTGTATTTTTTTACGATTGATTATGTTAACTAAAGATGTAATCAAGCATATCGAGCAATAAAATTTGGGAGATTCTACCCAAACCATAGAGAAAAAAATGCTGAAATTTTCATGGTCATATGAAATTTCATTTTTTTTGCGATGGAAGATTGTGAAAAAACGAAACCATAGACTGTATTTTTTTACGATTGATTATGTTAACTAGAGATGTAATCAAGCATATTGAGCAATAAAATTTGGGAGATTCTACCCAAGCCATATAGAAAAAAAATGCTGAAATTTTCATAGTCATATGAAAAATCATATTTTTTGCGATGGAAGATTGTGAAAAAACGAAACCATAGACTGTATTTTTTTATGATTGATTATGTTAACTAGAGATGTAATCAAGCATATTAAGCAATAAAATTTGGGAGATTCTACCCAAGCCATATAGAAAAAAAATGCTGAAATTTTCATAGTCATATGAAAAATCATATTTTTTGCGATGGAAGATTGTGAAAAAACGAAACCATAGACTGTATTTTTTTACGATTGATTATGTTAACTAGAGATGTAATCAAGCATATTGAGTAATAAAATTTGGGAGATTCTACCCAAACCATAGAGAAAAACAATGCTGAATTTTCATAGTCATATGAAAAATCATATTTTTTGCGATGGAAGATTGTGAAAAAACGAAACCATAGACTGTATTTTTTTACGATTGATTATGTTAACTAGAGATGTAATCAAGCATATTGAGCAATAAAATTTGGGAGATTCTACCCAAGCCATAGAGAAAAAAAATACTGAAATTTTCATAGTCTTATGAAATTTTATACTTTTTGCGATGGAAGATTGTGAAAAAACGAAATCATAGACTGTATTTTTTTTCGATTGATTATGTTAACTAGAGATGTAATCAAGCATATCGAGCAATAAAATTTGGGAGATTCTACCCAAACCATAGAGAAAAAAATGCTGAAATTTTCATGGTCATATGAAATTTCATTTTTTTTGCGATGGAAGATTGTGAAAAAACGAAACCATAGACTGTATTTTTTTACGATTGATTATGTTAACTAGAGATGTAATCAAGCATATTGAGCAATAAAATTTGGGAGATTCTACCCAAGCCATATAGAAAAAAAATGCTGAAATTTTCATAGTCATATGAAAAATCATATTTTTTGCGATGGAAGATTGTGAAAAAACGAAACCATAGACTGTATTTTTTTATGATTGATTATGTTAACTAGAGATGTAATCAAGCATATTAAGCAATAAAATTTGGGAGATTCTACCCAAGCCATATAGAAAAAAAATGCTGAAATTTTCATAGTCATATGAAAAATCATATTTTTTGCGATGGAAGATTGTGAAAAAACGAAACCATAGACTGTATTTTTTTACGATTGATTATGTTAACTAGAGATGTAATCAAGCATATTGAGTAATAAAATTTGGGAGATTCTACCCAAACCATAGAGAAAAACAATGCTGAATTTTCATAGTCATATGAAAAATCATATTTTTTGCGATGGAAGATTGTGAAAAAACGAAACCATAGACTGTATTTTTTTACGATTGATTATGTTAACTAGAGATGTAATCAAGCATATTGAGCAATAAAATTTGGGAGATTCTACCCAAGCCATAGAGAAAAAAAATACTGAAATTTTCATAGTCTTATGAAATTTTATACTTTTTGCGATGGAAGATTGTGAAAAAACGAAATCATAGACTGTATTTTTTTTCGATTGATTATGTTAACTAGAGATGTAATCAAGCATATAAAGCAATAAAATTAGGGAGATTCTTCCCAAGCCATAGAGAAGAAAAATGCTGAAATTTTCATAGTCATATGAAAAATCATATTTTTTGCGATGGAAGATTGTGAAAAAACGAAACCATAGACTGTATTTTTTTACGATTGATTATGTTAACTAGAGATGTAATCAAGCATATTGAGCAATAAAATTTGGGAGATTCTACCCAAGCCATAGAGAAAAAAAATGCTGAAATTTTCATAGTCATATGAAAAATCATATTTTTTGCGATGGAAGATTGTGAAAAAACGAAATCATAGACTGTATTTTTTTACGATTGATTATGTTAACTAAAGATGTAATCAAGCATATTGAGCAATAAAATTTGGGAGATTCTACCCAAGCCATAGAGAAAAAAAATGCTGAAATTTTCATAGTCATGAAAAATCATATTTTTTGCGATGGAAGATTGTAAAAAACCAAATCATAGACTGTATTTTTTTACGATTGATTATGTTAACTAGAGATGTAATCAAGCATATTGAGCAATAAAATTTGGGAGATTCTACCCAAGCCATAGAGAAAAAAAATGCTGAAATTTTCATAGTCTTATGAAATTTCATACTTTTTGCGATGGAAGATTGTGAAAAAACGAAATCATAGACTGTATTTTTTTACGATTGATTATGTTAACTAGAGATGTAATCAAGCATATTGAGCAATAAAATTTGGGAGATTCTACCCAAACCATAGAGAAAAAAAATACTGAAATTTTCATAGTCTTATGAAATTTCATACTTTTTGCGATGGAAGATTGTGAAAAAACGAAATCATAGACTGCATTTTTTACGATTGATTATGTTAACTAGAGATGTAATCAAGCATATTGAGCAATAAAATTTGGGAGATTCTACCCAAGCCATAGAGAAAAAAAATGCTGAAATTTTCATAGTCATATGAAAAATCATATTTTTTGCGATGGAAGATTGTGAAAAAACGAAATCATAGACTGTATTTTTTTACGATTGATTATGTTAACTAAAGATGTAATCAAGCATATTGAGCAATAAAATTTGGGAGATTCTGCCCAAGCCATAGAGAAAAAAAATGCTGAAATTTTCATAGTCATGAAAAATCATATTTTTTGCGATGGAAGATTGTAAAAAACCAAATCATAGACTGTATTTTTTTACGATTGATTATGTTAACTAGAGATGTAATCAAGCATATTGAGCAATAAAATTTGGGAGATTCTACCCAAGCCATAGAGAAAAAAAATGCTGAAATTTTCATAGTCATATGAAAAATCATATTTTTTGCGATGGAAGATTGTGAAAAAACGAAACCATAGACTGTATTTTTTTATGATTGATTATGTTAACTAGAGATGTAATCAAGCATATTAAGCAATAAAATTTGGGAGATTCTACCCAAGCCATATAGAAAAAAAATGCTGAAATTTTCATAGTCATATGAAAAATCATATTTTTTGCGATGGAAGATTGTGAAAAAACGAAACCATAGACTGTATTTTTTTACGATTGATTATGTTAACTAGAGATGTAATCAAGCATATTGAGTAATAAAATTTGGGAGATTCTACCCAAACCATAGAGAAAAACAATGCTGAATTTTCATAGTCATATGAAAAATCATATTTTTTGCGATGGAAGATTGTGAAAAAACGAAACCATAGACTGTATTTTTTTACGATTGATTATGTTAACTAGAGATGTAATCAAGCATATTGAGCAATAAAATTTGGGAGATTCTACCCAAGCCATAGAGAAAAAAAATACTGAAATTTTCATAGTCTTATGAAATTTTATACTTTTTGCGATGGAAGATTGTGAAAAAACGAAATCATAGACTGTATTTTTTTTCGATTGATTATGTTAACTAGAGATGTAATCAAGCATATAAAGCAATAAAATTAGGGAGATTCTTCCCAAGCCATAGAGAAGAAAAATGCTGAAATTTTCATAGTCATATGAAAAATCATATTTTTTGCGATGGAAGATTGTGAAAAAACGAAACCATAGACTGTATTTTTTTACGATTGATTATGTTAACTAGAGATGTAATCAAGCATATTGAGCAATAAAATTTGGGAGATTCTACCCAAGCCATAGAGAAAAAAAATGCTGAAATTTTCATAGTCATATGAAAAATCATATTTTTTGCGATGGAAGATTGTGAAAAAACGAAATCATAGACTGTATTTTTTTACGATTGATTATGTTAACTAAAGATGTAATCAAGCATATTGAGCAATAAAATTTGGGAGATTCTACCCAAGCCATAGAGAAAAAAAATGCTGAAATTTTCATAGTCATGAAAAATCATATTTTTTGCGATGGAAGATTGTAAAAAACCAAATCATAGACTGTATTTTTTTACGATTGATTATGTTAACTAGAGATGTAATCAAGCATATTGAGCAATAAAATTTGGGAGATTCTACCCAAGCCATAGAGAAAAAAAATGCTGAAATTTTCATAGTCTTATGAAATTTCATACTTTTTGCGATGGAAGATTGTGAAAAAACGAAATCATAGACTGTATTTTTTTACGATTGATTATGTTAACTAGAGATGTAATCAAGCATATTGAGCAATAAAATTTGGGAGATTCTACCCAAACCATAGAGAAAAAAAATACTGAAATTTTCATAGTCTTATGAAATTTCATACTTTTTGCGATGGAAGATTGTGAAAAAACGAAATCATAGACTGCATTTTTTACGATTGATTATGTTAACTAGAGATGTAATCAAGCATATTGAGCAATAAAATTTGGGAGATTCTACCCAAGCCATAGAGAAAAAAAATGCTGAAATTTTCATAGTCATATGAAAAATCATATTTTTTGCGATGGAAGATTGTGAAAAAACGAAATCATAGACTGTATTTTTTTACGATTGATTATGTTAACTAAAGATGTAATCAAGCATATTGAGCAATAAAATTTGGGAGATTCTGCCCAAGCCATAGAGAAAAAAAATGCTGAAATTTTCATAGTCATGAAAAATCATATTTTTTGCGATGGAAGATTGTAAAAAACCAAATCATAGACTGTATTTTTTTACGATTGATTATGTTAACTAGAGATGTAATCAAGCATATTGAGCAATAAAATTTGGGAGATTCTACCCAAGCCATAGAGAAAAAAAATGCTGAAATTTTCATTGTCATATGAAAAATCATATTTTTTGCGATGGAAGATTGTGAAAAAACGAAATCATAGACTGTATTTTTTTACGATTGATTATGTTAACTAGAGATGTAATCAAGCATATTGAGCAATAAATTTTGGGAGATTCTACCCAAGCCATAGATAGAAAAAATGCTGAAATTATCATGGTCATATGAAATTTCATTTTTTTTGCGATGGAAGATTGTGAAAAAACGAAACCATAGACTGTATTTTTTTACGATTGATTATGTTAACTAAAGATGTAATCAAGCATATCGAGCAATAAAATTTGGGAGATTCTACCCAAACCATAGAGAAAAAAATGCTGAAATTTTCATGGTCATATGAAATTTCATTTTTTTTGCGATGGAAGATTGTGAAAAAACGAAACCATAGACTGTATTTTTTTACGATTGATTATGTTAACTAGAGATGTAATCAAGCATATTGAGCAATAAAATTTGGGAGATTCTACCCAAGCCATATAGAAAAAAAATGCTGAAATTTTCATAGTCATATGAAAAATCATATTTTTTGCGATGGAAGATTGTGAAAAAACGAAACCATAGACTGTATTTTTTTATGATTGATTATGTTAACTAGAGATGTAATCAAGCATATTAAGCAATAAAATTTGGGAGATTCTACCCAAGCCATATAGAAAAAAAATGCTGAAATTTTCATAGTCATATGAAAAATCATATTTTTTGCGATGGAAGATTGTGAAAAAACGAAACCATAGACTGTATTTTTTTACGATTGATTATGTTAACTAGAGATGTAATCAAGCATATTGAGTAATAAAATTTGGGAGATTCTACCCAAACCATAGAGAAAAACAATGCTGAATTTTCATAGTCATATGAAAAATCATATTTTTTGCGATGGAAGATTGTGAAAAAACGAAACCATAGACTGTATTTTTTTACGATTGATTATGTTAACTAGAGATGTAATCAAGCATATTGAGCAATAAAATTTGGGAGATTCTACCCAAGCCATAGAGAAAAAAAATACTGAAATTTTCATAGTCTTATGAAATTTTATACTTTTTGCGATGGAAGATTGTGAAAAAACGAAATCATAGACTGTATTTTTTTTCGATTGATTATGTTAACTAGAGATGTAATCAAGCATATAAAGCAATAAAATTAGGGAGATTCTTCCCAAGCCATAGAGAAGAAAATGTTCAAAAATATACAACGATAATTTTTACCACCTGATGATGATTACTGCGTAATCGAAAATGTTTGTGTCTAAAACTTAAAAAAATGAAACAGAGTGAAAATATAACAGAGTTTGAATAACTAAAGAAAAGATAAATTTTTACAGTGTTAATGCCCCAACTATCCAAAATATTAAAAATATTATCTAATTTCATTATGGGAATGCTTTCCAGTTTGAAAGCCGTGTGAATCCAGTTGGAATTTAACTTTTTTTATATTTTAATTAATAAAAAAAAAACATTACCATATATAATAAAGAACGGTCTATTTTTGATAGAGTGATATTTTCCGGGATCGGTAACCGTGGTCTGTGGGAGCTGGAGCTTTCGGACGTTTCGACCATTCCTACGATGGGCTTCTTCAGCGGGGAGTATGATGATGACGATGATCTTGTTCTTACAGAACGCGAACTCACAGCTCACAGACTGTTCTTTTTTAATAAATGGTTATGGTTTTTTTGATTAAATAAAATAAAATATTTATGATAAGTTAGATTCCAACTGGATTCATACGGCTTTCAATTTCGAAAGCATCCCCATAATTTTTTCTCTTCGGCTTGGGTAGAATCTCCCAAATTTTATTACTGATTATGCTTGAGTACATCTCTAGTTAACATAATCAATTGTAAAAAAATACAGTCTATGATTTCATTTTTTCACAATCTTCCATCGCAAAAAATATGAAATTTCATATGACTATGAAAATTTAAATATTTTTTTTCTCTATGGCTTGGGTAGAATCTTCTAAATTTTATTGCTCAATATGCTTGAATACATCCCTAAGTAACATAATCAGTCGTACAAAAATACAGTCTATGATTTCGTTTTTTCACAATCTTCCATCGCAGAAAATATGATTTTTCATATAACTATGAAAATTTTGACATTTTTTTTCTCTATGGCTTGGGTAGAATCTCCGAAATTTTATTGCTGATTATGCTTGAGTACATCCCTAGTCAACATGATCAGTCGTAAAAAAATACAGTCTATGATTTCGTTTTTTCACAATCTTCCATCGCAGAAAATATGATTTTTCATATGACTATGAAAATTTCGACAATTTTTTTCTCTATGGCTTGGGTAGAATCTCCCAAATTTTATTGCTGATTATGCTTGAGTACATCCCTATTCAACATAATCAATCGTAAAAAAATACAGTCTATGCTTTCGTTTTTTCACAATCTTCCATCGCAAAAAATATGATTTTTCATATGACTATGAAAATTTCGACAATTTTTTTCTCTATGGCTTGGGTAGAATCTCCCAAATTTTATTGCTTATTATGCTTAAGTACAACCTTAATTAACATAATCAATCGTAAAAAAGTACAGTCTATGTTTTCGTTTTTTCACAATCTTCCATCGCAGAAAATATGATTTTTCATATGACTATGAAAATTTCGACATTTTTTTTCTCTATGGCTTGGGTAGAATCTCCCAAATTTTATTGCTTATTATGCTTGAATACATCCCTAATTAACATAATCAATCGTAAAAAAGTACAGTCTATGTTTTCGTTTTTTCACAATCTTCCATCGCAGAAAATATGATTTTTCATATGACTATGAAAATTTCGACATTTTTTTTCTCTATGGCTTGGGTAGAATCTCCCAAATTTTATTGCTTATTATGCTTGAATAAATCCCTTATTAACATAATCAATCGTAAAAAAGTACAGTCTATGTTTTCGTTTTTTCACAATCTTCCATCGCAGAAAATATGATTTTTCATATAACTATGAAAATTTCGACATTTTTTTTCTCTATGGCTTGGGTAGAATCTCCGAAATTTTATTGCTGATTATGCTTGAGTACATCCCTAGTCAACATGATCAGTCGTAAAAAAATACAGTCTATGATTTCGTTTTTTCACAATCTTCCATCGCAGAAAATATGATTTTTCATATGACTATGAAAATTTCGACAATTTTTTTCTCTATGGCTTGGGTAGAATCTCCCAAATTTTATTGCTTATTATGCTTGAATACAACCTTAATTACAATAATCAATCGTAAAAAAGTACAGTCTATGTTTTCGTTTTTTCACAATCTTCCATCGCAGAAAATATGATTTTTCATATGACTATGAAAATTTCGACATTTTTTTTCTCTATGGCTTGGGTAGAATCTCCCAAATTTTATTGCTTATTATGCTTGAATACATCCCTAATTAACATAATCAATCGTAAAAAAGTACAGTCTATGTTTTCGTTTTTTCACAATCTTCCATCGCAGAAAATATGATTTTTCATATGACTATGAAAATTTCGACAGTTTTTTTCTCTATGGTTTGGGTAGAATCTCCCAAATTTTATTGCTGATTATGCTTGAGTACATCCCTAGTCAACATAATCAGTCGTAAAAAAATACAGTCTATGATTTCGTTTTTTCACAATCTTCCATCGCAGAAAATATGATTTTTCATATGACTATGAAAATTTCGACAATTTTTTTCTCTATGGCTTGGGTAGAATCTCCCAAATTTTATTGCTTATTATGCTTGAGTACAACCTTAATTAACATAATCAATCGTAAAAAAGTACAGTCTATTTTTTCGTTTTTTCACAATCTTCCATCGCAGAAAATATGATTTTTCATATGACTATGAAAATTTCGACATTTTTTTTCTCTATGGCTTGGGTAGAATCTCCCAAATTTTATTGCTTATTATGCTTGAATACATCCCTAATTAACATAATCAATCGTAAAAAAGTACAGTCTATGTTTTCGTTTTTTCACAATCTTCCATCGCAGAAAATATGATTTTTCATATGACTATGAAAATTTCGACAGTTTTTTTCTCTATGGTTTGGGTAGAATCTCCCAAATTTTATTGCTGATTATGCTTGAGTACATCCCTAGTCAACATAATCAGTCGTAAAAAAATACAGTCTATGATATCGTTTTTTCACAATCTTCCATCGCAGAAAATATGATTTTTCATATGACTATGAAAATTTCGACAATTTTTTTCTCTATGGCTTGGGTAGAATCTCCCAAATTTTATTGCTGATTATGCTTGAGTACATCCCTAGTCAACATAATCAGTCGTAAAAAAATACAGTCTTTGATTTAGTTTTTTCACAATCTTCCATCGCAAAAATATGATTTTTCATATAACTATGAAAATTTCGACAATTTTTTTCTCTATGGCTTGGGTAGAATCTCCCAAATTTTATTGCTTATTATGCTTGAATACATCTCTAGTTAACATAATCAATCGTAAAAAAATACAGTCTATGGTTTCGTTTTTTCACAATATTCCATCGCAAAAAAAATGAAATTTCAATTGACTATGAAAATTTCAGCATTTTTTTTCTCTATGGTTTGGGTAGAATCTTACAAATTTTATTGCTTATTATGCTTGAATACATCCTTAGTCAACAAATTCAGTCGTAAAAAAATACAGTCTATGATTTAGTTTTTTCACAATCTTCCATCGCAAAAATATGATTTTTCATATAACTATGAAAATTTCGACATTTTTTTTCTTTATGGCTTGGGTAGAATCTCCCAAATTTTATTGCTTATTATGCTTGAGTTTAACCTTAATTAACATAATCAATCGTAAAAAAGTACAGTCTATGTTTTCGTTTTTTCACAATCTTCCATCGCAGAAAATATGATTTTTCATATGACTATGAAAATTTCGACATTTTTTTTCTCTATGGCTTGGGTAGAATCTCCCAAATTTTATTGCTTATTATGCTTGAATAAATCCCTTATTAACATAATCAATCGTAAAAAAGTACAGTCTATGTTTTCGTTTTTTCACAATCTTCCATCGCAGAAAATATGATTTTTTATATGACTATGAAAATTTCGACAATTTTTTTCTCTATGGTTTGGGTAGAATCTCCCAAATTTTATTGCTGATTATGCTTGAGTACATCCCTAATCAACATAATCAGTCGTAAGAAAATACAGTCTATGATTTAGTTTTTTCACAATCTTCCATCGCAAAAATATGATTTTTCATATAACTATGAAAATTTCGACATTTTTTTTCTCTATGGCTTGGGTAGAATCTCCTAAATTTTATTGCTGATTATGCTTGAGTACATCCCTAGTCAACATAATCAGTCGTAAAAAAATACTGTCTATGATTTCGTTTTTCACAAACAGTTGACATAAAGGCATTTACAAAGCTTTATGAATAGGTGAAGGATACGCCTTTTCGTGTATATTTTTGTTTGCGAAAGATTAATTAAGTTTATTTGTGAACGCATTTGGTCTTTAAATGTTTTTATACCTATAAATTGTTAAAATATAATTTTTTCTCTAAAAAAAAAATAATCCATACATTTAGGGAAACGGGTTTTTTCGTTTACATCCCCAGATTTCCCCAGCTGTCAGGCTAGCACCTGTCAGGCTGTCTTCACACCGGTTAGTTTCAAGGATTGATTGTTGTGTGGCTTTAAATAGTTTTATTTTACACTTTAATCATATAGCTTAGGAGTTGTAAAAACTTTTATACGAATAGAATCGTAGCCAATCGGAATTTAGAACTTTTTTATAGGCGGGTAAACGTCACACTTGTATGGGACACCAGTCATTAGCAACCAATAACAAAGTATTTATTTTCCTTTTCTTTAGCAACCCGGCCGTGATAAGGCACACTTTTTTCTATGCCAATTCACGTGCGGTCCTCATTGTGATAAAAAAGGGCAAGCTAAAACCTAACCTCACATTAGGATAATAGGTTTTTTTGATAGGATTGAAGTAAATTAAAATCTTTTAACTCTTGCCTTCGAAGCAGTGCATATTTTCACTCAAACCTTTCTCTGTTATATGAGTGCCATTTTTTCACTGCAGAACACTTCTTTTCAAACTTCAACTATTTTTTCATATTTTTCCTTATAACTCTATGTATTTTTCAGATCTACGAGAGGAGACTACAGCGAGTGCTGTTGGATATGTGGAAGCTAAAAGGGAAAGTGAATTGTGCGTCACAAAATGTCGGATAACACCCAAACACAAAATCCACAAGAAAGCATACAGAGTGGCTGCCATCATCAATGAAGCGGAGGAGATTATATTATCATGTCAGGATGAAGACTGTCCTGCATCCCAAGGTACCTTAACAACATGCTTTTATTCAATCACATATACATATCTCTCATCACCTGATTTGTCGTGGGTGCCTGGTGTCTAGTAAAAAAAAACAAAAAACGCAACTTAGCTACACATATAGTGTAACTTCTTGCCGCGTTATCCCCGAAGGGGTCGCATGTGGCGAGTTGAGCCTATTTATTTTTACAGGTAAGGGGGCCAGCCTTACGCCAACCACTTCAGTTGAAGTGGAGGTTTCCGAGCTCCCGAGAGTGCTGGTATTCATTTCTTGTGAAGGCTGAGTAAACCTTGCCGGTATTTTATTTGGGGTTTGAAATAAACACCGAAACGGGAAATCATTACTGATAGTGCTAGAATAAAATTAAGAATCATAAAAATTTAAGATTCCTTGAATATTTCATTTTGTGCATGAGTAAGGTAGGCACGTATACTGATAGATGAAATGTTGAGAACCATATTATCTTGCTTGGGGTAATAGGGTCCGCACTTGAATTGAGATAATTGTGACGTCAGATGATCGAGTTGCGGGATACTTGTCATTCCTGTTTGAATCATTAGTCAATATATTTATTTATTAAGATTTTTTGTTACAGGTGGCTGTAAGCACGCAGTTGTTTTTTTATACTGGCTGTACCACAGAAGTATTGAGCCCAGCAGAACCTCTGTTGAATGCTCCTGGAAAAGACCAGTAATGGCGGGCACCGGAACCACCATTCCGTACATTTTTTTTTTATTTTTTTTTTTTATTTTTTTTTTTTATTTAATTTTAATTTTTAATTTTAAAAAAATAGATTTGTGAAGAGGAATGCAATTCACCAACCTATTTTGCCTGGCCAGAAACAGGTATTAATATCATCATTTAATAATTCATTATTGTTTATTATTAATGAATTATTAAATAATAATTACCCAATGACATCTGTTGAACCAGGGTCAAAGTTAAAGTCAAGTGACCCAAGCGGGGATCGAACCAACGTTGTTCCATTCGAAACACGCTAGAAAGATCAGCCCTCTTGGCCCCCGCGGCTATAACCCCGACAATTTTTAATACAATATTTAATATAAGACATTTTAAGTACATACATTACATTTTTCAAACTTATTTCTATTACATAATATTCATTTGTTTTATATGCTATACCTCACCAAAAAGAGTCAAAGCTCTTGTGTGTGGTGAGGGATTCACAATTAATTTAGTCAATAGTAATAACAAATTTATTTCAGTTATTTAATATATTTAAATTATAAACTAGAAATTTATTTAAGTTACTTCATACACTTAAGTCAAATACTTATGATGTGTATTTTCAGTGTGAAGAGATCTGATATGTGGAGAAATCAAATTAAAATAAGAAAAAAACTGTATAATAAACAAAAGCAAATATATAAACATAGATAATATAGGCAAGTAGGTACCAAAGTAAAATAAAATAAAAACATACATACATATGATTTATAGATCATAAAAGCAGCTGACTTCGGGAATTGGGGGCATCGGCCTGAAGGAGATGGCTCATTTTTAAAAGATGTATTTAAGTCTAGGCGCACACTAGACGACAGGCGACAGCGACAGTTCGACGACTTGTCGTGGCGACAGGCTGCGGCCGACAGTTTTCAAACACTTTGTTCAAAGCTCCGCACACTTGGCGTCTGAGACGCCGAGACTCGGCGACTAGCTGCGGGAGTCGTGCCCGCTCGCTACTTGTTGCCGCGACAGTCGCGCCACCCACACGCACACTAGACAGTCGCAGTATACCTACCCATATACTCTGTGGCATGGCTTGCTGCACGACGTCACAACTACAAGTCACGGCGACTGTCGCCGAAACAGCCGCACAGACGTCTAGTCGTGGCGACTAGTCGCGGCGACTTTCGCAGTGACAAGTCGTCTAGTGTGCGGAGGGTCAAAGAGCAATATGCATTGCAAAAGTTCTATGCTTATAATTGTTTTTACACCAAAAAATAGACACTTCCATTCATCAAATTCAGTAACTATATGCCATTGTGTACTGCCATTTTCAGATGGTTGTAGGTAACTATCATTGTTAACTTGTTACAACTATCGTTGTAGACTTGTACCTTCTTGAAATAAAAAGTGAAAGTTGAATTTGTAAAATATTTTTTTATTGATTTCTTTCATTTATTTAATCACATATTTATTTCAGCCGAGCAAGCAAATAGTATGTACATTGGCATCAAGAAATAAAGATACACAATGATGATACATATTTTAAAAATTAGATTGACGGTCTGGCTATTGAAGACCATCGTCGATGATTCTCCAAACATCTATTATGGCCATCAAGGCCGTAGCCAGGGGGGGATCAAGGGGGATTGATCCCCCCCCCCCCCCGAAATAAAAAAAAAAGATATTCATTTTAGACTTTTAATAAGTATTCATGAGACTGCAGCTATTATCTACAGTCTGCCCGTCTCACTTTGTTGTTATACACAACATTTCCAAATATTCACTGTAACTGTAACTCTGTCGCCATTCCGCTAGGGGTGGCCAGAGCCTCTGCAGAGTTGCCTCCATTTTTTCCTATCCTTACATACCTCTTTCAATTCATTCATATCCATCACCTTTTTCATGCATTTTCTTCTTTTACGCTCACTTTGTATATCCCATTCTTTCACAATCTCCTCAATCTGATCACTCCATACTTTTCTCGGTCGTCCCTTCCCTCTTTTTCCTTTCACACTTTCTTTGTATACATACTTTGTCAGTCTATCATCATTCATTCTTTCCACATGCCCAAACCATCTCGTCACATTCTTTTGTACCTTTTACAAACTTTTAAAAATCATGGCGACACTGCCTGTTTCTACATGTACTCCTGAGAGGACTTTCTCTTATCTGAAACGCCTCAAAACTTATTTGAGAAACTCAACAGATCCACAGGTTTGGCGTTAATGTCAATCCACCGCAGAATTGACATCGACACCGAGGAGGTAATTGATTTGTTCGCTACAAAGAAAGACTAAATTTAATTTTGTAATAACGTATTAATATAATATTTCTGTAATGGTTTTCTAATAAATATGTATGATAAGTAACACCATTGGATGCGCACGCAGCACGCGCGAGCGAATCTCACGCACGCCACTGCGCCGATGTTTCTTATTTGAGTATCTTAATTACTTTCGAGGGCTCCTCAATGCGAGAAATGATCTGAGGAGTCTCGACGACGACGATTGGGGGCGCAACTGCTCCAAACTCTCGATCGGGACAAAAGGAAGGAAGGACCCAAGGAATTTGCCACCTACCTCGTGTCTCCCGTCATCCAGCTTGGATCGACTGCAGTCGGCTCCCGTTGTCCAAAAGGCGCGCTCAAACCACACGGCTCTTGAGGACACAAAACACACACAAATGTCCAAACTTGCTATGGACTGCACAACGGTTAAATTCACGACGTTTTCGAATTTCACCCACGAAGGTTTTATCGACAACCTTCTTGCTCCAAGATCAAAATGCAAGTGGCAATATGTGGGTCGGTAAAACAGATTTTGGATAATAATGGTGAAGTTCCAGGATAAGGAGGTTAATTTGAGGAATGATCGAAAGATGGCGCTTTGGCGTGAACAACCATTTTATTTCTTTATTAAATTGTATGTTTTTCTACTGTTCCACGAAATCAAACACCCCCCCAAATTATTTTTTGGCTACGGCCTAGATGGCCATCAAGAAAAAGCCAAGGTTATGTCTCGGCATGCTCGATGACATGTTTAATAATTATATCAACAACAATTTCTGTTTCTAAGTTGACGAACGCGGCAAGCAATCTCCAGGCAAAGTTGACGCCTTGAGGATGCAAAGCATTGATTTCTACAAATCTAGAGAGTATACATACAAGGATGGTAAAGTAAAAGAGCATAACAAATTCTTGAAGAGAATGGCAGGAATTTTCAGGTATTTTGCTGCAATTTGGGTTGGAATCACTGTCCGGCACATACTCACTGTCTGACTTTTGACTACAGACATCGGATTCAACTGCTGGAAATGCAATGTTAAGATGGCATTCAGCATCTGCCAGTAAGTGTGGTTGGAGACACATGATGGGTGATGAGGCTCTGTCAACTAATGCAGGAGGGTCTGTAGCAGTTGCCTTACTCCTGACGTGCGCCTTCATGTTCACCTGCACATGTTTGTCATGTGCGCTACAGGTGATAGAAGATGCATGCACCTCAGCCGTGGAGGTGGAAGGCCCAGGAGAAGGCTCACATTTCTTCAGAAATACGAAGTCTTTTTCGGCGATCAGCAGTTCGTCTATGTCGGAATATCAGTTTTCTAACAGTGAAAAATGTGTGGAACCCATTGAGGTATCCATTGAAAAAGATCGTGCAAGGAAAGGATCAAATGGCTCGAAACAGGGAAAGAAATCTTTCGATAACCAACAGGAATAGTTATTTATGCCACTGCCAAGTAATGATAGTCTTTTTAACACGAGTGCTTGCGCCTCATGGCACAATAGAAAGCACGAGTGTTACAAAGACTAATTACGTGCAGTGGCATACAATACTTTTTCTACGACCATGAGAGAATTAACAAAATAGTGAATAATAGTCATTATAATGTACTCGTCCATTTGAAGTAATTAAAACCTTACCTTTGTCAAAACGTGTGATTTATCATTCCCTTCGATTATCTAATCTAACCTAAGTTATAAAAATAAATTATATTTAGGTTTCATATTGAATTCATGCCCACAAGCCGACACATATGTATAAGGTCGCGCTTTTACATCCTGCATATAAGCTTAAACATTCAAACCCAAAACTCAAATAAACATATGCCCTGCAGTTGTATTGGCAGGTGAACCAAATTTGTACAGCATAGGTGATCAACCTCATACTCACCTATTAACCAAGTAACTTTTTGAGTTTGTTTATTTTTTGCGGTGAAATTTTTTGTATTGTTTTCCTTTCAAGCCTTTTATTTTCCATTGAAAAAAGGAAAGCTTTATTTGGAGCAATCCGATAAATAAATTCGATAAATTTTAGCACTATTAACAATTTTTCTTTGACTCTACACATAAAATATACTTATTTATTTTCATCTGAACAGGGCTGAAAGTCTCATCACCACGGTAATTCCTACCTACCGAATATCACTAATATTGAATGAAGCCTAATCAGCTGATCGCTTGCGGCCATCTTGGATTGACAGGTCTTCATACCCCCATACAAGGTTGACATTTGAAATTAAAAAATGGTTCCAATTCTGACAATGCGCATGCGCACATGTTCATTTTAACACGGTTACCGGTTGCATAATGTAACATTATGCAACGGGTGTAGAAATGTATGGCATTGTGATTGCGTTAGCCGTTTTGTAATTAGTAAATTACCAAATGGGAGTAGAAAAAGGTTATTGTTAGTACGACATTATCAAAACTAACATTTGGGACTAAGTCAACTTTTTAAATTTACAAAAATACCTACATATGCTTGGTATTTTTTAACAAACCATTTTATTATTCTGTATTGCGGTATAATCTTAACATAAAATTTCAGACTTAATTAGTTTTGATAAGCCAATAATTTATTTTTTCATCTTTTCATTGTTCCTTCACATAAATATTTACGTTTTATTGTTTTTCTGTACACAAATACTTGTTTTGTTCAATCGTTGTTTTTGAATTTTTGGATTTCGCGCTTTTTTTTAGCCCCCTAACCATAGACAAAGTCTCTGAAAATGAACGTTTTATTTTCCCTACATTTGGGGAATCGTTTTTGTTTACAGCATAGGGGGCTATCTTTGGAGGCTGTTTTCACACAAGAGTTGAGTTTTGACATTTGCTTGCATTTGATTACTGTTTGACGTTTCTAGGTGTCAAATCTACAGGTTGATTTGTAGCTTTAAGCTGTGTTTGGGATGAGTCTATAACTGAGCATGGATAGCGCTGCCTCTGGGTCCGGCTTGGGGGGGGCGGGGGGCACAGGCCCTTCCTCCGTGGCGCGCGCCACGCGCTTCATGATGGAGGGCGTGGGCGCGAGGGTGATCCGTGGTCCGGACTGGAAGTGGGGCAAGCAGGTGAGTGGCGCTGTGGATGGCGCGTGTCATGCAGAAGCCGCATGCGGCATGCAGAATGATGAGTCACGCTTTTGCAGGACGGCGGGGAGGGGCACGTGGGGACCGTGCGCAACTTCGAGTCCCCGGAGGAGGTGGTGGTGGTGTGGGACAACGGCACGGCTGCCAACTACCGCTGCTGCGGCGCCTACGACCTGCGCGTGCTGGACAGCGCCTCCACGGGGGTGAAGCACGATGGCACCATGTGCGACACCTGCAGGCAGCAGCCCATCTTCGGTGAGGACTTGGCGTGAGGTGTTTGCTGGGGACTGGGTGGCGCCTGATGCTGACTCTCCTGGGCTTGTGTTGCAGGTATTCGCTGGAAGTGCGGGGAGTGCACCAACTATGATCTCTGCTCTGTGTGCTACCACGGGGACAAGCACCAGCTGAGGCATCGCTTCTACCGCATCAGCGCGCCCGGGGCGCAGCGCTGCCTGGTGGAGCCCCGCCGTAAGACCAAGAAGCAAGCGGTGAGGGGCATCTTCCCTGGGGCCCGCGTAGTGAGAGGAGTAAGTCAACCGCACCAAACTATCCCCTCTCCATCTAAAGTATATCTTACTCTATGGGAGCTTCATGGAAGGAAATCTTCTGGAGGATTTGTGTATACTTCCCATGCCGTCTGGTTCAGGAACTCTCCAACAACAATTGTATTGGCAATGTGATGGAGCCATAGAGTAATGATTACTATAGAGGGCGCGTGTGTGACGTATTCCATAGCGCCTGGTGTAAGCAGATGTTCTATAGCTACTTCATTATAGATATATGCAGCTGTAGTGATGTGCGCGCAACAAAATGTGTTATCGATACTTTAAATTCCAAAATTGTAATCTAATATCGTAAAATAAACAAAAAATGTAATAAAAGCCTTACATTTAGGTTTATACGGATCATTTGTATGGGGTTTATACGGATCATATTTTACTGAAATTTGAAGTGGTAGAAAAACTTTGTTTCGTGTATTGACAACTACACGACCATTTTTGTTTTTCCTTATATTTGAGATAAATTGGTTCTAATGCATCTAACAAAAGTCTCCTGTGTACCATATTTACATGTTTATTATTTGTGAAAGATTTTAACACATTTCATTAGAATATAAACACAATTCAAAAGAATACAATAATATAACTTGGACCGGTCCGTAGTCCAGTGGCAACACTTGGACTCGTAAATGGAAGGTTGTGGATTCGGATCCCGGCGGAGCACAAAAAATATACCATTTATATTTCGAATGTGCTCTTCGCTAAGTTGAAAAATTCATAAACCTTTACCAAAGACCGGTCACTGAAAGGTCCATCCAACCTTACAACAACTGGGTCTTGCTTGAGAATTGGCGCTTTCTACAGCGACGACCAAGCTCGCAGAGGGCTCTTGAGGTGTGATACACACAAAAACAGCGCTCACCAAATAAATCATTCTAATATCCTTAATTATATTGTCCTTCGTGGTCGTTAATCGCTTGGAGTTTCGATTTTCAAAATTAATGCCATCACAGCAGATGAAACACATTCCTGATCTATAGCAAATTAATTTTTGTATATATGCTGCAAAACAACACCATTCATATATGTGTTTGACAAGCAGCTTTAAATGCACTTATAATATCATATAACTTCTTTCAATATTAACAAAAAAAAATTTTTTTTTCGTAAAATAGTAGTTTTTAGTAGAAGTAATTATAATTTCTGAAAAAAATATTTTTAAAAGAGTCCGCTCTATTTTTTATAGACCTCTTTTGTTTGTATGGAAATGTTTGAAAATGTATGAAGAAAATATAGACATCTAGCGGCAAAAATGGAAAGTTTTTTTTTACCATATTATTTTCTTTTATTTGATATAAATCAAAAAAACAACAAACAAAATAAAAATGGACTTAAATCTGTAATCTTAGTTAAAAAGATATATTGCATTTGAGATTCATATTAAATGCATTTCCTCAAGCAGACACGTATAAGTTCGCGCTTACACATGTCCCATGGACGTACAGCATAAGAACCCAATCTAAGGATATTATTTCGGTTTACAGATACTAATATATAATCTAAGTTGCAAGGATATATTCATTTACAGCTCTCAGATGCATGCCCAAACACATAAACAAGTTCGCGCTTACAAATGCTGAATGTGTACTTACAAATAAAATCCAAACCTCAAATGAACAAAAGCCCTACAACTTTTGCCGACCTTCCCTGACACAGAGGTCTATAATCTAAGTTGCAAGGATATATAAAGATTCAAAGCTCATATACAATGCATGCCCACAAACAAACTTTTGCCTGTACCTTTTGCCTACCTTCCCTGAAACAGGGGTCTAATCTAATCTTATCTAAGCTGCAAAGATATATATCATTTAAGATTTATATTAAAGACATTCCCACAAGCAGGCATGTATAAGTTCGCGCTAACACATGCCGCATGTGGACCTACAATATAAAAACCCAATCTCAAATGAACATAAGCCCTGCAACTCTTGCCGTCGTTCCCTGAAACAGGGGTGATATTGGCATAGTGAACCATTTTTACAGCATGGGTGGTCAGCCGCATAAAAACCTATAAGTCAAGGAACATACACGACAAATTACATTTTTAAATCAACAAATAATAATATGTATGGACATCAAAACTAAAAACAAAACAAATTCCAATTTAATGTTAAATATTAAGTCTAATTTTACTTTATTTTAATTTGGATCTGTAATGTGTATAAGTAATTAAAAGAGTTTTTGTAAATCATTTATATTTTTTTGTGCTCCTTGACTGATAGGTTGGTGTGAGGCTGACCACCCGTGCTGTAAAATCGGTTCACTTTTGCCAATGCCACCCCGGTTCAGGGAACGGCGGCAGGAGTTGCAAGGTTTATGTTCACGTGAGGTTTTGTTTATTTGTATGCACACATGCAAAATGTGTAGGCGCGAACCTACATGTGCTTGTCTGTGGGCATGCATTTAATATGAGCCTTAAATATTAACATATCTTTGCAGCTTAGATTATAGATAGATAGCCGCCAACATTACAGATCAACCGCCATTTCTTTTTGTCCTTACATACTTCTTTTATTTCCTCCAGAGTCATAACCTTCTTCATACAGGCTTTTCTTTTGTTGGGTGACATTGGCAAAGTGCAACATTTTTTAACAGTTTAGGTGGTCAGCCTCATACCAACATATAAGTCAAGGACTATGATGGAGCAAATTAAAAGCGGTTTCGTATTTTTATTTGCTTTTAGTTTTCTTTCTTTTGCTAAAAGATTTAAAAAAATATTTTATTGTACAAAAACTGCATTTTTTATTTTACATGTTTTCTAATATAACAAATTTTAACGCAAGAAAACTATGTGCAGTATACACATTGCCTAATGTTAAGGGGTTGGGCTGCATAGCAGCCAGGGGCGAAGCCCCTAGTTATTATTATTATTATAACAAAACACAAATCTGTAAAAGACATTTCAGTACAAGGGTATTTCTCAGCAAACGAGGCAAATTCGGGGTTGGATTTATAATTTTTTTTTTTTTTGATAATGAAAATTCTCTTTTTGAAAAAAAATACCTAACCTTGTGTAAAAGCTAACTGTCATTCAATACTAGATCATTTATCACATTTTCATGTGTATATAATGAAAAATAATTTTCAGTAATGTGAGGGAATGACGCATGAGGGAATGATGATGAGGTAATGACAAATCGCTGGTGAGGGAATGACGTTTATTACTTAAAAACTATAAATAAATTTACAATACTAAGAACATTCCTACTTAAAATAACCAGGAAACACAAATTGACTGCCAGACGACTATCGACAGGCTCTGGTGGAACAATTTTGGCTGAAACATCCTCAATAGGATAGGCGCAAACATCCTTTTTAGCTGGCCACTTGAATTTTCTTTTGACATCAGTCGGTATCATCGCATTAGCTTCGACTGTTCCGTTCTTAACCGCCAATACCTCTCCTGGGTACAGGGTATCGTCGTACTTGACAATTACCCAATCCCCAGCATTGAACATGATGACAGCAAACGTTTATTTATCTAAAGTTGGTTTTTGTCGGGAAAAGCCTTTACCTATGTGCCAGTGGACACAATTTTCAGAGCACTCAAAGCAACTCAAGGAACGGAACTCGAGCATATTAACATCATCTCTGAAAACAACCTGCTGTACCCTTAGTGTGCCATAGAAGCTCTCTGTGACAGTGTCATTGATGGTATTATCAATTTCCAGAATATCCTCCTCTCTGATGACACCAATTGTGATACCTGGACAATTTATTTGCATCGCAATGACTGATAGGTTGGTATGCGACTGACCACCCATACTGTAAAAAAAGGTTCACTTTGCCAATGTCACCCCTGCTTAAGGGAAGGTCCGCTAGAGTTGCAGGGCTTATGTTCATTTGAGATTGGGTTTTTTATATTGTAGGTCCACATGCGGCATGTGTAAGCGTGAAATTATGCATGTCTGCTTGTGGGAATGCATTTAATATGAATCTCAAATGATATATATCTTTGCAGCTTAGATTTAGATTAGATTCCAACAAATCATCTCCAACAGTTTTTTTGGATGACAGTGATCGAATAGACCACTTAGTCGAGTAGCAACAACTAACAGCTTTATATTTACATGATTTGCACAACCACACGTATCTCTGCCTTCCAGTTGAGGAGCTACCACCCAGAATGGTTTCAGTCTGCAAAAGGTTGCATAGCTGATTTTGTATGTCACTTCTTTAGAGAACTTTGTGAACAAATTTGTTATAGTATCACTCAGAAACCGTTTTTGTTTTTTTATTTTACTTTTTGTAATGCAGTCCTTCTTCCCTGGACAGATTTTTGTGTTTTCCTCCTTATCAGTTTCCCTCTAGGTTTGTATTTGGTGATTTCATTTGCGAAGTGTGTACTTTTTAAAGTGGTCTGATTTCCGAGCTTGTATTTACGTATCAGATTACCTTTAAGGACTGAATTTAACATGTGTTTTTCTTTATTTTTAGTATTATCAATTTCTGCTCTTATTGTTTCTCCAAAGAGGAGGCGTTTTCTCACGACAGAATTTACTTTTTGACCAACCAACATTTGATCAACTTTGCCATTTGGGGACAGTATTTTTGAGCCAGTATCAGCATCCATTTTCCAACTCTCATCCAACGTCCACTGCTTTTTCTTGATCCGTTGTTCCCTGGGTGACATATTGGCAATTTATTTTACCTGCTGTTTTTCTTTTTTCTTTAAATATTTAAAGTCTCTCCTGCTTTAATAAACTCTTCTAATTTTCGAGGGTCGTTTATCATGGCTTCTCTTTTATTTTTATCATACTCCTTTTTCCGAAGTTTTGCATCTTCCTTGGTCTTAGGTATGATGAATTTTTAACTCAATTAATTTATCTGAAACACAAAAAAATATGGTGTACCTATCACAAATACGGCACCTCGAAATAACTCAATCATAGACAAAAACATACTAATTGTTTTTTTTTTTTCATAAAAGCAACACTGTCATAATAATTAATGATAATATGTAATATACCATCATGGGTGCCCATTGGCTCCTAAGAAGTGTCATAATAAGTGGTTAAAATTTAATATTTTTATGATAAAGGTATTTTTTCTTATATAAATCATTCCCTCAGATCGAAAGTCATTCCCTCATAGTGAGGGAATGATGGTGAGGGAATGACAATTTTGATTGAAAACCACATTATTTCATTTGAGGTAATGACCATGCGTTTCTATCTATAGGTTATGTTTACAGAAACATTAGCAACATCAAATAAGCAAACTACAAAAAAAAAAATATTTACCTTTGTATTGAAAACTCCACATGAGGGAATGATGCTCAATTTAAACTCTCTGGTCAAAATACACTTAATTTCTTCGAAAAATAATTACACGCACTGAGTTCACTAAACAATAGGTACACTATGTGGTATCCAAAATGTCTGCTTTGCATAGAGTCTAGTGGCATGGTGAGCAGTTTACGCTGGTGGTAGAAAATTGATATTCTCAGAATGAATGAGGGAATGACGTATTTATGTGGGGAAATAGTTTTTTTTTGTATAAATATCAAAATTCAACAATTTCACAATTTTGAATGTGCATATTATTAAAGTAGACTATGCCTTTGTTGTTTGAGTAGTAATAAAATCAGGGTTTTCCTGTAACTTTAGTCACTAAATGTCTTCAAACATGTCAACCTCCCACTGGGGAACGGTGAGGGAATGATATTTAGAGTGTTTCCTAATTTTTTTAGTCGATAAAAAAACTTGCTAATAACTTAAAAAATTGTGATTAGAACACTTTGCATCCAAACTTTAAAATAAAAAATTTAAAACACCAAATAATTAAGAAAAAATATATAATTTCTGGTAGGGAAAGCATATTGTTCATTTTGGAGAGAAATACCCACAAAACAATTGTAAACAAAACATACTTACGCGGCTTTGAATATTTGGTGCCCAGTCAGTTTTTTTGATGGCATCGATCCACTTCCGTAAATAATGCAAATTTTTTGGAAACCTATAAAAATATAAATAAGTATTAAATATTCTGTACAAAACCCTAATTTATTTTATTTTATTTATTTATTTATTTATTTATTTATTTATTGAAACAATATAACATGACAGTTGATACCATAAAGTTATAATGCAATACAAGTATTATAAAAATAAACAATATTTTATGCAAATGAAATCAAAACAATATAAGTGCATTATTCTAACATTCGTCTTTCTAGCAGAACCTTCCATTCACACATCAGTCCATTCATTCTAGTATTAAATATATCCAGATGTGGTGAGGACGACATCAATTCTAATAAAACCAGTCCTCACATATGCCTCCGAAACCTGGACACTGACCAAGCGTGACCAATGCTCTCTCAACGTCTTCGAAAGGAAAATACTTCAACGTATTTATGGTCCAATAAAGGACGGAAACATATGGCGAAGAAGATATAACTCCGAACTGTTGTCAGGTAGCTAGCATGTCAGATAGCTACCTGTGGAAAAAAGAAGAAGAAGAAGACATGATCTGTCAAAACATTATACCTGTCAAAGGAAAAATAATGTCATTACCAACTTGAAAGAAATTGAAGCGCATCTTTAGCCACAGAAATTGAACCGGATCCCAATGAGAGGAAGAAGACAGGCTGAGATTGTCAGTTAGGAGGGAAACACTTAAAATCCCCCGTTAAGCTCCGCATCGCGCTGCTAGGAAGTTTATAAAAGGCGTCGACCTCCCACAATCGAGGACACAAGCTCTTCAACACCTGAACCAATAACACCTACCAGGCGTGGCCAAGAACATCTATCGGAGAAGGCTTGAGTCGCCGTTATTGCCTGCACCCCCCAGCCCCTGGCCGCGCCTGGGTCCCCCGTGGCGGATTCCTCGGAAGGAAGGAGCCCCTGCTTTACCCGTCGCAAGCGCCCGCTTGGCTACTCCTTGATATCCGGAGCCCCGTGCCCAAAGTTCCTCGGGAGGACGGAGCACCGGCCCCGTCCAGCCGAGCGCACCCGTCTTATTGCTGGCGGAGCCCCGTGCCGCAATTCCTCCGGAGTGTGGAGCCCCGACATCCCGCCAAAAGCGTTGGCGTGCCCGAGGCCGGCGCCCCAGCATCGACTACCCGCATCCCAGCATCAAGACTTCTCTCCATCCTCGTGAGCTAATCAAACCCTTTAAATACATTATCTAATTTAACTTATAACCAGTCAGTCGTGCAGTTTAGCGTGGTGATGCTCTCATTTCTCATAATTTAAAATAAATCCCGTCTTTCCTTTACCCGGTTTTTCTCTCCACCTATATTTTTGAACCTCTTTAGCATCAGTGGAAAGCGAGCAAGGTGTTGGGCCTGAACACCACCCTGAGGAGTCTTGTGCTAGCCGGGCAACTGCAAAAGCGCACAACCTAACCTCAAAGGAGCCCCCTGTCCGTTGTCGGAATCCTAACCTCAAAGAGGTGACGGTTCGCGGCAGCGCGGGGGCCCAGCAGGGCCGCGCTTCCAATCTCTTCATTACAGTGGCGCCTTAACAAAAGACACCGTTGCTCGATCCACATTGTATTTTCCCCATTAACAAATAAAGTTTTATTCCAGCAAATTGTGTTCCAACTACCTTTATAACTCTATGGTTCCAACGGAAAAGTGTTGTTTTTGTATTTCGGGTTTTGTGGTACTTTGAAGTCGTTTCCACCTGGGATATTTGTGGTTTTGGTGGTTATGCTTTATCATCTTGAGGGTTGTTAACCGTTTTTCGTGGTTTGATGATAATTGGACGAATTCAAAATTTGAGTTACGTAATTCGAAAATGCAGACAAGCATTCTCAAACTTGCGTAAATATTTTGACAATTTTTTTTTTCTCTCTTCCCAATTTTTTTTTTTGGGCGTCTCTATTTCCAGAGGCGTAACCATTCGTTAAATTTTCTCAACAAAAAATTTCAAGGGGTTCTCAACATTTTCAAAAAAAAAAAAAAATTTTTTTTTTTTTTTTTTTTATTCAACAAGAACTCTCCGAAAGTTTCAAGGAGAGCCTTTTTGGGGTAGTGGATGTTTTCACGAAATATTTTTGGATATTTCCATTAAAATATGTCACAGCGGCAGCAATAATAAAGAAGCTTGGGACAAGCATCTTTATTTCCCGGGGAATGCCGAGGTCCGTTGTTTGGGACAACGGTAAACAATTCATCATCAAGGCGGTCGAGGAATTTCTGGAGATGTATGGAGGGCAGACAGGCGGACGTGAAGGGCGAGAGAAAGGCTGTTTGGCTTTTCAGCTGGGAGAGTATCACATGAAGGATATTCTCTGAGCTGGACCGACTATGGCGGAAGAGTAAACTACTTTCCTACGAGCAAACGAGAAGTAGATGCGTAAACTCATTTACAAACACCTAGATGTCTGCAATGATCACGCATGACGTCTTCTCTATAAACTTATTACTCCATATCTTATTTTTGCAAATTCCATTTTTGTCCTGAAATATGACTTTGACCGTTCCCCGTTGAATTGGCCTTCAGCAGGGAGCACTGTTCGAAGTCATTCCGTTAATTTTTCTTAGCATCAAAACCTTTCTACATCAATACCTACTCGTTTGCTCCAGGGAGACCTGGTTGGTGTCCATATATGTATTTATTATTTAAATGAATGTTTCTTTTTCTTCTCATGTGTTCTTTCAACTCGCATATTCATTTATGCTCAACTGCAGAAAACTGTCTGTTTTGTCTCCGACCCACAGTATCAACTCCTTGCGAGTTGGATCAGGTAATTTGGCCAGGTCGTGAGTCAGAATCCAGCGGGTTCTCTTCGGAGAATGGATCTGTACTTTCTTTCTTGTTTACATGTTTTGGACGCGGGTTGTCTTTTGATTGCGGACTCAAAGTACACACTCTCATGAGTGATGTCAGGTAATTTGGCCAGGTCACAATCCAAGGTCACCAGCTGTTTATCCAACACTGTACCTTCTTTAATCTGTTTCATTGTTTTTGTATTTTGTTACTTTGTCTACGTTTATTGCCTTCGTGATTTTTCAACTTTCCAAGTTTTGATAAAAACTTGGTGGCGCTCAAAAAGGGAACGAGAAGGAGAGCTGAGCTAGTCCAGATGTAGACATCAAGAGAACATCTGTGAACATCATAGGCAATACACCTTGACAAAGGTGGTATGCTGCCGAACGCTGTGAATGCGTGGGAAGACGTAGCGAGCACGTCTTGGGAAAGGGTGGAGCCCTTGCCGGTAACGCTGGAGTGCGTTGGAGCAGTCCAAGGGGACTGGACACAATCTGGGATGATTGTGGGGCGCTTGGGAGAAGCGTGAGGAGTGGTTTGACGTAACCGGGATACTCCTGCAATCCAACGGGATTGGCAACGCCGGAGTGCGTTGGAAGTCTTACGAGACTTGAAGTCCGACGGGACTTGGTACCAGTCTGACGAGACTTGGGGGAGTCTGCTGACTCATTTTTTGAAATCACCTTGGAGTGATGGGTACGCCAGGCTTGCATCTTCGGATGGCGCCAATGGATTGTACCCCTGTGTTTATTTATCATGTTATTTATTGACGGAAGGAAGGTTTTCGCCATGTGGGCAAAACCTGAGAACACACTGGAACCCAAGGAGAAGAGTGGTATGAAGATTGACCACCTCCTGAAGCCAGGCCTAGACTACTAAAAGCATTGTTAGCTGGGACAGTCACCACGGCGTAGTGTTTGCCGGGGAGTTTAGTTATTGTCATGTACGTCGGCGTATACTGCCCTGAGTCAGTATATACCGAATGTTGACTCACTCGAAACCCCTCAGAAGGGCTTGCTTCGGGGCGTACGCTAGTTACCACCCTATACCTGCCCGGGCAATGATCAACGCTTCTTCGTTGTTCATTGAAGCAAAAACCCTAGCACCCAACTTTGTGACTAGGGCTAGAGTCCTAAATCGTCGCTGGTCGGAGCGGTCAAGAAATGCCGACAGAGTGTGGTCAGTACTGTGTGTCTTCAGACCGGTATTGTCACATCTCGAGCAGGAGATCTTCACCTCTACTTCAAATTACCACAACATCTGTCTAATATTTTTGTATTTTCTCATGTAATTTATGTATGTAATATGTATACCCTGTGCTTCATGTATATAATATGTATAACCTGTACTTCCCAATCCCAGGATTACCTGTGTTGAATAGTGAGATCAGTGTGCCACGCCCTCTCGCGTTGCACTGGCCAATGAACGGGCCACCTCATTGTTTTTCCATGGTGTTCCTACCTCCTTTCCGCCTCTCTTGGTTTCTTATCGGTTCTTCCAAAAGAGTGTGAATCGAACCGAAGGATCATAAGTAGTTAGATCCTTTCCTTTTGTAACCCACATGTAACAGACTACTTGTTATTGTTTTGTATGAGAGCTCACCACGTTGTACTTATTGACTGCTTGCTGGATGATTTTGGTCTGTTAGGCAGGTAGATACTTAAAAATAAATTTCAGTGTACAAAGGCAAAATTTTTGTGTGTTCCAGAGCAATAAGTGAAAAACGAGCAGCTAGACTCGTTAGTGCTTAGGGTCCTGTACCCCAAATGTGAATTGTGTGCCACCATTAAAACTTAGAACAAAGACCAAATTCTACCACTTAATAATCATGACTTAACTTTTTACTATTTTACAAGAACAAAAAAATCACTTTTACAATTTTATTTTATTTTGTCTTAACTATGTAATGTACAAATTTATTTCTGTGTCAATTTCAATTTGCTTTGTCTCATAATATTTTACACCATTTCTTATACATATTTTAAACCTGTTTCAGAGCTACCTGTGTACAATTCATGTCGTCTGCGTACGACCTCTTCTCTGTATGTCTTGTTCAACCACCGCCACCTACGCTTCGCACTGACTGGTATACTGTTAACCATATATTTTAAACTAACTATGTCTGAACACAACGTCAAAAACTCACTTCGCTGGATTCTCTGCGCGAGGTGCGTTTTTGCCTCAGCGACGAGCGGGAATGTCAGGTAGCTAGCATGTCAGATAGCTACCTGTGGAAAAAAGAAGAAGAAGAAGACATGATCTGTCAAAACATTATACCTGTCAAAGGAAAAATAATGTCATTACCAACTTGAAAGAAATTGAAGCGCATCTTTAGCCACAGAAATTGAACCGGATCCCAATGAGAGGAAGAAGACAGGCTGAGATTGTCAGTTAGGAGGGAAACACTTAAAATCCCCCGTTAAGCTCCGCATCGCGCTGCTAGGAAGTTTATAAAAGGCGTCGACCTCCCACAATCGAGGACACAAGCTCTTCAACACCTGAACCAATAACACCTACCAGGCGTGGCCAAGAACATCTATCGGAGAAGGCTTGAGTCGCCGTTATTGCCTGCACCCCCCAGCCCCTGGCCGCGCCTGGGTCCCCCGTGGCGGATTCCTCGGAAGGAAGGAGCCCCTGCTTTACCCGTCGCAAGCGCCCGCTTGGCTACTCCTTGATATCCGGAGCCCCGTGCCCAAAGTTCCTCGGGAGGACGGAGCACCGGCCCCGTCCAGCCGAGCGCACCCGTCTTATTGCTGGCGGAGCCCCGTGCCGCAATTCCTCCGGAGTGTGGAGCCCCGACATCCCGCCAAAAGCGTTGGCGTGCCCGAGGCCGGCGCCCCAGCATCGACTACCCGCATCCCAGCATCAAGACTTCTCTCCATCCTCGTGAGCTAATCAAACCCTTTAAATACATTATCTAATTTAACTTATAACCAGTCAGTCGTGCAGTTTAGCGTGGTGATGCTCTCATTTCTCATAATTTAAAATAAATCCCGTCTTTCCTTTACCCGGTTTTTCTCTCCACCTATATTTTTGAACCTCTTTAGCATCAGTGGAAAGCGAGCAAGGTGTTGGGCCTGAACACCACCCTGAGGAGTCTTGTGCTAGCCGGGCAACTGCAAAAGCGCACAACCTAACCTCAAAGGAGCCCCCTGTCCGTTGTCGGAATCCTAACCTCAAAGAGGTGACGGTTCGCGGCAGCGCGGGGGCCCAGCAGGGCCGCGCTTCCAATCTCTTCATTACACTGTATAAGCTGTACCAGGACCCTGATGTGGTCCGCTCAATAAAGGTCAACAGACTGCATTGGCTGGGGCACATTCAGCGAATGGACCATCGGAGCCTGGAGAAGACGATTGTGATGACGAACCCGGAGGGACGCCGGACAGTGGGAAGACCACGTTCAAGATGGCTGGATGGAGTGGTGGCGGATTGCCGTGCAGTGGGAATGTGGGACTGGAGGAGGAAGACGTTGGATAGACAGCGCTGGCAACGGTTGCTGAGGGAGGCCAAGACCCACCCCGGGTTGTCGTTCCAATGATGATGATGAAATATTCAGTATTTGTCATTATTATTGAATGCGATTTGATCGTCAACGAATGTAAACTGTGACCGGTTTCAGGCATAGAGCCCAAGTAGTAAAATAAAATTCCACTTTTTGAAAATACTGAGGGGGCGAAATTCCATATAATTGTAAAATTTAGCAAAATTGTTCTCATTCTCATTGAATTTTAGTAATATGAACGAAATGTGAAGCGCATATCGATAACACGAATATCGATATGCGCTTCGCACAGCGCATTACTAGCAGAGCGGTGTTCGGCAGGCGGGTAGAGGCGACGCGGTAACTCTGCCTCTTCACCCCCACAACACAACATTTTAAATTGTTCGACTTGGCCAAATTTTGTACTCACCGGTGGAATGTAATGTTGCTATTCTGCTTTGTTTGCTTCCTTGTGTCATTTTTACAAGTTTTAACACAACAATTCATCATTTTTACTAAGATAATTGAAATACAAGTCAACTGTCAAAAAATGGGACTGCCCCCTCCGCGCGCCTGTCAGTTTGCGATCACGTGATCGGGTTTGGACCAATGAGACGTGTTCGCACTTCGAAGCAAAAGTGCTTACTGTTCGCACTTGGAAAGGCTCTCTCTATGTATATTATTACTCTATGGATGGAGCTCAGTTACAGATTTGCCCAAAGACCCAGTAAACCCAGCCTAGAGCGGCCAAACATGCTAAAAAATTGGCAAACATTGTCAGTGTATAAAACATTGCGTAAATCTCAACTCTAGAATCTAAGTTGCAAACATACATTACATTTAGAATTCATATTAAATGCATGCTATAATATTCTGTAAGAGACTGGGCGCCATGGAGTTATAATATAGGGGAGCGGTAACTAAAGTACTGAATTGGTTCATACTTGTTCCCTCTTGCGCTCCTCTAGTGTCAAACGTTGCAGTGGTACCCCGAATGTACGGCGGCAACAATTACAAATATTACGCATAAAATATCATAATGGTTATAATGAAATCTATAATCTATAATCTATAATCTAAGTTGCAAGGATATATTCATTTAAAGCTCTCAGATGTATGCCCACAAACCAACAAGTGTAGTTCGCGCTTACAAATGCTGAATGTGTACTTACAAATAAAATCCAAACCTCAAATGAACATAAGCCCCACAACTTTTGCCGACCTTCCCTGAAACAGGGGTGACATTGGCAAAGTGAACCATTTTTTACAGTATGGGTGGTCAGCCTCATACCAACCTATAAGTCAAGGAATAAATGAGTGATAAAATTAAAATATGATTATACACTTTGAAAATATAAAATACTGGTATCAATTTTGGCGATCACAATATTTATAACGCGTGTTATCTGTCAACTTTAGCTATTTCCGGTCAAATCGGCAGCCATTTTTTGCAATGGTACCAACATTCAAGATTTTTTTTTGGGGTTTTGTTGAGTTTTTTGTGCAAACGAAAATGCAACTGTGAAGTTCTTTGTTCTCTTTCTAACTAATGACCATTTTCGTAAGTAAGTTGAGACAGATATAAATGTCTATTTTCGTTAAAATAACTTCTTGTCCACAGATGTTATTAGTCAATGCTGGGCGCAATCCTAAAATCTCAAAAAATATTATTTAATTTGGAATGATCGCCGTTTCTTTGTTCTTTTGGCTAAATATGTAAAAAATGTCTATTTATTTATTAACTTTGTTATCAAAGTGTACCTAATTTACGCAAATAACTTTTTATTGGATACAATTAAGGGGTATATTAATTTTAGTATAATAAATAGAATTGACATTATTAATAATATACTACTATATCGCACGTTTAATAATAAAGAGAAATAACTCGAAAATTGGGAAAATCGAGATTTTGTAATAAAACGCAAGAACAATGCGAGAAGAATGCGTAGAATGCGACAGCCGTTCAATTTGGACGAATATGACCGAGATAAAACTTCGACCGCCTTTTTCATCCCATACAAGTTGTACTGGGTGTCTGAACTTCAAACGCGTTTTCCCAACATTCATGTTTTTTGAGTTATTGCTCTTTATTTTTAAACGTGCGATATATAAAACTCCGTGTAGCACAACGAAAGCACGAAAGAGCTATGCTACACATAAGACTGTCAGATCGGTTACGAAATACGTAGAAGATCGGGAGTTACTGAATAGTCAAAAGAGGGGCAAAGCAGAAGTGGTCGTGGGCAGGGCATGTAGCCAGATTGAGTGAACAAAGATGGACGAAAAGAGTGATAGAATGGAGACCCCGTGAAGACAAAAGAACTAAAGGAAGGCCTCTTACACGATGGTCAGATGATATTAAAAGAGTTGCTGGTGACTGGATGCAGAGAGCCCAGGACAGATATGGGGGAGGCCTATGTCCAGCAGTGGACAAGAAGTGGCTGACTAAGTAAAAGTAATAATTGGGCAATTTTTGTATAGCACCGTTTAGTGGTAGTCCAGTCGATAGCTCAGGTGGTAGAGTGCTTGCATTCCATGCCGAAAGCTCGGGTTCGAATCCCACCGAGGGTGTCAGAAATGATTTCCCGTTTCGGTGTTTATTTCAAACCCCAAAATAAAATACCGGCAAGGTTTACTCAGCCTTCACAAGAAATGAGTACCAGCACTCTCGGGAGCTGGGAAACCTCCACTTCAACTGAAGTGGTTGGCGTAAGGCCGGCCCCCTTACCTGTAAAAATAAATAGGTTCAACTCACCACATGCGACCCCTTCGGGGATAACGCGGCCAGAAGTTACACTATATGTGTAGCTTAGTTGCGTTGCGTTAGTGGTACTAGCCACCCCAAGGGCGCTTGGGAACTTAGTCAGGTTATGTTGGTCAACTTTTCATAAACGTCATAGGGATCAAGAACAACACTGCCCCTACTGCACATGGCCTATGGCGGCCACGGCTGCAAATCTGTCACTATCTGTAATCTATAATTTAAGATTATATATCACTATCCAAGATGAAAAACTGGTGATGGTGACTGTCTTAGCGATGCCTTCATTCTTGGCATGATTCTTTTACCTCAAATTTTACTCCCCAGCTGTGGAATGTGTCTTGTGAGTGCTGTGCACACTGGCTGATGATTGTATTCCCCCACATTTCCCTCCCAGCTGTGGGATGTGTGTTGTGAGTGCTGTGCACACTGGCTGATGATTGTATTCCCCCACATTTCCCTCCCAGCTGTGGGATGTGTGTTGTGAGTGCTGTGCACACTGGCTGATGATCTTGTGCTGTGTCTGCAGGTGGACTGGCAGTGGGAGGACCAGGATGGAGGGAATGGGCGGCGCGGCAAGGTGAATGAGCTGCAGGATTGGTCGGCCGCCAGTCCCCGCTCAGCTGCCTACGTGGTGTGGGATAACGGGGCCAAGAATTTGTACAGGGTTGGCTTTGAGGGCATGGCTGACCTTAAGGTAATGACTGATAATCAAGTGTTACATTTATGAAAGGATTTTACATTGAAAAGCCTTGAGTTACTTTAATTAAAGCATTGTAAATATGATGTATGAAATATATCTTTACTGTCAATCGACCGGTCCGTAGTCCAGGTGGTAACACTTCGGACTCGTAACTGGAAGGTCGTGGGTTCGAATCCCGGCGGAGCACAAAAAATGTACCATTTATATTTTCAAATTTGCTCTTCGCTGGGTTAAAAAATTCATAAACCTTTACCAAAGACTGGTCATCAAAAGCTCCATCCAGCCTTACAACTGGGTCTTGTTGAGAATTGACGCTTTCTACAGCGATGACCAAGCTCGCAGAGGGCTCTGAGGTGTGATACACACAAAAACAGCGCTCACCAAATAAATCAGCCTAATTTAATTTAATTTTAATCTAAAGCCATGGAGATATGTTGCTTTAGCAACAAAATAATAACCAGTAAGTGGGGCTTCACATCGGTCGGAACTAAATCAAATTCTTAGCCCCTTCATATAATTACTAACTCCATGGACTTACTGAACAAACTGTTAGTTCTTATACGGCTCACAGAATATGAATGTCATAATTTTTTTGAGTTCGCAGTCCTGACCTGGTCGCCAAAGTGTGTCACACAAGATCTGCATGGTTCACTAAGTTTAACTCCGCTAGACACAGTAGATCTCAGCTCCAGTTACTTGTGCTGGACTGTTGGGATAAGAGCTCAGACAAGTTTTAATAATTACCCAATGACATCTGTTGAAGCAGGATCAAAGTTATGGTCAAATGACCCAGACAGGGATCGAACCAATGTTATTCTATTCCAAATACGCTAGAAAGATCGGCCACTTGAACCGCTCCGCTATAACATGGATGTACTCAAAAGTTACATTCATAGCACCCTTATTATTCTCAGTCACACCACATGGATTTCACTATTTATGAACTGTTCTACAGAAAACTAATTTAAAATAACACTTTTAATACCAACTAAAGGTAAGAAAACAAAAAATAAATCAAGGTTAGTGAAGAATCTCGCACAATCCAACGCACTTGGGTGTGCCAGGACTACTAGTGTTGATAATATGCAATGTGTGATGGCTAGCTAGTGGGAGGAAGGAAGAAGCTCATGAGTGCTGGTGTGCCTGCAGGTGGTGAATGACGTAAAGGGGCAGACGGTGTACAAGGAGCACCTGCCTCTGCTGGGGGAGCCGGGCCCGGGGCGCGCCGGGCCTCACGGGCTGCAGATCGGAGACCAGGTATGCCAACTGCCATCACTAGGGAAATCACCAGGAGCAGGGTGGGATGTTGATGTGTGTATGTGTGTGTGTGCGCAGGTGCACGTGGATCTGGAGCTGGAGATCGTGCAGTCGCTGCAGCACGGCCACGGCGGATGGACTGACGGCATGTTTGAGTGCTTGGGATCTGCGGGGACTGTTGTGGGCATTGACGAGGACCATGACATTGTGGTCTCATATCCTAGTGCCAATCGCTGGACTTTCAACCCTGCCGTGCTCACCAAGGTGTGTGAAACTTTTATTATTCGCAAAATCATAAAGTTTGTAGTCTCACAGAATGGAAAATTTGTTAAAAAAAAGCTACATAGGGGCTGTCCATATATTAAGTCATTCGCATTAAGGGGGGGGGGGGAGTCTGGTCTGCGGATGATGGCAAATGATGTACGAGTACCAAAAGTGACGTCGTTCTTGTAAATAACAATTTCTACAAAATATACAAAATATTATGTAAGTAATATAACATTAATAATTATAAAGCTCATCCGTTATTACAGCAAGAGGGGGGGGGGTCCATTAGATAATGACTATAGGATGATTGTAAGGGGGGGGGGTCGAAAATCGGCAAAAATCGATGACGTAATTTATGGACGGCCCCATATCATACTAAACTTGTGTCTATAATCTGTAATCTAAGCCATAAAGATATTTTAGTATGTAAGTTTCATAATTAATGCATGCCCACAAGCAGACACGTGTAAGTTTGTGCTTACACACGCTTCATGTGAACAAACAAAATAAATGAGCATACACCTATAACTCTAGTCCCCTTCCCTAAAACAGGGGTGATATTGGCAAAGGGAACATTTTTTTTTACAGTACAGCATCATAACATAACACCTACCTATAAGTCAAGAAACATGATATGGTGGAATTTATCAAAATAATGTGACAGACTAAAAAAAGTGAAGAAAAACATCTGCAATAATTCATGTATTGTAATCTATAATCTATAATCTAAGTTGCAAGGATATATTCATTTAAGAGCGCTCTCGAAAATTTTTAATTTTAAAATCTGCGTTCGCTTAATACCTATCTATGCCACAGCCGCGCGCTCGGAACTCTTATTTTGTAGTTTTTGAAAGGTGCGTATATTAACTTATAATATCTGTGGACTAGAAATTATTTTAACCAAAAAAGACGTATATATATATGTCTCAACTTACTTACGAAAATGGTCATTAGTAATAAAAATAACAAAGAACTTCACAGTTGCATTTCATTAGTAATAAAAATATCAAAGAACTTCACAGTTGCATTTCCATGTGTACAAAAAACTCGGCACAACGAAAAAAAATCTTGAATGTTGGTGCCATTTCAAATAACGGCTGCCGACTAGACCGGAAATAACTAGAGTTCACAGATAACACACATTATAAATATTGTGATCGCCAAAGTCGTGGCAATATTTCATATTTCATATTTTAACTTTATCACTTTTCATTTCATATTTCATATTTTAACTTTATCACATTATAACCACTGCAACGTGTGACAGGAGAGAAACGCAAGTGGTAGCATGTCGCTGCCTTTGTTCTTGTTTGCCGTAGAGACCATTAAGCTAATTTTACATGAGCAATTTTTGCATGTGTACTGGACCAATGTGTCTTATGAAAACAGGAAATTGATTTCAAAAATATTTAAAACAACTCTCACATTACGAATTTTACGCTTATTCTTAGCTCAGATTGTGAAGAATTTTATTCTTATGACAACTGCAGTATGTATCAAATCAGCACGTTAGTTTCCGCTCCTCTATGTTATTACTCATAGTAGCTTGCAGTACACTTTTTGGCAGCCATTTTTTTATGCCGGTCAGATAGACTCAACCTTTTCCATCCTTCAACATCAAAACTAAAAATGTTCAACAATAAATCAATAGTTTCGCAAATTATATTTTTAGTAATAATAATATCAGGATGATTTTTGCGAGCGCTGTTTTTGTGTAAATCACACCCCAAGAGCCCCCAGCGAGCTTGGTCGTCGCTAAAGAAAGCGTCGATTCTCAATCAAGACCAAGTTGCTGTAGGGCTGGATGAACTTTGGTGACGGGTCTTGGTAATGGTTTGTGTATTTCCACTTTATTAATTCATTAGAACTTTGAAAAACATTAAATAAAAAAAAAACAAGTTTTTAGTTACTCGTAAGCGTAACTACAGATGTTATGGATATGTGAAGGTTCCAAGGAATTTTATGAAAAAAGTGGTCAATATAGTGCATACACGCAGAATTTCTTAGTAAATATTTAGTTTTTACATACTGTAAAATTGCGTTTCCTTTCTCGCAATTTCGCTTTCTTGATGACTAAAATTATTTTTTAGCGTAAAATCCGTAGGAAGTAGAATGTCGACCGATTATTTCTAAAATAGTAATAATAAATTTCTAAGTTAAGTATCAAAGTCTTAATCTAAATTAAAGTTGCAAAGATATATATCATTTCAGATTCATATTAAATACATTCCCACAAGCACACACATAGAAGTTGAACATAAGCCCTGCAACTTTTGCCGACCTTCCCAGAAACAGGGGTGACATTAGCAAAGTTAACCATCTTTGTACAGTATGGGTGGTCAGCTTCATACCAACCTATAAGTCAAGGAATGTATTATTAAGAAATTGTTGATTGCAAAAAATAATATTTTTGTAAAAATGTAACATGGAAAATCGTAAAATGTTCTCGCTTCGAAAATGTTGCATATCACTTGCCGACGAAACAAAGGTTTGTGATGAGATAGTTTTAGCGAAAAAAAAAAAGTGCCGCAGGTCCCGCCTTCTGTGAGCGTTGGCGCTCGACTGAGGTTTACCCCGCGAATCTCGCATTTAAAAGCCATTTGTAAAATAATAATAAAAAATACATCTTGTGAAATAAAAAATTTGAAAAAAAATACAACTAAGCTCAAGATTATATTGTTCAATATTTGAAAATAATTGGGCACAAATAACCATTTTTTGAGATTTTATCGAAGATACAATGTACACTTTTTTGTCCGTTTTTGCTTCTAGATTTTTTTTTGAATTCAGTTTTCTTCATCTGAATCACATTTTAAATCACACCACGAACTAAAACAGGATATAAAGTATATTTGTATTTTTTTTTTAGATTTCAAAACACCACCAATTTACAGAAAAACTGGTTCAAAAATTGTATGTTTTCCACTTACCGCAAGAAGGTGTTCGTAATTTATATTTTTTCAAGTAATAAAAGCGTTTATAGACATATATTATTTGATGCATATTGCAAATGAAATGTTTAACTAACACTTAAAGTTATCAAAAATTTATATTTGTCCATATTTATTGAAAAAAAACCACGTCAAAAACTGTGTTTTCGAGAAATTTCCTAGCACCCTCTTAAAGCTCTCAGATGTATGCCCACAAACCAACAAGGTAGTTCGCGCTTACAAATGCTGAATGTGTACTTACAAATAAAATCCAAACCTCAAATGAACATAAGCCCCACAACTTTTGCCGACCTTCCCTGAAACAGGGGTGACATTGGCAAAGTGAACCAATTTTTATATTATGGGTGGTCAGCCGCATAACAACCTATAAGTCAAGGAACATACATGACAAATTACATTTTTTAAATCAATAAATAACAATATATACATGGACATAAAAAAAAAACTAATTCATAAAACCACTTTCACTTTAACAAACCCTAGCCGCCAACATCACAGATCAACCGCCATTTCTTTCTATCCTTGCATACTTCTTTCATTTCCTCCAGAGTCATAACCTTCTTCATACAAGCTCTTCTTTTATTATGACTCTGGATATTCCATTCATTCACAATTTCGGATATTTGGTCCATCCATACCTTTCTCGGTCTTCCTCTACCACGACATCCATCTATTCTAACATTCATTCCTTGACTTATAGGTTGGTATGAGGCTGACCATCCATACTGTAAAAAATGGTTCACTTTGCCAATGTCACCCCTGTTTCAGGGAAGGTCGGCAAAAGTTGTGGGGCTTATGTTCATTTGAGGTTTGGATTTTATTTGTAAGTACACATTCAGCATTTGTAAGCGCGAACTACACTTGTTGGTTTGTGGGCATACATCTGAGAGCTTTAAATGAATATATCCTTGCAACTTAGATTATAGATTATAGATTCCATTAATTTTAAATTCATAATTCATATTTTCATCATCTCTTTCAAAAATCAATACATTCGTCTTACTTGCATTCAACTTCAAATGGTTACCTAACAAAGCTTCATTCAATCTAGAGAGCATTGTTTGCAATTCTACTGCTGAATCAGATACAAGAACTGCATCATCTGCATACAGTTGAACACTCACTTTGCTCTCTCCTATCATCAATCCACAATCATTAAGTTTAGCATCTCTGACACACTTGTCCATGACTATGTTAAATAGCCATGGACTCATCACACATCCTTGCCTCACACCCTTATAAACTTCAAACCACTCACTATACTCACCATCAATACGGACACATGCCTTACTATTTTCATAGTTTGCATGCACCGCACCTAGGAGAGCCCCATTCACTCCGTATGCTTTCAAAACATCCCATAACATACCTCTGTCTACTGAGTCAAAAGCCTTTTCCAGATCTACAAAGGCCGTGAACAGCTTCCGCCTCACCGACAATTGTTTTTCAACAAGTTGTCGTAGAGTAAAAATCTGATCAACACAGCCTCTACCGGCCATAAAGCCGGACTGTATATCGGAAATCCTTTCACTAGTAGTCAGAATCACATTTTTTATAATCACCTTACAGAAGACTTTTCCTGGTATACTGAGTAGACTGATTGGTCTGAAGTTCTGACAGTCTTTTATGTCCCCTTTACCTTTGTAAATGGGAACAATGACTGCCTTCCTCCAATCCATCGGTATTACTCCGGCATTCACACAAAGCTTACATAATTCGTACATCCAATCTATCACACATTCACCTCCTGCTTTCAACATTTCACCATTTATATTTTATACCATCAAACCCAGCAGACTTCCCATTCTTCAGACGTGAAATAGACACTTTCATTTCTTCTTTCAAAATATTCATTCTCTTCATCTATCTGTTCATAAATTCTTCTTTCACCCTGACCAAAAATTTCTTGAAAATAGTTCTTCCATCTCTTGCATACTTCATCATTCTCCCATACCATCTCACCAACAGCACTTTTGACTCCCGGAGTGGTCAATGCAGAAGATTTATTTCTATCCGCATTGATCCACCTTCAAAATTCCTTCTTACTGTCGGTGAAACTTCTGTTAATCCTTTCATCAATAATCCCTAATGTAAAATAATTCATGTATTGGAACATGTGCAATAATCCATGTATAGTAACATGTGCAATAATCCATGTATTGTAACATGTGCAAAAATCCATGTATTGTAACATGTGCAATAATCCATGTATTGTAACATGTGTAAGAATCCAAGGCAAAAAAAGCCTAACACTGCGCTTGGCTGAAACTGGAGCCAAATCAAAGATTGAAGAACCGATAAGAAGAGTTAACACGATGTTTGGAGAGCGTGCATTTGCAGTTGCTGGTCCTCTGGCCTGGAACCACCTGCCACATCATGTGAGAGAGCTAGAGGACCATGGAAAGTTCAGGAAAGCACTAAAGACAAGCAAATTTCTGGCATCATTTGCACAAGCGCCCTTGGAGTGACTACATTACGAAACGGCGCTATAAAAAAAAATCATCAACTCATCATCATCATCATCATCCATACGTTCCATTAGAATATTGCAGTAATCCTTCAATGGTGGGCGCTGCCTGTCAAATAAAATTCATAGTTCCCGTGCTCTCGTCTAGCCTTAAATGTAATATATCTTTGCAATTTAGATTACAGATTATTATATTTATAGGTAGACCGATATTGAACATAATGTTGTCCCAGAAATGAACATGTAAGGACAGGAGGAAGTGTGTGTGCAGGTGTCAGCGGGAGGCGCAGCAGGCAGCGGGGGCAGCGCGGGCGGGGCGGGGGCCCCGGTGCTCACGGCCTTCGCTGTGGGAGACCTGGTGCAGGTGTGCGCCGACCAGGAGCGCGTCAAGGCGCTGCAGCGCGGCCACGGCGAGTGGGCAGAGGCCATGGCTCCGGTGACTGCTTCTTGTTTTACTAACCGCAATTCAACACTTGCATGAACCCACTTGCATGGACTCCACCCCAATGACCAATTCCTTTTGATTGCATCACAGCATTGCTTGTGCAAAAATATAATGTTGGGCACCTGATTTATTGCAGGAAAGTGTTGTATGTTTGTGCAAGCAATGTTTTTCTGCTATAAAATGTATGTTTTGGTTCAGCGCCCTTCACTTATTCTCAGTTGTCTCTCTGTCCTAGCTCCCTGACGCACATCAGAGTTCCTGGCCATATCTGTCTATGGTATGTGCAACGTAATATCGTGCGACCACATTTAAAATGTTTAAATTTAAAATTTAAAATGATACCTGATGATGACCTTCTAGGTCGAAAACGTTCGTAATTTTGTTTTAAAGATTTTAATCTTTTAAATAAAGTCTATAGTGAAAATAAACAGTGTTTTGCTTGAAAAATTTCATCCAAAAATTATAAATTGAAACATTTAAAATGCTTGGAGATGGTTGGAAGGGTCCATGAATCAACACTGACCAAATTTAGGACTAGACCAGGGGTGTCCAACTCAAAATCGTGGTGGGCCGGATTTAGTACTCTTTTGTAATGGCGGGCTAGATTTTTTTTTGTTTACTTTTGTCCATAAGATTTCTGTTGACGGGGGGGTAGGCACGCAATTTTAGAAGTTCATTTTGTTCATAAAAATTCTGTCAACGGGGGGGGCGTAGGTCACGCAATTTCAATCTTCACGGCTTCAAAAAATCAATTCAATTCAATTTGAAAAACATATTGCGCAATAACTAGATGTCGTCGCGGGCCGGATGACAGGCTTACGTGGGCCACATTGTGGGCCGCGGGCCGTATGTTGGACAAGACTGGACTAGACCATCCTTTGCCAAAGTTCCAGATTTTAGTTATTGTTGCAAAATAATTGTTTGAACAGGGACTCACTTTTAAAATATTAAGTTTATGATTCGGTCATCTTGTTCTATGTGTGTTTGATCCTTCAGCGGACCATGGATTAAGAACCAATGTAGGGTAGGGTGGGGCAAAGATCCGCAATTTTAGGTTTTAATTTTTTTTCTCACCCAATAAGTAAAAGGTCCCACATGTTTTGGCTTCACTGGAAAGCTTAATTTATGTGCTACAATGTACCATTTTATTAGTAGCGAAATAAGCACCATTTAGAAAAAAAAAGGAAAGGTAGACAACCTTGCCTTTGCGGACCTTTGCCCCACTGTTTGGGGTAAACGTCCGCAGATGCGGGGCAATAGAAATAAATAGAAAAATTAACTTTAATCCGTTTATTTACTGACAGTTATGAGTAAAACCATTCCAGTTCACTGACTGAATAAGCATTTCGGGTTGTGCTGGTTTTTTTTGGCTCCTTTGTACTAGAAACGACTGATCCCCATTCATAATCGAGAATGTCAGGCCGGTCGGGCCATTTCCATAATTTTCCAGCTTTCACCATTGACGATACAGTGGCATGGGTTTTTGAAACGCCAGTAATAACTCCTGGAAACAGTTTTTCAAAAATTAGAACAGTGAATATAAATACACTATGCTTGGGGCAAACATCCGCGCGCGGACATTTGCCCCAAGCAAAGTGCGGACCTTTGCCCCATTTTGTTATTGTCAACACAAAACTAGCCTAAAAACAAGAGATTCGCATTTGGCCAAAATATTGTCCTTAGATCCCCTTTCAAAACCTGAATTATGGAATTGAACCAGTATAGAAGTCAGCAAAGGGTACAGAATATACATTTTCAACTGAGGATGACCCAGGGATTATTACATCAAAACAAGTAAAAAGCATTCTCACCTCATTATTATTGTTGTGCCGGTCGCGCGCCAAGTAACTTTTGTGAGTCATCTGCTATCAATGTTGCCAACATAAAAATGTGTCTAAAACCACGACAATATTTGGCGGTCATTTTAAATTGGGGGTGCGGATCATTTCCCATTGCGGATCTTTGCCCCACCCTACCCTATGTATATTTGTGTTGTATTATAATATTGTTTACTCTTTGCTAGACTTTGGGCAAGATTGGGAGGGTGCAGCAGATCTATCATGACAACGACCTGAAGGTTGAAGTGTGCAACACCTCGTGGACTTACAATCCTCACGCCGTCACCAAAGTGGCCTCCTCGGACGGCAGCGTCGCCGGCAACTCCTCAGGGGAGCGCCTGTCCGCCCTGCTCAAGAAGCTGTTCGAGACCCACGTGTCAGGGGATGTCAACGAGGAGCTGGTCAAGTCGGCTGCCAACGGGGACGCTGCCAAGGTGGAAGAGATCCTGACCGCTGCTGCCGCGGCACCGTCTCCCCCGCCGCCCCCCACCAGCGCCTCCCCCCCGGCCCTCCCCGCTGACGTCAACGGAGTGTTCGGGGGACACACCGCCCTGCAGGTCTGTCACCTCATGTACCCTGGAACTTATTAGGACATGACACGAGATTAACCGTATTCATTACCAATACTACCTTAAGTAAAAATACTTATCTAGGTGAAGCGTGACTTTTCCTATGGAACTGCCATGTCAAAGCATTTCATTCATCATCAAAACCAATACCGCCACTTCACTCAGTAGAACCTAAACAGAGCGCTATGGTGTTTTTATTGGCTGTCAAATAGAACCCTGCTATGTAATTGGTCTGATGGAATTCCCAGCCTCACGCTGCCTGTGTTATTGTTTCTGTTTTTTACGGAGTGCCCAATGTTTTGCAGTTGTCAAATTTTTTCACATTTGAATTCTAATTGATATTATTTATTTATATCACACATACTTAATGCAATTTTAAAATTGAGAGTACTTTGTTTTCATTGCAGTTTATGTTAACATTTATAATTCAATATCCAGGTAATTTAAGGATAAAAGAAAAACAGCTTTGTTTTCGATTACGTGAGTATATATATTTTTATACCACAACCGGTTTCGCAAACATCCGTTTGCATCGTCAGGTGGTTAAATTAAAAAAAAAAGTTAAAAAAAAATCATCCAGGTAATTTGTTCATCTTGAAAGTCTGATGGACCGCAAGAAAATGCCGACAATTTTTTGACTTATTTATATTTATTGAAATAAGAATTTGGTCAGATTTTGTAGGGTTTGTGTATTCACACAGTGAAAATTCATTTTATTAAAAATAAAATTATTTTTTCTTAAACGTAGTTTAATTTTCACAATACTATTTTATTTCTCATATATATCATATCGAGTATTGACGGTCGAAAGTGCTCGAGATATAAAATAGTATTGTGAAAATTAAACTACATCTAAGAAAAAATAATTTTATTTTTAAGAATTTTGTCATGGTATATGGTCATGGTATATCATGGAATAATCATGGATGGCCCCGACGTGAATTTCACACGCAACGAGAAGTCCAAAGCATACAAGTGCAACGTGTGTCACGTGGAGTGCTCATCTAGAGCTGCGGCCGTCAAGCATTTGTCCCGGCACAAACAGTACAAGCCCTACAGGTGCAGCTTGTGCGAGAAGACATTCAAGAACCCCGTAGAAATACTCAAACATGGTAAGAAGGCCCATGTATACAATGGAAAAGCAGAAGCCTGTGATTCTCTGTCTCCTGATGGTCGGCCGCCCCCTGCGACAAAGAGATTCATGTGCGACATCTGCGACGAAAGCTTTGTGTACATGAAGTATCTCTTATCTCACCGTCAAGCCGCGCATCCGGAATCCCTGGGGCGCGCCCTGATCAACCGCTGCCTGCACTGCCGCCGGGAGTTTGCGCACCTTAACTCGCTGCGCCGCCACCTGCGCTCGCACTCCGGGGAGCGGAACTTCCTGTGCTCCGTGTGCGGCAAGTCCCTCACCTCCAGGGAACACCTCAAGTTCCACTCCAGGATACACACGGGGTTCAAGCCCAACGTCTGCAAAACATGCGGTAAAGGCTTTGTGAAGAAGTGCAATCTGACGTTGCATGAGAGAGTCCACAGCGGGGAGAGGCCGCATGTCTGCTCTCACTGCGGGAAGGCCTTCTCTCAGAGATCCACCTTGGTCATACATGAACGATACCACTCCGGCGTAAGACCATACGTCTGTACCATCTGCAGCAAAGGATTTGTGGCAAAAGGTTTACTTTCCATGCATCTGAAGACTTCCTGCTTATAGCTGGACGCAAACCAGTCAAGTCAGAACAACACAGTCTACGGGAAACTGGGGAAAAATACTTAAAACCTCATTCAAAGACAGAGCACACAAAATTTTGTGTTTCTAATCTAATCTAATCTAAGTTGCAAAGATGTGTTACATTGGATTCACATTGTATGCATTCTCACAAGCAGACACGTGCAAGTTTGCGCTTGCACATGCCGCATGTGAACCTACAACGTAAAAACCCAAATCTGAAATGGACATACACCCTGCAACTCTTGCCGTCCTCCCCTGAGGCAGGAGTGACATCGGCAGAGTGAACCATTTGTACAGCATTGGTGGTCAGCGGCATACCTATCTATAAGTCAAGGATAAAATATAAAACAATTTTAATTTAGTCCGGTCGATAGCTCAGTTGGTAGAGTGCTTGCATTCTACCCCGTGAGCTCGGGTTCGAATCCCACCGAGGAGGGTCTCAAAAATGATTTCCAATTTCGGTGTGTATTTCAAACCCCATTATATAAATACCGGCGAGGTTTACTCAGCCTTTACAAGAAATGAGTACCAGCCCCCTCGGGAGCTGGGAAATTCCCACTTCAACTGAAGTGGTTGGCGTAAGGCCGGCCCCCTTACCTGTAAAAAATAAATAGGTTCAACTCGCCACATGCGACCCCTTCGGGGATAACGCGGCAAGAAGTTACACTACATGTGTATCCCTCCCCAAAACACAAGCTATGCTTACTTTGGGGAGTATTTATTGTAATTAGATTTTTAAAATTTATTTTTATTGTAATACTTTGTACATATTGATAAAAAACAATAAAGACCTTATGATTATGATATGATTATGATATGATGTGTAGCTTAGTTGCGTTTTGCGTTTGTCATTTATATAATAGTCAGGCTCTTTTTCATCAGTTGACTTCATGTTTTCATAATACTCACTACAAACCAAAGTAAATAAACGCTGAATGGGAAATACAATGAAATGATTTGACATATTATGTTAGTATGAAACCAGCCTTTAAGTGTTGGTTAATATACCTGACGACATTACTTACCCATGCGCTAGTATTTGTAGATAGATAGATAGATAGATTTATTTCAATAAAATATTACACATTACAGGTAAAGTCTAAATAGGTATAACAATAATTAAAGAACATATCAACGAAATAAAAAATAAATTGGGTTGTCGAGTTACCTTTTGAAAAAAATCACCCTTCGCTACTGATACCCATACTATGTTCACTATCATGTAGAGAAATCTCAAGAATTTCTTGGATACCCTCTCCAGCATGAGAACATACTTGGCATCATTTGGAGCCCGAAACGAATGATCCACACTCAAGCCTGCTCCGCACCCGGCACCAGTGTGCTGCACAGCAGTGCTAGAGCGCGAGTAGATGGGAATACTCTGCTACTCCCCAACACTCTCAGTGCCTTGCCACATATAGACCCATAGCGCTGTTTTCCCCTCAATATTGTTGAAGAATTTCACCAATCTGAGCACTGTTGTGTCCTAAGGGAAGTGCTAGTAGAATTGCTGAATACGGGCTAAGTGGAACATTCCCTAAGCAAAACAATGTGTGCATTTCCTCACAGAAAAACAATTCATACTTTTTTAATGTTCATTCCAATTGTGTTACAAAAAAGTATAACAGCAGGATACATGGGTGTTTTTCTCTTCCAGGGGGGGGCAGCTGCCCCCCCTGGAAGAGAAAAATTATTTATTTATTTATTTATAAATTCACGACACTTAGTGCCTTTTACAATACATACTAAAAATAGTGTTATAAATACAAGAGTAAGTAAAAAGTATAAAATTAAACAACAAATATATCAGAACTACAATTGAAAACTATCCGGGATAAAAAAATAACATAAAACAAAATAATTATTACATAAGTAGGTATTAATACTTTAAAAAAATAGAGAGATGAGATAAAAAAACAAGAGGAAAGACAGTTTATGAATGTATAAATAGTAAGCAGAAATTAGAAGTAAGTAGCTGAATATAAAAACACAATTAAAAATAGATTGAAAAAGACTTATAAATACCTATATATGAAAGTAAAATGAAACAAAACAAACACAATAACAAAAACTATATAAAAATAAGAATAAAAATCAAAGTTACTATTTAGAGAAAAAATATAAATCAAAAATCAAAAGAAATATACAAGCAACAGAAATAAAAACATTATTCATCCAAAAAGTACCTCAACAGACCAGCTCTATACCTATCAAAGTTATTGTTGGGTGGGTCAAAGTCTAGTGTACAGGTATTACCACTACGTTGAAGGCGATTTATGCAACTGTTATATTGTGCATTTGTATTGGAAGCTACAGGGCGATAAGGAATAATGTGTCGTGATCCTTGACGAGGGATTAAAAAATTTAACTCGCCCAGCAACGACGGACAGTCTATAAGTCCATTTTTTATTTCATAAAGGGTCAACAAGTCAATGATTTTGCGTCTTTCCAGTAAATTATTTAATTTAAGAAAAGAGTTCAAAAGGATGGGATCAAAATTAGAAATAGGAATTTTAAGCTTGTAATTTATAATTTTCAAGAATTTAATGTGAACTCTTTCAATATTATCTATATGAACCGTATAATGAGGAGACCAGACGGGTGAGCAGTATTCCAGACAACTACGGACTAGTGAAGTGTATAACAATTTTATTGTAGTGGTGTCACGAAAATCCTTAGTAATGCGGAACACAAAACCAAGCATTTTCAAACCTTTAGCACATACATTGGTTATAAGTGGAACAAAAGATAGCTTCTGGTCAAATATCACTCCCAAATCTGAGACTTCAGTCACTGTTCCTAGACTTAAGTTGTTAATAGAGTAAATAAAATGGATGGGGTTTTTTATTTTAAAAAAACTCATCACATGGCATTTCGAAACATTGAGAAATAAGCGGTTAAAATTACACCAATCTGCCAGTCTATCCAGGTTAGTTTGAAGACCTTGGCAATCCTCTACGCAATCCACAACATTAACCTGAATAATCCAAAATTGATCGTAAATTGTATTGCAATTACTAAAATGACCATTGTTCGATCATGTGTTGCCCCCCCTCTAGAGGAAATTGCGTGCCTACGCCCCCCTCCCCCCCCGCCGTCGGTGATATATTTTGGTGACAGGATATCTATTTGCAAAAAACCTTTTATTTATGGATTTATCACAAAGACATATTTGTCTTTTACTAGAAAGCTATCTGAAGGTATATGTTTTTGGGATCCTTCAGAACTTTTGTTATGAGAGGTTCCCCTATATTTGAAATTTCAACTGAGATTCAAGGAGACACCAATGCTCATGAACTGACAGAGAATTTCAATTTGTAATGGTGATTAAAGTATATGAGGAGCATTGTAAGATAATGTCTGCTATTAATTATTCTTACTTTACATAATGGATCAGAAAGAAAGTTGCTCCTTTTTTGTTAGTCATTTGTCCTTTCTATATCATTTTTCATCACTGTTGATCTGTGTGGACTACGCAGGGCTCACCTGCTCTTCACCACTGTAGAGTGCTGAGTGGCCCAGTTCGCAGAAGGCTGGGAGGATGTGGTTTATACAACAGCGGCCCTCACCTGATGACTGAGTCCAATTTATGATTGTCAAGTATTGCGTATTTGTTTGGCACACATTCCCAAGGAGTGGTCTGCTGTCATGAGTATTGTCAGGATGCAGGTGTCTGAGGCACCATGATACAACGCACATATTCCGTAGGATAAGTCATTAGTCTAAAGATGTAGGGAAGTCTCGTCATTTTGTAAAGCAGGCCATAATAGTTTTGTAAACTGCATTCCTCTTAAAAAAATATTTGGAGAACAAGATTATTTTTGTTTGAAATGAGGGGAGGACTGAAGGGCTGTGTGTGTTGCAGGCGGCCTCCCAGAATGGTCACCTGGAGGTAATCCGCACCCTGCTGCGGCATGGTGCAGACCCAGACGCAGAGGACAAGGACGGAGACCGCGCTGTGCACCACGCGGCCTTCGGGGACGAGCCGGGTGCGCTGCGGCTGCTGCGCTCCGCGACCGCCGACCTCAACGCGCGCAACAGGCGGCGCCAGACTGCGCTGCACATCGCCGTTAACAAGGGACACCTGCCTGTGGTGCGCACGCTGCTGGACCTGGGCTGCCATCCCAGCCTGCAGGTACTCCTCACTTCCTTACATTATGTGATACAGACAAACTCCATTCAATCTGAGCTTCAACTAGGGCTGCGATTACCTGAGTTTGCAACTTGCTGTTCATCATTTCCTGTCATTTTCCTTGGAAGAAATGGAAAGGGAGACAAGAAATTGCTCTTTTCCATTCATCAAACCAATATTTCATCTTCTTTGTATCCTTAGGATTGTTTTCATCAAGATCAATGAGCTTGGAGTAATCCTATGACATGAGCATTGAGCGAAAATGTGGCCCATTCATGTAAAGGTATATTTTTAATCAGACGTTTCTCAAAATTTCAGTCATATCCCGAACCACATGTGGCGATTCGGTACCTATTTATTTTTACGGGTAAGGGGGCCAGCCCCACGCCCACCACTTAAATTGAAGTGGGGGTTTCCCAGCTCCCGAGGGACCTGGTTCTCATTTATTGTGAAGGCTACATCTAATCTAATTTAAGTTGCAAAGATATGTAACATTGGGGATTCACATTACATGCATTCTCACAAGCAGACACGTACAAGTTTGCGCTTCTGTAACTGAACAGAGGTACGGGTAAGGGGGCCAGCCCCACGCCCACCACTTAAATTGAAGTGGAGGTTTCCCAGCTCCCGAGGGACCTGGTTCTCATTTATTGTGAAGGCTACATCTAATCTAATTTAAGTTGCAAAGATATGTAACATTGGGGATTCACATTACATGCATTCTCACAAGCAGACACGTACAAGTTTGCGCTTGCCGCATGTGAACCTACAACATAAAAACCAAATCTCAAATGGACATACACCCTGCAACTCTTGCCGTCCTTCCCTGAGACAGGAGTGACATTGGCAAAGTCAACCATTTTTACAGCATGAAAACAAATTCCAATTTTATAAACCCTAGCCCCCAACATTACAGATCAACCAACATTTCTTTCTGTCCTTACATACTTCTTTCATTTCCTCCAGAGTCATAATCTTTTTCATACATGCTCTTCTTTTATTATGACTCTGGATATTCCATTCATTTGCAATTTCAGATATTTGGTCCATCCATACCTTTCTCGGTCTTCCTCTACCACGACATCCATCTATTCTTGCAGCATATACTTTCTTCGTCAGTCTTTCCTCATTCATATATCAATTAAAATTAGAATAAAAAAGCTGTAAAAAGATCCCTGATGACGGCGGGTCTCGTGCTGTCTAGTATCTACAAACTAGCACTTGTGTTACAAAGGCTATCATTACTAGGCAGTGGCATAAATAACTATTTCGAAACCGGTTGTACATTATTAAATTTAACTCGCCCCGTAACTAACTGTAGAGTTCCCCTCCCTCCTGATGAAGAAATGGGGAGATGACTGGATACTGTATTATTGGTGGTAGAGGCGAGCCAAAGGCCGTGCTCCTGCATCCAAGGTTCTCCAGATGATTCTCCAAATGGTGGGATCTTCCCTCTCAGAGAGATTGTTGAAGATCCTTAGTCCTTGGTCCATGATGAAAGTGAAGGTATATCAGTGATCTTGGAACGCTTGTGGATGCTGGTACTCCTTGTTGATGAAGAAAGATCAGAGATCTTGGAATCCTTGTGGATGCTGGTACTGCTAGTACTGGAACTGGTAATGCTGGTGCTGGTAATCCCTCACTACCTCCTCAGAGTGATCGTAGTTTTGGCCATTTGTGTGATTGTCTAGTTTAGGTTAGGACATCCTCGTCGTGTGGAAGGTAATGAAACAGAACGTTGTGTAATTTTTTTGTTTTACCGTTTCAAAATCGACTTTAGTGGCAAACCCAAATTCGTTATCGTTTGGTGTGGAACATACGCATTTTCTAACTAAATTGTAAATTCAAAATTATAATTAGAAAGCTTACGAGATTTACGTTACGTGTATTGTAAAATGACTACATGATATTAAAACCGATTTTAAAACAAGTGACTTTAATTTTTAATGGGATTTTGTTTTCTGTGAAATTACTAGAACCCGCTCTGGCAAGGTCACGGCGTATAGAAAAACATGGCAGTCAACGTATTCAAAGGCGTATACAAAACGAGGAACAAGGAAAAAGGGGGGAAGTTTCCGCGAACACAACAGATTAATTTTGTTAGTTATGTTATTTAAACATTACATAGATTTACAAAATAAGAGTATAATATCAATATGAATAAATTACATCTCGTCTAAATGTATTAAGTAACATATTGATATAATAATATGCAACAATTACCTCCACCCACCCCATATTTACTTTAATTAAAGTCCCACCTCTAAGTAGAAAATCTGCTTGCTAGCTTCAATGGAGAAGCCAGTGGACTTGCGACCTCTGGAGTAGGGTTCTTCGATCGAATTACAAGCTCAACGCTCCCCTTCTTCACCAAAGAAACGTCACAGGACTTTAGCACGCTAAATCTAAATCTAATCTGCAAAGATATGTATCATTTGAGATTCATATTAAATGCATTCCCACAAGCAGACATGCATAATTTCGCGCTTACACATGCTGCATGTGGACCTACAATATAAAAACCCCAATCTCAAATGAACATAAGCCCTGCAACTCTTGCCGACCTTCCCTGAAGCAGGGGTGACATTGGCAAAGTGAACCATTTTTTACAGTATGGGTGGTCAGCCGCATACCAACCTATCAGTCAAGGAGTACAAGCAATTAATACAATCAAATATATAAAACAAATAAAGTCTAAGCAATTAAACAGTAAAAAATTAAAAAACTACAACACATATTTTTTAAATTTAACCGCCAGCATTACAGATCAACTGCCATTTCTTTCGATCCTTGCATACTTCTTTCATTTCATCCAGAGCCATAACCTTTTTCATACACGCTCTCCTTTTATTATGACTCTGGATATCCCATTCATTCGCTATTTCGAAAATTTGGTCCATCCATACCTTTCTCGGTCTTCCTCTTCCACGACATCCATCAATTCTCGCAGTTTCAACGCTAATTCTTGGAAAAAGGAAAGGAAGTCTTGTCACCAGTTTCGACTAAATGTTACCCCACTGGGTCGCATACTTCAGCATTCCCGTTACCAAAACTTAACGCGCGCCTACTCCATACTCTATTCCAAGCTGCTTTTGTTAGGGAAGACAGCTTCTAATTTACCCCATCATTCTACCAAAATTCGCAATACCATGGCACCGTCTGATACTCAGCAAGTCCGGCCAAGTAGACCCGAGACAGATGCCAAAATAAAGAAAACCTGGCAAAACAATATTTGTGGAAATATCTACTCCATAACCTGTTCCTGGTACACCTCAATATGGATGGAAAACCCGATATGGGTGGAAGACCCGAAGTACAGATTACGAAAGACCTCTCCACAACTCCATAAATAATGCCTTAACCAATTGAAATTCGAATGGTAGAAAAATAATTGTGCAAACCGCTTTACTCACGGAACAGGAACACGCCACTGGTTTTAAGTTTGTATTAATTGTCGCGCAATTAGTTATTTTTAGTGCAATCAGCTTAATTATTTTCTCCCGGCAGCATCTCAGGTCCATTTTCAGCTTCATTCCCACACAAACACCCACAAATCAAATATTAAACAGCAATTTTCAGGATTTTATCTAATGATTTTAAGAATTTTAAGAAGAGACACGTCACCCACGGATTCAGAACGAAAACTGAATTCAACCCAGCAATGCAGTTGTCAAAGGACAGCTCAAGGTTTTTTTTTTATTAGGGTACCTTTTTTTGTCTCAAGTTTTTAAGTGCCATAGAAAGATATATTATACTTTGTATAGAATTACGAATGTATATGGATGTATGGAGTTCTTCTCTATGCTGGCGATGCCGTAGTGTTGGCTGATACAGCGGAGGAGCTCCAGATGATACTCACCAAAATGAATGATGCTTTTAGTAAGAACGGTTTAAAAGTGAATGCCAGTAAGACGAAAGTATTAGTTTTTGTAGGGTTTGTGTATTCACACAGTGAAAATTCATTTTTTAAAAATAAAGCTATTTTTTGTTTAACGTAGTTTATTTTCACAATAATATTTAATATCTCGAGTACTTTCCACCCACTGTCACACAAAATGGCAGTTTTCCATTCGATGATACATAGACTTTTAACAATACCCCTTGGAAAAGAGGCATATGGTATTGAAGTAAGGACAATAAAGACCATAGCCAGTAACAATGGCTATGACACATCAATAATTGATAACATTATCCACTCCAAAAAAAGAAAAACTATGTACAATAAGTATATATACCCACACTGCAATAGTGGACCAGTTGGAGGATGGAGAAGGTTACTATACCTTGGAAATGTTAATGATAAAATTAAATATTTCACAAACAATACATTTCATAGTGCCTACTACACTAATAAAAACCTAGGCAAAATGATTTACAACCACAAGGATAGTAGCAGCAACATGGATGGTGGCGGAGTTTACAGTATTTCGTGTGCAGACTGCGACTCTGTGTATGTTGGACAGACCTCAAGATCAATTAATGTAAGATTCAAGGAGCACAATAGGGCATTTAGAGGTCTGTCTGCATATTCCGAAATGGCGGATCATTGCATCGAAAATGACCATACCTTTGGCATTGACGATGTAAGGGTTCTGCACTCGGAATGTAAATACAGGCAACTAAATGCCCTAGAAACAATTGAAATTCATAAATGTAAGCAGAATGGCCCTATTGTAAATATTCAAATCCCTCTAGCTTCCCCCCTGCTCATTGCTCCTCTCCGCAATCCGCCATAACCCAATCCCCTTAATTTTGGTTTTATTCTTTGTCATTTTGTTGTTATTATTGTTATTTGTCTTTTTGTGTTGACTCAATAATTTTATTTGTGCTTTAAATATTTTATTTTATTTTATTTATTTTTTGACCCTCGGATGTTTGAATTAATTTATTGTAATTATTATATATTATTTTATGTTTTCTTTCTTTTAATTTTTGACTGTTGTATTTAATTTTAATTAAGTTCATATTTATTGTACCTATACCTACCTATTTATTTGAATTTATATAATTTTGATCTATGGTTTGTTCTTAATAATTTTAAATTTTTTATACATCACTCTTGATAATGGCCTGAATATTGAAGGTCGAAAGTACTCGAGATATTAAATATTATTGTGAAAATAAACTACGTTAAACAAAAAATAGCTTTATTTTTAGAAAGTATTAGTGTTTGACAGGACTGAGGAATGCGAGGAAATTGAGATAAGACTGAATGAAACAAGAGTGGAGGTCGTGAAAGAGTTTGATTATCTGGGAAGCAAGTTTGAGTCGAATGGGAAATTGACGAAAGAATTGGAAAAGCGTGCTAGTAGAGGAAGAAGTGTAATGGGAACGATTGGAAGAATTGCAAGAAATAGGAAACTTACGAAGAATATGAGATTGGCGGTCCACAATGGCATATTGGTTCCGACATTGATGTATGGAAGTGAGGCGTGGACAGTTAATGAATGTGAGCTGAGTAAAGTATGTACGGTTGAAATGGCTTACCTGAGAGCAATGGCTAGAAAAACACTGAATGATAGAGTACGTAATGATTGGGTGATGAACGAGTGTGGTATAAAAGAGAATATGAGAATGAAAGTACAAAAAAGTACAATGAGATGGTTCGGACATCTCGAAAGAATGGATGATGAACGACTAACGAAGAAAGTGTACAAAGGAAATGTCAGAGGAAAGCGCGGAAGGGGAAGGCCGAGGAAAGAATGGTTAGACCAAATAGGTGAGATTGCGAAAGAATGGAACCTGCAGAGTGAGAATAAGAGAAGAGTATGTATGAAAAAGGTGATGAATATTGAGGAAATGAAAGTGGTTTGTAAGGACAGAAAAAAGTGGAGGCGCATCTGCGGAGGTACCGGCCACCCCTAGTGGAACGGCGGCAGGATACAGTACAGTACAGTACAGCTCTTCGCTGGGTTGAAAAATTCATAAACCTTTACCAAAGACCGATCATCAAAAGGTCCATCCAGCCTTACAACAACTGGGTCTTGCTTGAGAATTGGCGCTTTCTACAGCGACGACCAAGCTCGCAGAGGGCTCTTGAGGTGTGATACACACAAAAACAGCGCTCACCAAATAAATCAGCTTATCCGAGGTGGGCTCGATCAACAATAGCTCAGATGATGAGGCTTTCCTGTATATGTTTTTGTATCCACATATGTGACAACAGAATGCTTTTAAAGAATAGGAAGAAATGGAGGCAACTCTGCAGAGGTCTAGACAGCCCGAGTGGAAAGGCAACAGACTAAGGGCCGGTCTTATAAACATCCGTTAGTTCAATGTCGTACCAAATTTACCGAAATATAATACAAACGTCACATGTTTCGTCTTATAAGAATCCGTTTGTTTTATTTCCGTAATAGTTACCGACAGATCTAACCGACAGCCGACCCATCGATTAATGGCAGATACCGGCCGGTTAGTTAAGGTTTGAGGTTAGGTCAGCTGTCAAAGAATTGTTTCTTTGCGGTGAGTTTTGCGTGTCATTGGACTACTACGCTCTATCCTGTTAAAGATAATTTCTTCCGAAAGTGATAGATAATGCATTAAAATTGCGCTGTCTTAGTCGTTTTCGTATTTGTCAAAAGCAACTTTAGGTTATGTTTCGTCTTTGACAGCAAACGGATGACGTATGTTCATGAATGCACGCAAAAAATCATTGAAAATACGAGTGCATTATTGAGAACTAACGGACGGTCAAAAAAGCTTTATAGGACGACCATCGGTAAGATCAGTCGGTAAACGTCCATCCGTTAGTAACTTGCCGAGATACTAACGGATATTTGGTCTCTCGTTTATAAGACCGGCCCTTATAGTTACAGATAGTTATCATTTTTACATTTTTACATAATCTGTATTCGAATAGAGCGCGGGTAGCTTTGGCAATGCCAGCCTTTTCCTTTCACTGATGAGCTGGACGTGTTATACCCTGAGGGAGTACATGAGTGTGTGTGTGGCAGGACTCGGAGGGGGACACGCCGCTGCACGACGCCATCTCCAAGAAGCGGGACGACATGCTGGCGCTGCTGCTGGAGCAGCAGGCGGACGTCACGCTCACCAACAACAATGGCTTCAACGCCCTGCACCATGCTGCCCTGCGCGGGAACCCCAGGTGAGCCCGGCCCATTTCCATAGCTGCAATCTCATGACAAGTCTTAATCCAAAATCCTTGACCAAACAGGACTAATAAAGTGCTTCTATATAGCATTTGAGGCCCTAATGGCTGGCTTTAAACCGGTCCATAGTCTAGTGGTTAACACGTCGGACTCGTGATTGGAAGGTAGTAGGTTTGAATTCCGGCAGAGCACAAAAAATATTTAATTTTTCAAATTTGAACAACCGACAAACACCAACTTGCTTGAGAATTAGCGCTTTCTACAGTTCGCAGAGGGCTCTTGAGGTGTGATTCACACAAAAACAGTGCTCACCAAATGAATCATCCTAATATTATTTAGATGATAGATATTTCTTGGTTTGGGCTTCTTTGCCTCCGTTCATGATTTGTCACAGAACCATTCCCCGCTCTCTGTGGGGAATGTCTGTGTGGCAGCTTGAGAGTCTCGAGTGACCACTTACATGTGGACCCACATCTGCAGAGTTGGATGACTTGTCTTGGTAATGGACTAATGTTACACTTTCATGCTCTGCCTATGTCCACTTCCTGTTTGCAGCCAAAGATCAATTGACTCTTCACACAATTAAATAAAATTCACACATCACAGTTTTTGTAGCTGTCATGTTTAGACCGTGCATTCTGCAGGTACAAAATAAATTTAATTTACTCAAAGATAAACATAACACGGTATTTACGAGTGAAATGATACTCCTACTAAAACCTACTACTACTAAACGACCTGCGGCTACTAAAACCAAGCATGCCGAGTACAAACACACTTGGATACAGCCAAGGATAAAAGCCGTATGTCCCCATCTAGAGAAATCACAAGAATTTCTTGGGTACCGTAAACTGGGGTTACTTTGACTGACGGGGTTACATTGATCGAAACTTCTCTTTGTTAAACAAATCCTTTTTTTGCAAAAACTAAACGCACCAGTGGATTATTTTTTCAAGCGTTGGGAGCACTGATAGTCGGCCACTGTTCTCTTTAAACAAGACGTGTGTGCGTGAGTTATTTTCATAGCTAAAAAATAAATGCTAAGTTAGAAATTTGTTTCCACTTTTTAAACCCGGCAAAACTTTGTTTGTGACTAATTTGCTATTCAGACTAACCTATTGAAATGCATATTATATTGAGAGAATTGTGTTTGGAATCTGTGAAAAAATATTTGTGACTTTCTAACATCAAAAGCATGTTTATGACGGGCGATATTTTTGCACGGGGTGTCATTGATCAACCTTCGGGGTGAGATTGATCATTGATTAAAGTAACCCCATAACATAACAATACAGCGTGTTCATTTATTTGCTTTATTTTATATTATATATATTGTTTCAGTTACTAACATGCCACGAGATTACAAGAGAAAACTTGGTTCCCGAAATTATAAAAACTATCATGAAGATCGTTTGAATGCAGCTTTCACTGAAATAGTTGAGAGCAAAATGTCTATACGAGATGCTTCGAGAGAATACGAAATTCCATATGGAACTTTATTCAACAAGTATAAGGGAAGCTTTATCAATACTCCAGGGTGTCTATTCACGATAGGGGATAGAGAAGATTCATTTCGATTTTACCAGAAAAAGAAATAAATGGTATTGTGAAGCACAATACCTTTATTCTTTTTTCGGGGAAAATCAAGATGAGTCTTCTCTATCCCCTTTTGTGAATAGACACCCTGGCGCTTAAACTGTTTTTACCAATTTAGAAGAACAATCTCTGCTCAAGGCTGCGGCTAAATGCTCTGTTTGGGGCTATTCATGTATTTCGAATTTGATTGTCCCTATCAAAGTAATCCCCAAGCATTAAAAACCTTATAAAATAAAATGTAATCGTCATGATTTATTTATTTATTTTTTCTGTGGTTATTTTTGCGGTGCACTTTGATAATCCATTGAAAAAACATGGGTGATCAAAGTAACCCCACATGCGGTTTAACTTTGATCACTTGGTTTTAATTTTTTAGTTCTAACAATATTAAAAAAATCATAACTTTAATTAACTTAGACCAAAGTACTCACAAAACCGACTATTGCGTTTTTTTTAAATAATTTTGTTTCATAAATTGGAAGCGCTAGGACCATTCAAAGTAAAAAAATGATCAAAGTAACCCCAGTTTACGGTACCCTCTCCAGCATGAGAACATACTTGGCATCATTTGGAGTCCAAGCAAGTGATCCATACTCAAGCCTGCTCCTAACTAGTATACTGTACAGCAGTAGATGTGAAAACCCTACTATTCCGAATGACAAATCCCAACATTTTCAGTGCCTTGCCACAAGTCACCTCAATATGGGAGCGAAAATTCAGTCTGGTATCAAAAATAATACCCAGATCCTTTACAGATGACATGTGTTAAGGTTTCACTGTTCATAGTCTATTTAAGGAATATCAGACTGGTAGCTCTCGTATACATCATAACATTGCACTTGGAAAGGTTAAAACCCAACTTGTTGCACCTACCCCATTCAAAAACATTGTCAATGTCAGTTTGCAGCAAGTAACAATCTAGAGATTTTATTTCAAGAGAAAGTTTTAGATCATCAGCAAAAACTAATAAACTTAGTGTGAGAAATAGAATTTGAGATGTCGTTAATAAAGATGGAGAACAACAATGGGCCCAGAATATAGCTAGAAGGTGTTGAACTCAGCTTTCAATGGCTTCACCGAACATATCCGGACCCATTGGCAATAGAGGAGGGTGTCAGACGAGGCAGGGCTAGTGAGCGGCTGCTCTATAGTTCTCCTAGCGCGCGTGACGTTTCGGCTCGCATCAAGCCCTCATCAGCTAGTCTGCGATGACTAGGACGCGGAGAACCACCAGTCCCGCCCTCAACCTCCCTCTCTCTACCTATCCATATCCTGTAGGATGCCTCCAGTGATGCTCTCGAGGCTCTCTCCATATATGAACTCAGCGCCCCTCTTGGGAGGCCTAGATTCTTGAAGAGGCTGTAGAGCGATTTTGCCGGTAGCCCTCTCGCTTCCACTTCCACGGCAAAGAGTTCAGTCTTAAATCCGTTTCTCACTATCCGGTCAACCAAGTTGCAATACTTGTTAACTTTGAAGTTGTGGTCCTTTGGTATGTTGGTTTCCCATGGGACTGTAAGTTCGACAAGTATCACATGCTTTGTCGCCTTTGAGAATATGAGTATGTCCGGTCTGTATGCCGTGTTACAGATATCTGAAGGCATTTGGTAATGCTTCTCATCTGTGTCCATGAGCAATTGCCAGTCCTTTGCTGCTCCCAAGATTGAGGATGGTTTAGTTCTATCTTTGGGCAGTTTATTCGCTCCAGCTTTTACAAAGTTGATCTTCTTGAAGCCATTACTCGTTAGTCCTTTTCTGGTTCGTGCAATGGATAGGCTAATAGCCTCTCTGATAATATAGATAACAAAATAAATAACTTGAACAAGGAGTACGAAAATCCAAATTGCCCGAGTTCATTCTGTAAAATTTAATGATTTACACATCAAATGCCTTTGCAAGTCATTATAGGAACAATCAATCTGATGACCCTTATCTAGTAAATGTGATAGATAGTTAGAAAATGTCATCAGATTTGTTTCCATGGAAAGACCCCTTCTGAAACCATGTTTTTTAGAAAATCCGATCAAAAATGGGCTTATATTTTTTGATATTGCCTTAAAAATAAGAATTTTAAAGATTTTTTCAGGAACGGAAAGAATAGCTATTGGTCTGTAGTTCTCAATGGATGACTTTGAACCATTTTTATGTACAGGAGTAACTCTGGACATTTTCCACACTTCAGGAAAGTTACCTGATGCCAAGGATAGGTTAAAGAGAAACGTAAGAGGAAGCTTGATGAAATCAAGACACCCATTTAGAAAAACTTGTGTGAATAAAGTCAAGCGCCTTTGCAATGACGCACTGTCATAAGAGGCGCTGTATAAATTTTGTACTTCATCATCATCATACTTTTTCAACTAACGAAGAAAGTGTACAAAGGAAATGTCAGAGGAAAGCGCGGAAGGGGAAGGCCGAGGAAAGAATGGTTAGACCAAATAGGTGAGATTGCGAAAGAATGGAACCTGCAGAGTGAAAATAAGAGAAGAGTATGTATGAAAAAGGTGATGAATATTGAGGAAATGAAAGTGGTTTATAAGGACAGAAAAAAGTGGAGGCGCATCTGCGGAGGTACCGGCCACCCCTAGTGGAACGGCGGCAGGATACAGTACAGTACAGTATAAAGCCAAATTTTCACACAAAATTACTTAAAATAAATGTAATTCATTTAATTGATTATTTTCCTGTCTCACTTATCACTAAAAATACACTTCAGCTTTTATTAATGCATTGTTTGATTGTTGGAAGGAAATATATATTTTTCATTTGCCATACTGCTTAAAGAAGAAGAAGACAAAGTCGTAGAGAAAATATTTTCGAATGTTAAAATTTTGGCCTTTGGCATGGAATTTACACTCACTCTTAGTTTCAATTTCTCAGTACTATCAATAAGACTTTTTTTTTTTTGGATTTTTGAATTTGAATTTGGAACAAATTAAATTGTAGAGAAGGTAATGACAAATATTTTTTACTTTCTTGCTATAGCTGAAGGCTATAAAGTTTAGTTATTGTTTTCGAGGTTTTCACGGAAATGAGTTGTCCTGGTGCAGGACATGCCAAAAAACACTATCTTTCAAAAACGTCCGTCTGTATGTGTGTGTGTGTGTGTCTGTGTGTGTGTGTGTGTGTGTGTGTATGTGTGTGTGTGTGTGTGTGTGTGTGTGTGTGTGTGTGTGTATGTGTGTATGTCACATTCCAAAGTATTATACCTAGAGATACCAAATTTTGGCTACTTCAACTTTTTTGGACATATTGTATTAAGTATGAGTAACACGACATTACACCAACTTGAAAATTCAAGATGGCTGCCATACAAAAAAAACATAAAATTCCACTTTTCTCAAAAACGGCTCCAATTTTTTTTTTTAAATTTTCAGAGTTGCCACAAATTATTTTTTAACTTAATAAATTAGTTATGGCAACACTCTTGCTAATCTGTGTCTATGGGCTGCCATATGAAAAAAACAAACAATTGTGATTTTCTCGAAAGTCAAGGGGTACCAAAAATAAAATGTTCTACAATATTATAGACAACATAAATTTCTACAAAATTAAAAAAAATATATTTAAAAAAAAATAATATAAAGCACCGTATACACGACCTCAAATTTTAATTCGAAAATATAGCAAAAACCCATTAAAATGTAAGATATTTAAATTTGTTTTAGATTTAATAGAAAGAACAAGTTTATCACTATAATTCATAACGAAAGTTTTTTTACTTTTTTGAAAATTCAAGATGGCTTCCGAAGAGCTGAAAATTTTAAATGTGATTTTCTCAAAAACGGCTCGAACGATTTTTCTTAAATTTTCTGTGAATTCGTTAATAAAATAGTGCTATCTACCGATAATAATCATTGCTTTATCATACTCTCGATTTAGGGAGTTGCCATACAAAAGAAAAAAAAAATGAAAATTTCTCGGCAGTTAGAAGGTTAATAAAAAAATGATCTTCTACAAATGTAAGACAATAATAATAACTTATATATTGCCATCATTATTTTTCTCAAAAAGTGTATCAGAAGTATAGCCACCATACTAAGTGAAAAATTTCCATACAAAATTTACTTGGTAGTCAAAGGGTTGAAATTAGATAAAAGTCTGCGATTCTTAAAATTTTATAAATGCCAATAATAATCAGTCGTTACTTTTTCAAAATATAACTTAAAAGTTTACCCACCATACAAAATCCTAGTTTGCATACAAAAGGGTTCAATGAACACCTTTAATAATCTAGAATCTAAGTTGCAAAGATATATTAACATTTAAAACTTATATCAAATGCTTGCCCACAAACAGACACCTGTAAGTTCGCGCTTACAAATGCTGAATGTGTACTTAAAAATTAAAACCAAATCTCAAATGAACATAAAATCTGCAACTCTTGCCGACCTTCCTTGAAAAGGGGTGACATTGACAAAGTGAATTATTTTTTACACTATGGGTGGTCAGCTTAAGCCAACCTATAAGTCAAGGGTCTTTCTTGTGTAATTGGCGCTTTTTCTAGAGAAGACCAACCTCGCAGAGGTACATGAGGTGTGTTTCACACAAAACGGCGCGGGCTCTCACTAAATAAATCATCCAAATATTTATATTAATTTAAGTATTTATGTGGCTATTTCCATATTGTACGAGTATGCCTTCGACTCGGTGGATAGAAGTATGATGTGTGTGCTTGAGAGGTATGGTGTGAACAAAGCACTTCTGAACGCGATACGCGCCATCTATCTAAATAGCAGGGCGTGTGTCAGGGTGGATGGAGAATACAGCGAGTATTTTAATGTGTACAAGGGTGTGAGACAGGGTTGCATAATGAGCCCATGATTATTCAAAATATTCATGGATCATTGTGTTAAACAAGCGAATCTGGAAGGGCATGGCATACAGATTGGAGAGAGAAGTCGGAGTTCTGCTTTATGCTGATGACGCAGTATTAATCGCTGATTCAGCAGCGGAACTTCAGGCAATGCTCTCTAGTCTGAACCATGCTCTGTGTGTGAACAAGTTGAAAATGAATGCAAGTAAGACGAAAGTAATGATTTTTGACAGAACGGATGAAAATGAAGAATGCACGTTTATGTTGAATGGTACGAAAGTTGAAATTGTGGATGAATTTAGATACTTGGGAAGTATGTTTGAGAAGAATGGAAAGATGACAAGAGAACTTGAGAATAGGATGTGTAAGGGAAAGCAAGTAGTCGGTGCAATAGGAAGAATAGCAAAGAACAAGCGATTGACGAGATGGATCTGAGAATGGCGGTACACAATGGCATATTGTTACCAACCTTGATGTATGGAAGTGAAGCATGGACAGTGAACGATAGCGAAATGAGTAAAGAATGTGATGAGATGGTTTGGGCATGTGGAAAGAATGAATGATGATAGACTGACAAAGTATGTATACAAAGAAAGTGTGAAAGGAAAAAGAGGGAAGGGACGACCGAGTAAAGTATGGAGTGATCAGATTGAGCAGATTGTGAAGGAATGGGATATACAAAGTGAGCGTAAAAGGAGAAAATGCATGAAAAAGGTGATGGATGTGAATGAATTGAAAGAGGTATGTAAGGATAGGAAAAAATGGAGGCAACTCTGCAGAGGCTCTAGCCACCCCTAGCGGAATGGCGACAGAGTTACAGTTACATGCAGGTACACACCGCGGTGGAATAAAATTGATTTATTATTGAATATATTATATTTTTATTTAAACTACATAAGTTGGTAGATGATTCTAGCTTTACATAAGTCATACAGTGGGTTGATTTATGCAAGAAAGTGTATCTGTAATACTAACAATCTCCCAGTTAGCTATCATCATCATTATCTCTCGGGGCGTGGAATTCTTTTCTATGATGTCGCTTATCTTACTTTGGGAAGGGTTGCATATTAAGCATCATATAGAAACAAAACAGGGGGCTATTCAACAAATATTGGAAAGGGAGATGGGAAAGAAGAAAACGGCCAGACCAGTGATCAGCGGTCGCATGGCCTGCCATTGTAGGCCGAGCAACTTCCCGCTGTGCTGGCCCACGTTTCTTCACCCGACTGCTCCATCTTTTTATTGTAACGTGTAATAATGCATGACTTCATCTCACTTTATCTTCAATATTGATTTTGGTACGTTGTCAAAACCTGATCCGATAGTTGCGATCCAGATGAAATCCGACAGCAGTAGGGCAGGCGGAGCAGATGGGCCAGGTAGGGTGCATCCCCAGTCCCCTAAGCCGATGTAAGTTATTGGTGGGACTGTGAATTAGGTGACGTTCGACCTATATAAAATCAATTCTACTTTTCATACAAACAAAGGTCATTTAATAATATTTACTCATACACTACCCCGTGGCATTATGGGCTGGGACACTCGTCTGTGACATTATGGGCTAGGACACTCCTCTATGGCATTTAGGGCTGGGACACTCCTCCATGGCATTATTTTATTTTCTTACTTAAGTTAAAAAGCTGCACCCTATGTAAATTTTCTGTTCAACATTTTTATGAATAAATGAATATTATTATTATGGGCTCAGAAACTCTTCAGTGGCATTATGGGTTGGGACACTCCTCCATGGCATTATGAACTGGGACATTCCTCTATGGCGTTATGGGCTGGGACACTCATCCATGGCATTTTGGGCTGGGACACTCCTCCATGGCATTATATGCTGGGAACTTCCTCAGTGGTGTTATGGGTTGGGACAATCATCCGTGGCATTATGGTTTGGGGCACTCCTCCGTAGCATTTTGGTCTAGGACACTCCTCCATGGCATTATGGGCTGGGACACTCCTCTATGGCATTTTGGGCTGGGACACTCCTCCATGGCATTATGGGCTGGGACATTCCTCTATGGCATTATGGGCTGGGACACTCTTCCATGGCATTTTGGGTTGGGACACTCCTCCATTGCATTATGGGCTGGGACATTCCTCCATGGCATTTTGGGCTGGGACACTCCTCCATTGCATTATGGGCTGGGACATTTCTTTATGGCATTATGGGCTAGGACAATCCTACATGGCATTATGGGCTGGGACACTCCTCCGTGGCGTTATGGGTTGGGGCACTCCTCCATGGCATTATGAGCTGGGACATTCCTCTATGGTATTATGGGCTAGGACAATCCTCCATGGCATTATGGGCTGGGAAACTCCTCAGTGGCGTTATGGGTTAGAACACTCCTCCATGGCATTATGGGCTGGGACATTCCTCTATGCCTATGGCATTATGGGCTGGGACACTTCTCCATGGCATTATGGCCTGGGACATTCCTCTATGGCAGCGGTTGCCAAAGTGGTAGTCCGCGAGAAAATTTCGCTGGTCCGCAGAAAAATGTGGAATATACTTACTACAATTACAATTTTTGTTTATTCTGTTTTTTTTATTATGACAATAATATTAATTTTTAAAACTGAACAAATTTCAAAACTTAATTTAAGAGCCCTACATACCCTGAATCTGCCGTTTTTGTATCTTACACTTTATGGTCTTAGCAAAAGAGTGACAGTAATGAAAAAAATCAAGGATGTTTATTAATTTTTTATCTTATTCATAAAGTTTGAACAAAATATATAACTTAAAAATTGCCACCACAAAAAAATATTTAAAATAATACGTTTTTTTCACTTCTTTAGCTACTTTCTCGTGTGTACTATGTTTTGGAATTATTTTTTTTCTTTTTATTTATAGAACTATACATTGTTTAGTGTAGTATCGGAACAGTTTTTTTTATAATGTCAATAGTTTTTGAGTAAATGTGGAAAAACTGTGTTCTTCGATTTAATTAAATTTTAATTCATCAAGTAGTTTCAGTTTTTCCATATTTACTCAAAAACTATTGACATTATAAAAAAACTGTTTCGATACTGCACTAGACAATGTATAGTTCTATAAATAGAAAGTTTTTTTTTTTTTTCAAAACATAGCACACACGAGAAAGTAGCTACAGAAGTGAAAAAAACGTTATATTTTAAATATTTTTTTGTGGTGGAAATTTTTAAGTTATATATTTTGTTCAAACTTTATAATTAAGATAAAAAATTAGTAAACATCCTTGATTTTTTTCATTACTGTCACTCTTTTGCTAAGACCATAAAGTGTAAGATACAAAAACGGCAGATTCAGGGTATGTAGGGCTCTTAAATCGGATATTTAACGAACCATTTAGAGAGAACTTACATCATTCTCGACGTTTCGTCAGCGACGTAGCCGACGTCTTCAGGAGAACATCCTCTCAGCACGACGACTGAGGATGAACTGAATTTGAAAACACTATTGTCACTATGTGCCTACCTTCGAACGAAGGTAGTAATTATGTTTAGGTCTCTCTAAACGGTTCGTTAAATATCCAATTTAAATTAAGTTTTGAAATTTGTTCAGTTTTAAAAATTAATATAATTGAATATTATATGAATAATTAATGAAATATGGATTTTAATGCTAATGGTATGGCATATTGTTACAGGCATTGATGTATGGAAGTGAAGCATGTACAGTAAATGATAGCGAAATGAGTAAAGTATGTACGATGGAAATGAAGCATTTGAGAAGCATGACAGGAAAAACTCTGAAGTATAGAGTTAGGAATGAATGGGTAAAGACAGAATGTAAGTTGAAAGAGGATTTGAAAGTTAAGGTACAAAAGAATGTGATGAGATGGTTTGGGCATGTACAATTTTGGGTGATATGAATGAGATGGATAGGTACGTAAAGAGATACATGTTTGAAAATTGTTGGTCCTGGTGAACGAGGTGTAGTCAATGATAATGGGCGACATCTGATAGCTTTGTGTGCAGAACACAGCCTTTTCGCATCAAACACATGGTTTTAGTATTAGGATGTGCATCAGTACACAGGACAGATTGTGTAAAGTCGCACAATCATTGACTACATCTGTGTGGATGAAAGATTGAGAGAAGCCGTAATTGATAGCCGTGTCTACCGTGGGCCAAAAATAGGCAGTGACCACTATCTCTTATGTCCGTAAATAATTATTGGTGAAGTAAGAAAGAAGAAACACAAGAAGAAAGTTAGAATGCCTAGAATTAAAGTGGAAAGTCTGAATGATGAAAGTGTGAAAGAGAAGTATGTATCAGAACTCCATAAAATTTCAAGTGTGAATGAGCTTGAAAGTAATGCGAATGAAAAATATATAGAAAGTATGAGGAAGGATGTGAAATAGGGTGGATCGCTGTAAGTATGTAAAAAGAAAAACTTATTTTTTCGTAATGGCGTTATGTAGAAAAGTTGATCTATGGGGTGAGTATATCATATAAAATAAATTGTACAGTGGACTGCACATGACTTTATAGCATAAAATACGGTCATGTTTAGGTCATAGTCAATTTTCAAAACAAAAAAAATAGTTGTGTGTAAGTAATGAAGCTAATCTTTTGAAGTAATATTTATTTTGCAGTATTATTATTGATCCCGTTTGTATCAAAACTAACACTTTGTTTGGTGGGTAGACTTTTCATTAATATTTTGGAAAGTTATGATTGATTATTATGTGTACTTACTAAATTTTAAGACTCGCAGCCTAGTATTTTAAATTAGGCGTTTTAGTACCAAGAATATTACAATAATTTTTTGTACGGAAATTTGTCCCTTTGTATGGTGGCTACACCTTATAATATTTTTTTGAAAAAAGTAATGATCAATTAATGTAGATATATATAAGAGCTTTTTAATTGGAGAACATTATTTTTTAGTGTACCCGTTCTCTGCCACGTAATTTTAAATTATTGTTTTCTCTTGTATCGCAACCCCCAAAACAAAGAGTATTATGAGGCAATGGTTATTGTTTTTACATAGCACTTGTTTAAGCGAATTGTTATATGGGTTTATTTAAGGGTATTAGACGTTTGGCTACCAAAAATATTTCAATTATATTTTGTATGGAAATTTGTCACTTTGTATGGTGACTATACTATATAATATTTTTTTGAAAAAAGTAATGATTAATGTATGTTGGTATATATAAGAGCTTTTCATTTGTGGAACATTATTTTTTAGTTAACCCGTTATCTGCCGAGAAATTTTAAATTATTGTTTTCTCTTGTATCGCAACGCAACCCCAAAAACAAAGAGTATTATGAGGCAATGGTTATTGTTGTTACAAAGCATTTTATTGGGTGAATTGTTATGTAGGTTTATTTATGGGTATTAGACGTGTTGCTACCAAAAATATTACAATATTTTTTTGTATGAAAATTTGTCACTTAGTATGGTGGCTATACTTTATATTTGTTTTTTTTTTAAAAGTAATGATTCATATATGTAGGCATATATAAAAGATTTTCAATTGGAGAACATTATTTTTTAGTTAACCCTTTTTCTGCCGAAAAATTTTAAATTATTTTTTTCTCTTGTATGGCAACCCCCAAAACAAATAATATTATGAGGAAATGGTTATTGTTGTTACATAGCACTATTATAATGACGAGTGTGCAAAAAAAATCAAGGAAATCGTAGTAGCCGTTTTTGAGAAAATCTCATTTGAAACTTTCAGCTGTTCGGAAGCCATCTTGAATTTTCTAAAATTTGAAAAAAGTTTCACTGTGAATTATAGTGATAAGAGAGTTCTTTATGTTAAAGTTCAGGAATATGAAAGTTTTTTGCGTTCTGATGGGTTTTTGTAGCCTTTTAATTTAAATTTTTGATATCATGTAAACGGCGCTTCATATTATTTTTTTCAAAATTTTTATTTAATTTTTTTATAGAATTTTATGTGATGTATAATATTGTAGAACATTGTTTTTTTTTAACGCTTTCACTTTTGAGAAAATCACAATTGTTTATTTTTTTCGTATGGCAACTCATAGACGCAGATTAGTAAGAATATTGCCAAAACTAAATTTGGTAACTATGTATCAAGCAACTACTTTACTGAAAATTAAAAAAAAATCGTTGGAGCCGTTTTTGAGAAAATTACATTTAAAATTTTCAGCTCTTTGGAAGCCATCTTGAATTCTCCAAATAGTGAAGAAAAATCTATTTTTCAAACAAGTTAATAAGTTTTTCTTTCTTGCGAACTTAAAAAAAGTTTTACAAAATCGCGTTTTTATGGGTCTTTTTAATATTTTCGATAAAAAATTTGAGATCGTGTAAACGGTACTTAAGGTATTTTTTTTTTAAAAGTGCTTTTAATTTTTTTGGATAAATTAATATTGCGCGTAATATTGTAGAACATTACTTTTTTGTCAACCCAGCCATTTCCGAGATAATCACAATCGTTTTTTTCTTTCATATGGCAACCCATAGACGCAGGTTGGCAAGAGTGTTGCCAAAACTAATTTTCTTAGTGAAAATATAAGCAACTGAAATTTTAAAGAAAATCGTTAGAGCCGTTTTTGAGAAAAGTGAAACTTTATGTTTTTTTTGTATGGCAGCCATCTTGAATTTTCAATAAAACAAAGATGAACATTGTTGTAAGGAATCGGCTCAGTACATTTCCTTGATACCCAAGGGGATGGGGTATAAAAAAAAATTGTACCAGAAAACGTCCTGGCAACATTCAGAACCATAATCTGCAAGCTTTTCTAAGTTCAAAATTGTTCACAGAATGCGGTCCTCATATTTTGTACACTCAACTCCCTTTGGCGCCCGGTCTATAAGTATATTTTTATATATAATAATTTTATATATAAATATATTTTGTATATTATTATATAAATTTCAGCTGACTTTTAAATTGAAAGTGGAACTTTTCAAATTTTGCTTGAAAAAGTTTGTCATTGAAAAACAAAATCTCCCAAAAGTTGCTTAATCTAATCTAATCTAATCTAAGCTGCAAAGATATATATCATTTAAGATTTACATTAAATGCATTCCCACAAGCAGACATGTATAATTTCGCGCTAACACATGCCGCATGTGGGCCTACAATATAAAAACCCAATCTCAAATGAACATAAGCCCTGCAACTCTTGCCGTCCTTCCCTGAAACAGGGGTGACATTGGCAAAGTGAATCATTTTTTTATTACAGTATGGGTGGTCAGCCGCATACCAACCTATAAGTCAAGGAACAAACATAACCAAAAAAACTCGCACCGTCAAAATAAACCTTCTCCAAGTTCAAAATGGAAATCAGGAGACTGTTTACTAATTTTAAAACAAAAAGAAATGTTAGTTAAAGACTAACAAAACATTATAGTTTTTATTGGTGTCTTGGAAAAGATGGAATTGTCCAGCGCCTACATCTACACTACTACCTGATAGCAATAACATGATTTCCCACAAACCCCGCTCGTCTTACACTTGAGGTAAGTAACTCTTTGAATGTTAAATTTCCCAGATCTAATCTAATATATAATCTAAGTTGCAAAGATATGTTACATTGGAGATTCACATTACATGCATTCTCAACCAGACACGTACAAGTTCGCGCTTGCACATGCCTCATGTGAACCTACAACATAAAAACCAAATCTCAAACAAACGTACACCCTGCAACTCTTGCCGTCCTTCCCTGTAACAGGGGTGACATTGGCAAAGTAAACCATTTTTACAGCATGGGTGGTCAGCCGCATACCAACCTATAAGTCAAGGAACATACGCGACAAATTACATTTTATAAATCAGTAAATAATAATATCATCAAAACCAAACAGAAAAAAATCCAATTTAGCAAACCCTAGCCGCCAACATTACAGATCAACCGCCATTTCTTTCTGTCCTTACATACTTCTTTCATTTCCTCCAGAGTTATAACCTTTTTCACACAGGATCTTCTTTTATTATGACTCTGGATATTCCATTCATTCGTAATTTCGGATATTTGGTCCATCTATACCTTTCTCGGTCTTCCTCTACCACGACATCCATCTATTCTTGCAACGTATACTTTCTTCGTCAGTCTTTCTTCATTCATTCTCTCCATATGCCCAAACCATCTTAACAAACTTATTTTAATCTTTACTTTCACACTTTCTCATGCACCACATTCCTTTCTTACAAAATCATTCCTCACCCTATCACTCCGTTTCTTCCCAATCATACTTAGAAAGTCCATTTCAACAGTAGCTCACTTGCATACATCAAGGTGGGTAAAAGTATGCCACTGTGTACCGCCAATCGAGCATTTTTAGATATAATATTTTTTAGTGTTGATCTGTTAACACAGTGAAAGTCCATTTTTATAAATATTTAAAAATATAAATGGTAAAACATTGTTTTAATTCACTTTATTTTATTTGTTTATGCTCGAATATTTTCGCCTAATGAGGCATCTTCAAGAGCAGAATGGTTACAAATATATTTTTATAAAATAATTTTCAAAACAATTTTCAAAACAACTTTTTTTCCAAAACAAAAGCAAAATTCATAGACAAAATTTTTTTTTTTAAACACAAATGTAAGATTCAAAAATGCATTATTGTTAGGTATAATGAAATTAAAAATTTGAATACAATAAAAATAAAATATGTTAGTTAAATAAAAATAATAATAGTAATAACAAATAAAAAACAAATTATTGCAATATTGGTGAAACATAGGGAATCTGCACATTCACTAAGTCTTTATTTTTATTTTTGTAGATTTCCAACGCTTCCAGAGCCATCAGTCTCCTCACTTCACACTCAGAGTGCATTACCTCTAAAATAATAATAATAATTTATAATAATAATAATAATTTATTTAGTGCATTACCTCTACATTGGTAATATCGAAAGTATGGTCTTTATCAATGCAATGGTCTGCCATCTCAGAGTATGCAGATAAGCCTCTGAGTGCTCTGGAATGTTCTTTAAATCTTGTGCGTACTGATCTCCCTGTCTCACCAATATATAAAGCCTCACAGTCATTAAAAATAAAGTGAATTAAAACAATGTTTTACCATTTATATTTTTAAATATTTATATTTTTAGATATGTTTTGATTTTTGGCGATACAAGCTGTGGCGCCCAGTACACACCTGCCCTTCATTATTCTTCTTTCAAGCTCACCTGTCATTCTTACATATTTTTCAAACTTACTTCCCAAGCATACAAACTCATTTACCACATCAACGTTCATTCCATTTTTACTGAATTCATAGTTTGTACTTTCTTCATTTCTTTCAAAAATCAAAACTTTCGTCTTACTTGCATTCAACTTCAAATAATTACCTATCAGAGCTTCGTTCAATCTAGAGAGCATTGTTTGCAATTCCACTGCTGAATCAGATACAAGGACTGCATCAGCCGCATACAGTAGAACACTCACTTTGCTTTCTCCTATCATTAATCGACAATCATCAAGTCTAGTATCTCAAACACTTTTGTCCATGACTATGTTAAATAGCCATGGGCTCATCACACATCCTTGCCTTTCACCCTTAAATACTTCAAACCATTCACTATACTCATCATCAATACGAACACATGCCATACTATTTTCATAGTTAGCATGTACCGCATTCAAGAGAGCCCAATTCACTCCATATGCTTTCAGAACATCCCACAACATACCTCTGTCTACTGAGTCAAAAGCTTAACCGGAGTAAAAATAGGGAAATTTCACAAAAAAAAATTATTGTGGATTTAAATTCCTTTATATTTGCTTATCACAAAACTTCTTGAATTTTATTTTTACTTGCTTTTTCTACAAAGTTATTCATGTTCAAAAAATGAAGTTTGAATTTACGCGCCAAAACGCTCCTTGGATTGAATTTTCGGCTGTGACGTCATTTTCTTTGACTTTTTATAGCCATCGCAATACCAGCAGCGTTGTCGATACAAGAAAATGACGTCACGGGGGCTACAAATTTCGTTGACGGATCGCACATCCGTTTCAAAACCGGTCAAAATTTTCAAAAGATCTTTTTCAAATTTAAAATTTTATAAATTTATTAAGGACTTGAAATTAGGCCCTTGTTTATATGTTTATCGTAATCTAACAAAATTATACACTTTTTACCAAATTCCTCACTATTGCAAATACCCTATTATATTCAGCTTAGAAAAGCGCGATCGCTTATATTATTATGTATTGTTGTTAGGATGAGGGGTGTGTTATGGGGGGGAGGGGCGGGGAGGGGAGGGGCTCGGCTGCTACTCGCCCGGGCGGGCCAGCTCGCTAGTGCTGGGGGCTCAGGGCTGCCCCTTACCCTCCCACACCCGCACCCTGCACCCCAGCCAGCTGATTTATGACTTTTGCGAATGTAATGGCAGAGGGAGGTGGGCGGAGGGGGAGGGGAAGGGGAGCGTGGAGGTCAGTGGCGCGTTTTCAGCATTTACATTCTGTAATCTGACTGCGGCTGCGACTGCCGCCTCTGCACTTCGCGCTCTGTCTCTGCACCCTCTCCCTACTCCCTGCTCCCTGCTCCCTACGCATGCTGGGACACTGACTGCACACGTGTCTGTTGACAACTGACAACTGACTGACAGTGTTGGCACCTGCACTAATCCAACTATTTAATGTAGATGCGATAGCGTTCCTTGGATGTTGTTCGTGTTCCGCAATATGTCATCTTATGGTTAGAAAGAGCAGGAACTAACAACAGATTATTATTCTACGTAACAGTTTTCCAGTGGATAATATAATGATTACAGAATGTGCTGTGGGCTTGAGTATCGAATGACCTGTAAGAGGAAAATTAAAAGAATTACATTGGTTCGCGACATTGCCAGGGTTTCCATGTGCTAGTACACCTGACGCTTAGCAAGTACAGGAGACAGGAGAGCTGAGGCAAAGCTCTTTCAAGCTTCCCCACCGAAAATACCGGAATGATTTTCCCAGCCTTGTCAGTAATGGCAATTAGCTTAGAGGAAAGCGCGAGGCCGTGAGACTGGTTAAGAAATGAAAATAATGCGTGTTTGATGTTTATAATGCTCGTTTACCTGTGTATCTTCATAATGTGAGCTATACACCTCTGCGGTACTACAACAAGTGTCATAGACTCCTAGAGTCTCTAGGATCTAGGGAGTCTCCCGCACAGGATTTCTTAAAAAAATACTGTTATAACTTACATAGTTATGTATATTAATGTCGCTTATTTCATATTTTGTTTTTTTCTGTTATCTCATTAGTACTTATAATATTATAGCTGTAGTTATCAAAACTGTTATGAAATACAAAAAAATTCAAACAAAATAAATTGCACAGAATCTGCACTCGACTTTCTTGCATAAATCAATCCACTGTATAACGTATGTAAAGCTAGAATCATCTACCAGCTTATGTAGTTTCAATGAAAATATAAATGATCGATAATAGATCAATTTTATTCCACCGCGGTGTGTACCTGCATGCTCGTACAATATGTAAATAGCCATATAAATTCTTAAGTGAATAAAAAATATTTGGATGATTAATTTGGTGAGCGCCGTTTTGTGTGAATCACACCTCAAGAGCCCTCTGCGAGGTTGGTCTTCTCTGGAAAAAGCGCCAATTACACAAGAAAGATCCTTGACTTATAGGTTGGTATGAAGCTGACCTCTGTACTGTAATGTACTGTATCCTGCCGCCGTTCCACGAGGGGTGGCCGGTACCTCCGCAGATGCGCCTCCACTTTTTTCTGTCCTAACAAACCACTTTCATTTTTTCAATATTCATCACCTTTTTCATACATACTCTTCTCTTATTCTCACTCTGCAAGTTCCATTCTTTCGCAATCTCACCTATTTGGTCTAACCATTCTCTCCTCGGCCTTCCCCTTCCGCGCTTTCCTTTGACATTTCCTTTGTACACTTTCTTCGTTAGTTGTTCATCATCCATTCTTTCAAGATGTCCGAACCATCTCATTGCACTTTCATTCTCATATTCTCTTTTATACCACACTCGTTCATCACCCAATCATTACGACCACTTTTGTAACTCTTTGTACTCGCTCAGTCCGCTCCGCTCACTCGCTGTCGGTGGAAGCACTTCTATGAAATTTACTGTTGCTAGTCGAGCGGAGTCCGTACGGAGTCCGCTTCGCTCGCAGTGGAAAGCGGGCATTAGAATCACAGCCTTTTTTCTAATTTTAACCCTTTGACTACCAAGAAAATTACGAAAACATTTTGTATGAAATTTTTTTCACTTTGTATGGTGGCTATACTTTTGATTCACTTTTTGGAAAAAATAATGATGGCAATATATGTTATCATTATTGTTTTACATTTTTGTACATTATTTTTTTATTAACCCTCTAACTGCCGAGAATTTTTCCATTATTTTTTTCTTTTATAAGGCAACTCCCTAAACCGAGATTATGATAAAGAAATGATTATAATTATTAGATAGCACTATTTTATTAATGGATTCACAAAAAAATTTAGAAAAATCGTAGGAGCCGTTTTCGAGAAAATCGCATTTAAAAATTTCAGCTCTTCGGAAGCCATCTTGAACTTTAAAAAAAGTAAAAAATCTTTTTTTTTTTAATTAAATTAAAATTAAATTAAATTAAATATATTGCATTTTAATGGGTTTTTGTAATATTTTCGATTTAAAATTTCAGATCGTGTAAACGGTGCTTTATATTTATTTTTTCAAAAAATTTGTTTTTTAATTTTGTAGAAATTTATGTTGTCTAATATTGTAGGACATTATATTTTTGTTGACCCCTTAACTTTCGAGAAAATCACAATTGTTTGTTTTATTCATATGGCAGCCCATAGACACAGATTAGTAAGAGTGTTGCCATAACTAATTTATTAAGTTAAAAACAAATTAGTGGCAATTCTGAAAATTTAAGAAAAATTTTTGGAGCCGTTTTTGAGAAAAGTGCAATTTAATGTTTTTTTTGTATAGCAGCCATCTTGAGTTTTCAAGTTGGTGTAATGCCATGTTATTCATACTTAATATATGTCCAAAAAAGTTGATGTAGCCAAAATTTGGTATCTCTAGGTCACACACACACACACACACACACACACACACACACACACACACACACACACACACACACACATACACATATATTATATATATATACACATAGGTATAACGCGTGTTATACCGGTACATTTTCGCAGTGCGTGTTATTCCTGTCAATGTTTACCTGTGTTTACCTACGTAATGTGTGCTATACTATATTGTGTCTTTATCTGTTTTTTCTCCTTAGTAAAATAAAATATGTTCAAAATGTGTGTTATACCAACCTGTGTATGCTCATAATGCGTGTTATACCAGTGCATGGTCATAGTGCGTGTTATTTCTGTGTATGCCCAGAATGCGTGTTATACCGGTGCCTGGTCATAATGCGTGCTATACCTACCAATGTATGCTCATAATGCGTGCTATACCTACCAGTGTATGCTCATAATGTGTGCTAGACCTACCAGTGTGTGCACATAATGCGTGCCAAACCTACCGGTGTATGCTCATAATGCGTGCTATACCTACCGGTGTATGCTCATAATGCGTGCTATACCTACCAGTGTATGCTCATAATGTGTGCTAGAACTACCAGTGTATGCTCATAATGCGTGCTATTCCTCCTAGTATATGCTCATAATGCGTGCTATACCTACCAGTGTATGCTCATAACGCGTGCTATACCTACCAGTGTATGCTCATAATGCGTGTTATACTAGTGCATGGTCATAGTGCGTGTTATTTATGTGTATGCTCATAATGCGTGTTACACTGGTGCCTGGTCACAATGCGTGCTATACCTACCGGTGTATGCTCATAATGCGTGCTATACCTACCAGTGTATGCTCATAATGCGTGCTATACCTACCAGTGTATGCTCATAATGCGTGTTATACCGGTGCATGGTCATAGTGCGTGTTATTTATGTGTATGCTTATAATGCGTGTTATACTGGTGCCTGGTCATAATGCGTGCTATACCTACCAGTGTATGCTCATAATGCGTGTTATACCAGTGCATGGTCATAGTGCGTGTTATTTATGTGTTTGCTTATAATGCGTGTTATACTGGTGCCTGGTCATAATGCGTGCTATACCTACCAATGTATGCTCATAATGCGTGCTATACCTACCAGTGTATGCTCATAATGCGTGCTATACCTATCTGTGTATGCTCATAATGCGTGCTATACCTACCAGTGTATGCTCATAATGCGTGCTATACCTATCTGTGTATGCTCATAATCGTGCTATTCCTATCTGTGTATGCTCATAATACGTGCTATTCCTGCCAATTACTGGGATTACTTACATAGTCTTGTTGCGACTTTGAATGGTTTTGTAATAATCGGGGACCAAAAAGTTGAAATGGCCGAGAGGAGCAAGTGTGCTGATCTTTCTAGCGTATTTGGAATAGAATAACGTTGGTTCGATCCCCGCCTGGGTCATTTAATCATTACTTTGACCCTGGTTCAACAGATGTGATTGGGTCTAATCTAATCTAATCTAAGCTGCAAAGATATATATCATTTAAGATTTATATTAAATGCATTCCCACAAGCAGACACGCATAATTTCGCGCTCACACATGCCGCATGTGGACCTACAATATAAAAAACCCAATCTCAAATAAACATAAGCCCTGCAAACTCTTGCCGTCCTTCCCTGAAACAGGGGTGACATTGGCAAAGTGAACCATTTTTTACAGTATGGGGGGTTAGCCGCATACCAACCTATAAGTCAAGGAACAAACATCGCAAATTACATTTTTTAAATCAATAAACAATAATATAAACATGGACACTAAAAAAAACTAAATCATAAAACCAATCATAAAAATTGGGTAATTATTAATAAATATACTATAATGAATTATTGATTGATGATATTAATACCTAAAATTGGACCGGTCCGTAGTCCGTAGTGGCAACACTTCGGACTCGTAAATGGAAGGTTGTGGATTCGGATCCCGGCGGAGCACAAAAATATACCATTTATATTTCGAATGTGCTCTTCGCTGGGTTGAAAAATTCAAAAACCTTTACCAATGACCGGTCACCAAAGGTCCATCAAGCCTTACAGCAACTGGGTCTTGCTTGAGTATTGGCGCTTTGTAGCGACGACCAAGCTCGTACACCTCTGCGGCACTACAACAAGTGTCATAGACCCCCAGAGTCTTTAGAATCTAGGGAGTCTCCCGCACAGGATTTCTTAAAAAAAAAAAAAACTGTTTCTGGCCAGGCAGAATAGGTTAGTGAACTGCATTCCTCGTCATAAATCTTTTTATAAAAAAAAATATCGAGGGTTAAAAGGAAGTAGGGCAAGGGACGTTTTGGTCAAAAATGAGTTATGAATGCTATCCTACTTAAAATTTTCCGCTCTTTCTTATGCGCTAACTCCCATAGCTCTACGATGATTTTTAAGTTAATGCCCAAGCAAACAACTGCGTTTTTGAAGTATGGTTTTGGTGTAACCGAAAAGGTTTTGGTCTTTTTTGTCCTAAAGGCGCTTGTGACACAAAAAATCGTAAAACATCGTCTATAATCTATCTATAATCTATAATCTAAGTTGCAAGGATATATTCATTAAAAGCTCTCAGATGTATGCCCACAAACAAACACGTGTAGTTCGCGCTTACAAATGCTAATTGTGTACTTACAAATAAAATCCAAACCTCAAATGAACATAAGCCCTGCAACTCTTGCCGACATTCCCTGAAACAGGGGTGACATTGGAAAGTGAACCATTTTTTACAGTATGTGTGGTCAGCCTCATACCAACCTATAAGTCAAGGAAAATCGTGAAATCACTTAATAGGAATGCCAATAAATGCCTTTATTTTTAAAAATTTTGAGCTGTTTTGATTTTAAGGATATGATAAAAAATAAAAAAAGTTTTGGTATTTTTTTGAAATCTCAAACTTAAAACTGCTCTCCTGAACAATTCAGTTTTTGTCGCTTATGCCTTACTTCCTTCTAACCGTCGATATATATATACTAGCAGACCGACCGTGCTGTCGCACGGTTGGCTGCTAGGCCCTACGGGGAGTTTTAACCCTTAAATGGGCCGTCATACATCTACTGTAATTTTTTGCTTTCTTACTACATATTTATATTGATTTGGGATATAGTAACAAGAATTTGAAAAAAAATTCAATAAAAATTGTGAATAATCGTTTTTTCAGAACGTCCGCTGTAACGGACATTTCCTGAAATAGCTTATTGTTAGTTCTAATTCACCATGTCACTTAAAACGGACATAACCAAGTTGAGCTAATGATAAAAGTTAGTAATAATAATCCTATAAAAACGGCTGATGCAACTTGGAATGAAGCACATTGGTTTATCATATATCCAGCTTGTCCTTCAAACTTAAATCCCCATTTATTTGGTTTCTTGGGGATGTATTGTCTTATATTGCTAGCCTTTTTCCCTTTATACAAGATCATCATTTTGTCAATGGAATATGAGCCTCCTTCTTCTATTTGTAAACATTTTGGTCGGATGTGTTCTATAACAGGGCAGATTTAAAGCGTAACTATCATTCTTAGGTATGTTTGAATCATCACAAAAATGGAGATAACGTTTTAAAGTTTGATACCTTTTCAGGGGCATCGCTTTAGCAATACATTCATATCGGAGATCATTCGACCAAAAGTCTTCAATAGCTGGCATGCCTCTTAGTATTTTGATTCCTAATTTCATCCTAATAACATTCTAATTCTTTTCTACTGATTTTTATTGTTTTTCCCGTCTTTTATGAAGAATATAAATTGGTCACTGTTACTATAAAATCCATAAAGTTATTATCGAAAAAATGTGAAAGTATTGAAGAGACGTCTTTACCTCATCAAAGGTATTTCTATTTATATATATTTTTCGTGTGCCACAACATTTCTGTAAAAAAATGTATTTTTTACAATTTAAATAATAATAAAAGCTATTGTTCTGGTCAAAGTAAGGTAATACGTACTAGAAATAATAGCAACACAAACATAGAAATACACCCAGACGCAAACAAATATGTCTGAGGCGTACAGATATTTCGTCCAATCCAGGAATCGACGCTAGAATTGAAGAAATATCATGTGATTGATTTGGCAACGTCCGTCACAAGGGACATGTGCTACAGCCACTACTTGTAGGGAGAACTAGGCAATGTCCGTTTTAAGAGACATCACTTAATTTTATAAATAAATACTACAAAAATGCAAAATACTAACTATAATTCTACAAAACATCAATACATATGTATTTTATTACATAAATAAATTGATTTTAGTCCAAAAAATCTTTGACATAGATATAAAATATGAATATTCACCTAGCGAGTAAATTTAGATGTTCGTTGATAAGTTCAAATGCTCATAAATCACGCGACATCGTGCTTTGTCGCTCCGCGCGCTCAGTAAATAAAAGAAAGATAGTTCCACGTGGTAAAATCAACAACGAAAACTTCATACGTTTGTTTTGAAAGCCATGAATGTGTGTTTATGTAGACGTCATTTTAAACGGACAAAATCAATTTAAGGGTTAAGTCTGGCTTCGCAATCATTTTTACCCTAACCTTCTTTATGTGAATTAAATGCTTTAAGAAGTAATTTAAAATATTTTGGCGGTAAAAAGATAATTGAGCTCTTTTCATGTTATGTGCATGTAATGTGAATCTCCAATGTAACATATCTTTGCAAATTAGATTAGATGTTCTGAGTACCTTGGATCCATAGAAAACGCATTTAAGTTGAAATAGTTATTTATGCCACTGCCAAGTAATGATAGTCTTTTTAACACGAGTGCTAGTTTGTGCCATGAGGCGCAGCCGAATGGCACAATAGAAAGCACGAGTGTTACAAAGACTAATTACGTGCAGTGGCATACAATACTTTTTCTACGACCATGAGAGAATTAACAAAATAGTGAATAATAGTCATTATAATGTACTCGTCCATTTGAAGTAATTAAAACCTTACCTTTGTCAAAACGTGTGATTTATCATTCCCTTCGATTATCTAATCTAACCTAAGTTGTAAAAATAAATTATATTTAGGTTTCATATTGAATTCATGCCCACAAGCCGACACATATGTATAAGGTCGCGCTTTTACATCCTGCATATAAGCTTAAACATTCAAACCCAAAACTCAAATAAACATATGCCCTGCAGTTGTATTGGCAGGTGAACCAAATTTGTACAGCATAGGTGATCAACCTCATACTCACCTATTAACCAAGTAACTTTTTGAGTTTGTTTATTTTTTGCGGTGAAATTTTTTGTATTGTTTTCCTTTCAAGCTTTTTATTTTCCATTGAAAAAAGGAAAGCTTTATTTGGAGCAATCCGATAAATAAATTCGATAAATTTTAGCACTATTAACAATTTTTATTTGACTCTACACATAAAATATACTTATTTATTTTCATCTGAACAGGGCTGAAAGTCTCATCACCACGGTAATTCCTACCTACCGAATATCACTAATATTGTATGAAGCCTAATCAGCTGATCGCTTGCGGCCATCTTGGATTGACAGGTCTTCATACCCCCATACAAGGTTGACATTTGAAATTAAAAAATGGTTCCAATTCTGACAATGCGCATGCGCACATGTTCATTTTAACACGGTTACCGGTTGCATAATGTAACATTATGCAACGGGTGTAGAAATGTATGGCATTGTGATTGCGTTAGCCGTTTTGTAATTAGTAAATTACCAAATGGGAGTAGAAAAACACTTTTTGCAGTTGAAGAACCTGTAATGTTAAAATTTGTAATAGATAAGCTAATTTCAGTTAGGTACTTTTAAGAAAAGACAGGCATTATATTATCGCCAAATTAAAGGTAAAACTGAATTAGTGCTTCATTCTCTGATTTGCGAAATCGTGGATAAAACTTGTAATTACGGAGAACTTCTCATAGTAAGTAAATAAATTATAAGGAAATGATCATGAAAACTTCTCAACTACAGGGGTTTTACACTCGTTTAGTGTTTTCTCTCGTAGAAAATACGAAAAAAGTTTCGTATATCCTAGAAATCCTTGTTGACTTAATGTGTCAATTATTCCGTTTTACTTTTAAGGTAAAGTACTTGACTAATGTTCCCCCTGTTTCTGAAAAGGTTGGCAAAAGTTGCAGGGCTTATGTCCATTACAGGCCTTAATTTTAATTTGTAAGTACAGTCCGGCTTTATGGCCGGTAGAGGCTGTGTTGATCAGATTTTTACTCTACGACAACTTGTTGAAAAACAATTGTCGGTGAGGCGGAAGCTGTTCACGGCCTTTGTAGATTTGGAAAAGGCTTTTGACTCAGTAGACAGAGGTATGTTATGGGATGTTTTGAAAGCATACGGAGTGAATGGGGCTCTCCTAGGTGCGGTGCATGCAAACTATGAAAATAGTACAGCATGTGTTCGTATTGATGATGAGTATAGTGAATGGTTTGAAGTTTTTAAGGGTGTAAGGCAAGGATGTGTGATGAGCCCATGGCTATTTAACATAGTCATGGACAAGTGTGTTCGAGATGCTAGACTTGATGATTGTGGATTAATGATAGGAGAGAGCAAAGTGAGTGTTCTACTGTATGCGGATGATGCTGTTCTTGTATCGGACTCAGCAGTAGAATTGCAAACGATGCTCTCTAGATTGAACGAAGCTCTGCTAGGTAATTATTTGAAATTGAATGCAAGTAAGACGAAAGTTTTGATTTTTGAAAGAAATGAAGAAAATACGAACTACGAATTTAGAATAAACGGAATGAATGTTGATGTGGTAAATGAGTTTGTATACTTGGGAAGTAAGTTTGAGAAAGATGGAAGAATGACAGGTGAACTTGAAAGAAGAGTAATGAAGGGCAGGTGTGTACTGGGTGCCACAGCTTGTATCGCCAAAAATCAAAACATTTCTAAAAATGCTCGATTGGCGGTACGCAGTGGCATACTTTTACCCACCTTGATGTATGGAAGCGAGGCCTGGACGGTGAATGAAAGTGAAATTAGTAAAGTCCATACTGTTGAAATGGACTTTCTAAGAAGTATGATTGGGAAAAAACGGAGTGACAGGGTGAGGAATGATTTTGTAAGAAAAGAATGTGGTGCAAAAGAAAGTGTGAAAGTGAAGATTAAAAGAAGTTTGTTAAGATGGTTTGGGCATATGGAGAGAATGAATGAGGAAAGACTGACGAAGAAAGTATATGTTGGTAGAATAGATGGATGTCGTGGTAGAGGAAGACCGAGAAAGGTATGGATGGACCAAATATCCGAAATTGCGAATGAATGGAATATCCAGAGTCATAATAAAAGAAGAGCTTGTATGAAGAAGGTTATGACTCTGGAGGAAATGAAAGAAGTATGCAAGGATAGAAAGAAATGGCGGTTGATCTGTGATGTTGGCGGCTAGGGTTTGTTAAAGTGAATTTGGTTTTATGATTTAGTTTTTTATGTCCATGTATATATTGTTATTTTTATTCTTTGATTTTAAAAAATGTAATTTGTCATGTATGTTCCTTGACTTATAGGTTGTTATGCGGCTGACCACCCATAATATAAAAATTGGTTCACTTTGCCAATGTCACCCCTGTTTCAGGGAAGGACGGCAAGAGTTGCAAGGCTTATGTTCATTTGAGATTGGGTTTTTATATTGTAGGTCCACATGCCACATGTGTTAGCGCGAAATTATACATATCTGCTTGTGGGAATGCATTTAGTATAAATCTTAAATGATATATATCTTTGCAGCTTAGATTAGATTAGATTAGATTAGATTAGATAAGTTCACATGCAGCATTTATAAGCGCGCATTTAAAATATATTTATATATATTTTTATTTATAATGGACTACTTAAGAAGTATGATTGGAAAAAGACGGAGTGATAGGGTGAGGAATGATTTTGTTAGAGAGGAATGTGGTGTAAGAGAAAGTGTGAAAGTAAAGATTAAAAGAAGTATACTTAGATGGTTTGGACATTTGGAGAGAATAAATGAGGAAAGACTGACGAAGAAAGTATGTGCTGCAAGAATTGATGGATGTCGGGGAAGAGGAAGACCGAGAAAGGTATGGATGGACCAAATTTTCGAAATAGCGAGTGAATGGGATATCCAGAGTCATAATAAAAGGAGAGCTTGTATGAAAAAGGTTATGACTCTGGATGAAATGAAAGAAGTATGCAAGGACAGGAAGAAGTGGCGGCTGATTTGTAATGTTGGTTTATTAGTTTGCTACATTTTTTGCATAAGAATTTTTTGACTTTTTTTGTAAAGATTTATTTTTAAGGTTTTGTTGTTTTTTTTTTTTTTTTATATTTAAATGTATTTCTTGACTTATAGGTTGGTATGAGGCTGACCACCCATACTGTAAAAAATGGTTCACTTTGCCAATGTCACCCCTGTTTCAGGGAATGTCGGCAAGAATTGCAGGGCTTATGTTCATTTGAGTTTGGATTTTATTTGTAAGTACACAATCAGCATTTGTAAGCGCGAACTACACGTGTTTGTTTGTGGGCATACATCTGAGAGCTTTGAAAGAATATATCCTTGCAACTTAGATTATAGATTATTATTATAACCCACTCGTGTCTCCAGGGGGGCATGCATTGAATATGAATTAAAAAAGTTATTGTATCTGTGCAACTTAGATTCTATATTCTAATAATATTAAAAACATCAAGCGCCACAACTATATGTTAGCGTGAAATGACATTTGCCAGCTTGTGGGTGTGCATTCAATTTGAATCATCAAATAACTTTTTTTGCAACTTTAGATTATAAATTAAGATTAACGTTGTTTGAAGGATTTTTCAAACTCAAATTCCTTGACTTATAGGTTAGTATGAGCCTGAATACCCATATCGCAAAAAATGGATTCACTTAACAAATGTTCCCCCTGTTTCTGAAAAGGTCGGTAAAAGTTGCAGGGCTTATGGTCATGAGAGGCTGAAATTTTTATTTGTAATTACACATGCAGCATTTATAAGCGCGAACTCACTCGTGTCTCCGTGGGGGAGTGCATTGAATATGAATTATGAATTTTTAATGGATCTATGCAACTTAGATTATATATTGTAATAATATTAAAAAAATGAAATGCCGCAAAAACTATGGTTTCATATAAAAAGTTGACCTAATCGATCGTAATTATTTCTAAAAAATACATGTTATAACTGGTTGAAGTATAATTTTGAAATAAATAAAGAATATAGGTAGGTACTCAACGGAATTCAACTGAAAAAGAATCGACTTGTATGGCAACTTTGAAGCCTATGTTGAAGTGCTGGCAATTTATTTGAAATTCGAATCAAAATGAGTTTTGTTTCACCCATAGGTTTTACATAATAAGGTGTTGTGATCGATCATGTTTATTTATTTAAAAAACAACAATTTAAAATCTTTTAATGATGAGGATGCACATCCGAAGTTCTGAACAATATTTGTTGTGAATATGATGTGCATCTGTTCTTCAGTTTTTCATCCATTGACGCACATTTATTTTGTATAATAATGTTGAATTTTATAGAATAGTTGATTGATGATAGATAGATAGATAGATAGATAGATAGATATAGATATATTATAAATAATGTGGCATTTCACTTGAGGAGATTTTTCAGCACTTTTAAGTAAGGTGTAAGGTGCATGCCCCTCCCTCGGACCACTTCCGGCCCTGGTCCATCCATCACCATTTCTTATCTATAATATACGTTGCAAATTTATATTTCATGCATGCCCACAAGCACTCATGTAAGTTTGCAACTATTGCCGCCTTTCCCTGAAAGCTGCAGCAGGCCCCAGGAGCATGATCTGCGGCAAGCTCCAGGAGCCTGTTCTGCGGCAGACACTAGGAGCCTGATCTGCGGCAGACACCAGGAGCATGATCTGCGGCAGACACCAGGAGCATGATCTGCGGCAGACACCAGGAGCATGATCTGCGGCAGACACCAGGAGCATGATCTGCGGCAGACACCAGGAGCATGATCTGCGGCAGACACCAGGAGTCTGATCTGCGGCAGACACCAGGAGCATGATCTGCGACAGACACCAGGAGCATGATCTGCGGCAGACACTAGGAGCCTGATCTGCAGCAGGCCCCAGGAGAAGCAAGTCGAGCACGGGAGTACGTAGTCAACAAACTGTAACTCGTGAACATCAGTACAGGCGATGCTCGGTGAACCCTGTTGTGAAGTGATCACACATCACTGTCATTGGTCACTCTCTGATCACTGGTCACTGGTGACTGGTCACTGATCACTGATCACTGGTCACTGGTCACTGGGGACTGGCCACTGATCACTGGTCGCTAATCACTGATAACCGGTCACTAGTCTCTAGCAGGTCCTGCGCCGTGTCCACGGAGTGCGAGGGGCTGGCAGATGTCAACTACAGCTGGTTGAAGGGGACCAAATGACAAATCATTACGATTTGACCCGGAATCAACCAGCTAAAGCAAACAACGCGCTGTGGGCCACTGGCAGCGTAAACGGCGGTAACAGGCACAACACTATTCAAGCTCCGCGAGTTTAACGATCTCTGTTGAAGAGCGCGAGGGGGCCCGGAATAGACGCGGTCACTTCACGACACCCCACTAGCAGAAGCACGAGGACGAGCGCGACGCTAGCAGACTACACGCGCGCGGAAATAGCCTTGGCTCATTTAGGGTCTGCCCACCGCCACAGCTGGTCGTGCATCTGGTGCGGCACATGTCGGCAGTAACAGGAGCCGCGCTATTTATGGTGCTGGCACTGTGGGCGGGGACACGGATACTCTGTACGCTGCACCACCATCACATTCCTCTCGTGGTTCCCTGCATGCTCCGGCCTCACATCCACATGCTGATGACTCATTGTTCACATTGCCATCCTCGTCTTCAGTCACCTACACCGAGTCAACATTCAGAGGAAGGGAATACTAGCCCGCCCACCCGGCACTGCAACCGCCCCCGCCCTCGCCTCCGCCAGCCCCCGCCCTATCCCGCCCCGCCCGGGGCGGTCCCCGCTCCCACAACTCTGCGGTGATGTCGACCGGTATTTCATTTTGAACGTTCCGTCGGATTTGCATAGGCGGCCTTGCTGTCCGGGGCTGAGGGGCGAGGTGGGAGCGGGGTGGGCGGCGCGGTGTGCACCCCCTGGCAGCTCTAGACCTCGACTGAGAGCGCGCAGCATCGCAGCGGCCGTCGCGGCGCCGCCCCCGCCCCACCCCGCCCTGCCCCGCCCGGACTGGAGGCGCGCGCAGCCGCCCGGACACTCACGGCTCTTCCCGACTTGTTTTCTTAATCTTCGCAATAACAAACGATAATGTGAATGGAATTAAAGTTAGGGCTTGGCGGGAAGGGCGGGGAGGCTGTGCGGAGCCTGATGTATCGGGAACACCTTCATCTCTGCATGCTCCTTCAAACAGAAACATGGATCTCATTTGGTATTATTTTTTATGGTAGACGGCTTTTCATGTACCTACGTATTTTTAAAGGGCGACATTAAAGTAATATGTTAGACAAGAAATGCGTTTAAAGGAATGCGTGAATTTAGTTTGTTTGTCCACAGTCGGTATACAGTGATACCTCAAGATACGAGTTTTATTCGTTTCATAACCTTGTCCTATGTCAGTTTGCTCGTATCTCAAAGCAATTTTCCCCATTGAAATTAATTAAAATGCCATTAATCCGTTCCAGCCCCATAAATGCTATCCCAATTGTTTTTGTTACGTGTTTTGAATAAGAAAAAAATATTTTTAAATGACAAATATTGTATAAAACATAAAAAAGAGAATGTAAAGCAAAATAAACTGGTTGTTATGAAATGTACATATATATGTATTTGTATTTTGGTCACCTAAATGCAACTCACACACAACTTAAATGCTACTGTATGCTTAATTTCAGTCACTGTTTTTCTCTTCACTGATCTTTGTCTTTTTCTTCGGATTCAAGAAAAGGTTCAAGGATGTTTCCCCCCCCCCCTCCTTTTCAGTATGCTGCGGAAATGAGCTAGGCAAGTATCATTAAATAGCTCGGATGTACGACAAGATTAAACTTTTTCGGGGTTTTTCTTTTCCACGAACTTTTCTTTTTCTTCGCTTGAAAAAAAATACTTCGCTTGCTTGACAGCTCGTATCTCAAATAACTCGTATGTTAGGGCACTCGTATCTTGAGGTTCTTCGGTATATGTTTTTTCAGCGGTGCGGACGCCTACCGAGCCCCTACGTAACTCCCCACACTTGTCACGAACTGAACTAATAATAATAATACAATATGTATAGAGCCGTCTTGTGATGAATCCCTGCAAGGGCACTATTCAACTGTAATATCTCCGAAACAAACATGTCTTCAATCCTGACCTGAACGCACTTGCACTCATTACGGCTCTAAACTCATGGGGTAGGGCATTCCACAGCACAGGGCTGGCTATGCAGAAGGCTCGATCCAAGCTTTATTAGATCGTTTTGGAACTATCAATATATTCATAGCAGTACTATTTGCAGATTTTAATGCCAGCCGTTACCCTCCACCGTGTCCATAACTCAAAAGTTCTGAATTATATCACGGGGGGCAACACACTGTGGCGCTTTCAAGACAGTTAAACAGTCCTTATACTCAATTCTTTCTCAAATGTTAAGCCAGTGAAGCTGGTCTCTTAATGTAGGGGTAATGGAAGCACTAATTTTTAAATGATATATTAGACGTGCTCCCATATTGAGCACAGATTGAAGTCTGTTCAAACGGTATGGTACAGTCCAATGTATATTCCATTAAATAAAGTGCGCCCTATACAGCGAAGCGCCTCGAGAGGGATTTCTGAAAGTCGATGTGAGAAGAAGCTAACGCTCTCCTGCCTGTCTGGGCGAATGCACATCTACGGCTCAACTGCAAAACATGACGCTAATCACTAATGCAGTGCTTGTTTGTGTGCATGTAAAAACTGCATTCCTCTCCTCCAGCAAGTAAAATGTACACTTGTCAATATAAATGATGTAGCTGGGGGGGGAGCTGTTCACGGCTTTTGTAGATCTGGAAAAGACTTTTGACTCAGTAGACAGAGGTATGTTGTGGAATGTTTTAAAAGCATACGGAGCGAATGAGGCTCTCCTAAATGCGGTGCATGCAAATTACGAAAATAGTATGGCATGTGCTCGTATTGATTGTGAGTATAGTGAATGGTTTGAAGTTTTTAAGGGTGCAATGGCAAGGATGTGTAATGAGCCCATGGCTATTTAACATATAGGGACAAAGTGTTCGAGATGCTAGACTTGATGATTGTGGATTAATGAGGAGAGAGCAAAGTGAGTGTTCTGCTGTATGCGGATGGTGCAGTCCTTGTATCTGATTCAACAGTGGAGCTGCAAACAATGCTCTCTCGATTGAACGAAGCTTTGAAAGGTAATCATTTGAAATGAAATGCAAGTAAGACGAAAGTTTTGATTTTTAAAACAGATGATGAAAATATGAATTTTAAATTCAAAATCAATAAAATGAATGTTGGCGTGGTAAACGAATTTGTATACTTGGGAAGTAAGTTTGAAAAAGATGGAAGAATGACTGGGGAATTTGCTAATGTCACCCCTGTTTCAGGGAAGGTCGTTAAAAGTTGCAAGGCATATGTTTATTAGAGGTTTTGATTTTAATTTGTAAGGGGCCGTCCATAAATTACGTCATCGATTTTGGCCGATTTTCGACCCCCCCCCCCCCCTACAATCATCCTATAGTCATTATCTAATGACCCCCTCCCCCCCTCTTGCTGTAATAATGGATGAGCTTAATTATTAATAATGTTTTATTACTTACATAAAATTTTGTATATTTTGTAGAAATTGGTATTTACAAGAACGACGTCACTTTTGGTACTCGTACATCATTTACCATCATCCGCAGGCCAGACTCCCCCCCCCCCCCCCCTTAATGCGAATGACGTAATATATGGACAGCCCTTAAGTACATATGCAGAATTTGTAAGCGCGTACTTACACGCTCCTGTTTGTGGGCATGCATTTAATATGAATTTTAAATGTTAATATATCTCTTTGGAATTTGGAGTATAGATTAAAGAGTGACTCAACCATCCTAATGCATAGTACATGTAAACAAGGGATCAGGTCAGCCAGCTGGCCTAACGCGCACGTCCTTAACTATTACCAAATAAGAGTGAGGGTGACTGTTAGTTGAGTGGGAGGAGTAGAAGGAAACAGAGGTTACTGAGGAGCTATGAAAGGATTAAGAATCGCTTGTGTCAGCGAAAACGTCAAGGGATGCGCTTGAACGGTACTTCACTATTGCTTATGGCAAGCGCTGTACGTTGCTCCAGCCACTACATGTGCTCAGTTGCACTATACTTCTGGGGAGCTATGTGTTTTGCTGCACTATACTTCTAGGGATCTATGTGTTCTGTTGCACTTTAGTTCTGGGAATCTATGTGCTCTGCTGCACTATACTTCTAGGGATCTATGTGTTCTGTTGCACTTTAGTTCTGGGAATCTATGTGCTCTGCTGCACTATAGTTCTGGGGATTTATGTGTTCTGCTGCACTATAGTTCTGGGGATTTATGTGTTCTGCTGCACTATAGTTCTGGGGATTTATGTGTTCTGCTGCACTATAGTTCTGGGGATTTATGTGATCTGCTGCACTATAGTTCTGGGGATCTATGTGTTCTGCTGCACTTAAGTTCTAGGGATTTATGTGTTTTGCTGCACTATAGTTCTGGGGATTTATGTGTTCTGCTGCACTATAGTTCTGGGGATCTAAGCGTTCTGATGCACTTTAGTTCTAGGGATCTAGGTGTTCTGCTGGACTATAGTTCTGAGGATTTATGTGTTGTGTTGCACTTTAGTTCTGGGAATCTATGTGTTCTGTTGCATTATGGTTCTAGGGATCTAGGTGTTCTGCTGGACTATAGTTCTGTGGATTTATGTGTTCTGTTGCACTTTAGTTCTGGGAATCTATGTGTTCTGCTGCACTTTAGTTCTGGGAATCTATGTGTTCTGCTGCACTATGGTTCTAGGAATCTATGTGTTCTGCTGCACTATGGTTCTAGGGATCTATGTGTTCTGTTGCACTTTAGTTCTGGAAATCTATGTGTTCTGCTGCACTATAGTTGTAGGGCTCTACGTGTTCCTCTGCACTATAGTTGTAGGGCTCTACGTGTTCCTCTGCACTATAGTTGTAGGGCTCTACGTGTTCCTCTGCACTATAGTTGTAGGGCTCTACGTGTACCTCTGCACTATAGTTGTAGGGCTCTATGTGTTCCTCTGCACTATAGTTGTAGGGCTCTACGTGTACCTCTGCACTATAGTTGTAGGGCTCTACGTGTACCTCTGCACTATAGTTGTAGGGCTCTACGTGTTCCTCTGCACTATAGTTGTAGGGCTCTACGTGTTCCTCTGCACTATAGTTGTAGGGCTCTACGTGTTCCTCTGCACTATAGTTGTAGGGCTCTACGTGTTCCTCTGCACTATAGTTGTAGGGCTCTACGTGTACCTCTGCACTATAGTTGTAGGGCTCTATGTGTTCCTCTGCACTATAGTTGTAGGGCTCTACGTGTACCTCTGCACTATAGTTGTAGGGCTCTATGTGTTCCTCTGCACTATAGTTGTAGGGCTCTACGTGTTCCTCTGCACTATAGTTGTAGGGCTCTACGTGTACCTCTGCACTATAGTTGTAGGGCTCTACGTGTTCCTCTGCACTATAGTTGTAGGGCTCTACGTGTTCCTCTGCACCATAGTTGTAGGGCTCTACGTGTTCCTCTGCACTATAGTTGTAGGGCTCTACGTGTACCTCTGCACTATAGTTGTAGGGCTCTACGTGTTCCTCTGCACTATAGTTGTAGGGCTCTACGTGTTCCTCTGCACCATAGTTGTAGGGCTCTACGGATCACACATAATGTTCCAAGCCCTCCTCGAGCTCCAGAACTCAGTCAGCGTCTTACGTGTAAAATAGTTTGTTCCCATTGCAGTCTGCCTTCATCGATTCGTCTGGGATGGTTTTTGGAAAGTGGAGGTCGATGTAGCGCCGGGCGAGAGGGGGAGCACGGCTAGGTGAGCGGGTGGGTGTGGGGGGAGGGCGGTCGATATGCGGAGCAGCCGGTGCCGGCCCCCCTTCTCTCCTCCGCCCCCATCCTCCCCACGCCTCACGCTACGGCAACCCCAGGCAGCGCGGCCGCTGCCTCTGGAGCCCTTTTGATTTAGTGCCCCCATAATGTTACACCAAAAGGGAAAAGCGAAATACTTCAGTCCTAGCTGAGAAAACTTGTCCTTCAGTGGTGTGATGCATAACTCCCGAGTACGCTTGGCCTCTGTTCCCATTTGCTTGGGCCTCTGTCATTGTGCATCAGCATGCTGGGATCCTCCCCTTTGTGATAACACAGCTCCGCAAGCCATTGATTTTTGCTGTGTAAACTAAAATGTGTTCCACCTTGCGTCTATCAGAGCTCAGCACGATGTGTTCCATACCTTGCGTCTATCAGAACTCAGCACGAAGTGTTCCATACCTTGCGTCTATCAGAGCTCAGCACGATGTGTTCCATACCTTGCGTCTATCAGAGCTCAGCACGATGTGTTCCATACCTTGCGTCTATCAGAGCTCAGCACGATGTGTTCCATACCTTGCGTCTATCAGAGCTCAGCACGAAGTGTTCCATACCTTGCGTCTATCAGAGCTCAGCACGATGTGTTCCATACCTTGCGTCTATCAGAGCTCAGCACGATGTGTTCCATACCTTGCGTCTATCAGAGCTCAGCACGATGTGTTCCATACCTTGCGTCTATCAGAACTCAGCACGAAGTGTTCCATACCTTGCGTCTATCAGAGCTATGCACCAGGGGCGTGCATCCCATACAGGCACGTGCGCCTAATAGGTAGGCAATATATGGTAAAAATCCATTTAAACTTGATATTCAGATTTAAAAATAAAAATTCTAGTTCCATTTAAGCCATAGTTAGCACTTCAGTCAATTTCAAATGATTTATTTTAAAGAAATGGGAGAAGATTTGATTCTGAAATGTATTTGCCTATACCCTATGCACGCGCCTGCTATGCACGAAGTGTTCCATACCTTGCGTGTATCAGAGCTATGCACGATGTGTTCCACACCTTGCTTCTATTAGAGATCAGCACGAAGTGTTCCATACCTTGCGTCTATCAGAGCTCAGCACGGTGTGTTCCATACCTTGCGTCTATCAGAGCTCAGCACGGTGTGTTCCATACCTTGCGTCTATCAGAGCTCAGCACGGTGTGTTCCATACCTTGCGTCTATCAGAGCTCAGCACGGTGTGTTCCATACCTTGCGTGTATCAGAGCTATGCACGATGTGTTCCACACCTTGCTTCTATTAGAGATCAGCACGAAGTGTTCCATACCTTGCGTCTATCAGAGCTCAGCACGGTGTGTTCCATACCTTGCGTCTATCAGAGCTCAGCACGGTGTGTTCCATACCTTGCGTCTATTAGAGATCAGCACGAAGTGTTCCATACCTTGCGTCTATCAGAGCTATGCACGGTGTGTTCCACACCTTGCTTCTATTAGAGATCAGCACGAAGTGTTCCATACCTTGCGTCTATCAGAGCTCAGCACGGTGTGTTCCATACCTTGCGTCTATCAGAGCTCAGCACGGTGTGTTCCATACCTTGCGTGTATCAGAGCTATGCACGATGTGTTCCACACCTTGCTTCTATTAGAGATCAGCACGAAGTGTTCCATACCTTGCGTCTATCAGAGCTCAGCACGGTGTGTTCCATACCTTGCGTCTATCAGAGCTCAGCACGGTGTGTTCCATACCTGCGATTTCTTTAATTTTTTTTAATGTATTCGTCAATATAATAGTGCTATGTAACAACAATAACCATTGCTTCATAATATTCTCTTTTTGGGCTGCCATACAAAAGAAAAAAATAATTTAAAATATCTCGGCAGTGAAAGGGTTAATAAAAAGAAACAATGTTGCACAATTTGAAAGCCATTATATATACATACTGGAATGTATATATAATGTATATACATACACCTTATATATACATACTGGAATGTATATATAATGTATATACAACAGCCTGTATATACATACAGGAATTACATATACATACAGGAATTTATGATTATTTTTTTCAAAAAGTGAAAAAAAGTATTTGATACAAAACGGATCAATGGTCATTCTGCAAAATAAAAATTGCTTTAACAGTACCTACCTTCTTTAATAATACAAACTTGACATTTTGTTATGAATATTGTGGGTGACCTGAACACAACCTTACTTTATGCTATGAAGTCATGTGCAGTCGCCTGTACAGTTTATTCTTACATCTTGTGCCTATCTGAGCTCAGCTCGATAATACGTTCTGGATCAGTTCCCCTACTTTAAAACATTACGTTACTTCATTACGTAAATCGAAAAAATGTATGAAAACTAAATCAATCTCTAAAAGTGCCATCGTATATTCCAAACATTTTTTTATTCACGTAATCGAGGTGAGTATTATACAATATTTTATACTCGGGGCATAGAGCTCAGCACGGTATGTTCCACTTGTTATGTCTATCAGAGCTCTACACATCGCGCTAGAACAGAGCTCAGCATGGTATGTTCCACTTGTTATGTCTATCAGAGCTCTACACATCGCGCTAGAACAGAGCTCAGCACGGTATGTTCCACTTGTTATGTCTATCAGAGCTCTACACATCGCGCTAGAACAGAGCTCAGCACGGTATGTTCCACTTGTTATGTCTATCAGAGCTCTACACATCGCGCTAGAACAGAGCTCAGCACGGTATGTTCCACTTGTTATGTCTATCAGAGCTCTACACATCGCGCTAGAACAGAGCTCAGCACGGTATGTTCCACTTGTTATGTCTATCAGAGCTCTACACATCGCGTTAGAACAGAGCTCAGCATGGTATGTTCCACTTGTTATGTCTATCAGAGCTCTACACATCGCGCTAGAACAGAGCTCAGCACGGTATGTTCCACTTGTTATGTCTATCAGAGCTCTACACATCGCGCTAGAACAGAGCTCAGCACGGTGTGATCTACGCTTCGTGTTCACGCAGCCCTGCTCTAGTGGAGGGGACAGGCGGCTAGGGGGCGAGGGGGCATAAACAAGACTCGCTGCGCCTCCGCCCCCTCCCCCAGCTACGAGCAGAGATGCCATCGCTGGTAGATTACACTTCTGTTTCCCTCTCCCCGCCCTCCTTAAATAACCAGCAGGTGTGAGCATGCACTGTGTCGTTTTTTTTGTGTTTTGTGGTAAAATCCACTGACCAGCTACACAGAGATCTGCTGCTCCCCGGACACCTATGCTTCTTGATTCTGTCCTCCTTGTACTGGACGGATTGTTGGTGATGCATAGAGATCTTCCCTGCACGCTACGGCTTAAGTGATTGCACCCAAGTAGGGTGACACAGCGTGTTGGATGTCTGCTAAGATATTTGAAGATTTGTCTACTGGAGTTGGGGGCGTGTGGTGCCTAGGGCTGCCTGCTCGTATGTGAGTCACGTTCCCGGCCTCCTCCTCCCCCTGTCCCCTCCCCCTTCTCCCAGCCGTGCCAGGAATACTCATGTGCACGCCCATCAGCGCGCTGGGTGCTGTCCCCGCACACCTGCAGCTGTCCTTGATCATCACTCATCGTATCGCAGACCGTGACCGTAGCGTAGTTCCGCGACCGTAGCGTAGATACGCGACCGTAGCGTAGACCCGCGACCGTAGCGTAGTTTCGCGACCGTAGCGTAGATCCGTGACCGTAGCGTAGATCCGCGACCGTAGCGTAGTTCCGCGACCGTAGCGTAGATCCGCGACCGTAGCGTAGATCCGCGACCGTAGCGTAGATCCGCGACCGTAGCGTAGATCCGCGACCGTAGCGTAGATCCGCGACCGTAGCGTAGATCCGCGACCGTAGCACAGACCGCGACCGTAGCACAGACCGCGACCGTAGCGTAGATCCGCGACCGTAGCGTAGATCCGCGACCGTAGCGTAGATCCGCGACCGTAGCGTAGATCCGCGACCGTAGCGTAGATCCGCGACCGTAGCGTAGATCCGCGACCGTAGCACAGACCGCGACCGTAGCACAGACCGCGACCGTAGCACAGACCGCGACCGTAGCGTAGATCCGCGACCGTAGCGTAGATCCGCGACCGTAGCGTAGATCCGCGACCGTAGCGTAGATCCGCGACCGTAGCGTAGATCCGCGACCGTAGCACAGACCGCGACCGTAGCACAGACCGCGACCGTAGCGTAGATCCGCGACCGTAGCACAGACCGCGACCGTAGCGTAGCTATGCGACGTAGACATCTTTACAACGATGGCCGTCAAAATTTCAGACAGATTTATCGAATAGTTTTTTTGACGGCTGTTGAAAGTCACCAAGTTTGTGTTTATTTGCAATCATGAAGTCCGGTCGATAGCTCAGTTGGTAGAGTGCTTGCATTTCATGGCGTGAGCTCGGGTTCGAATCCCACCGAGAGTGTCAGAAATGATTTCCCGTTTCGGTGTTTATTTCATACCCCAAAATAAAATACTGGCAAGGCTTACTCAGCCTTCACAGTACCAACCCTCTCTGGAGCTGGGAAACCCCCACTTCAACTGAAGTGGTTGACGTAAGGCCGGCCCCCTTACCTGTAAAAATAAATAGGTTCAACTCACCACATGCGACCCCTTCGGGGATAACGCGGCAAGAAAGTTGCACTATATGTGTAGCTTAGTTGCGTTTATGAAGAAAGAGCAATATCAATCAATGATTCCAATCCGGTGAATTTGAAAGAAGAATAATGAAAGGCAGCTGGTGTGTACTGGGTGCTACCGCTAGCATCGCCAAGAACGAGAATCTTTCAAAAAATGTTCGACTGGCGGTGCACGTTGGTATACTAGTGCCCACTCTGATGTATGGAAGTGAAGCCTGGACGGTGAGTGAAAGTGAGATTAGTAAAGTCTATACAGTGGAAATGGACTACCTAAGAAGTATGATTGGAAAAAGACGGAGTGATAAGGTGAGGAATGATTTTGTAAGAAAGGAATGTGGTGTAAGAGAAAGTGTGAAAGTAAAGATTAAAAGAAGTATGCTAAGATGGTTCATGGACATATGGAGAGAATAAATGAGGAATAGTAATAATTATAATACAGTATTTTTATAGCGCCTTTTCATGACTCTTGGTCATCCCAAAGGCGTTTGCTCATATGAGCGCGCGAACAGGTGGGTCTTCAACCCCTTTCTAAAAGTACTCTCCAGATCCATTTCGCGCAGGTCATCTGGGAGGCCGTTCCATATCGTTGGAGCAGCCACCTTGAAGGCTCGATATCCAAAACCGGTCTTCTTTTTCCTTCTTGGAAACTCTATCCGACTGCGACATGATGCTGCTGATCGCAGTGTTGCTGTTCTGCTGCTTGTGGTGGCTGGAGTTATCATATCCTTTAAATATTTCGGTGCGGTCCCACGCAGGCTCTTGAAGACCAGCAACCCTATCTTATATTGGACCCGTTCATGAATCTTGAGCCAGTGAAGAGACTTCAGGTGCGGCGTAATATGGCAAAACTTTGAGGCACCATGTATAAGTCTGGCCGCGGCATTCAGTACAGACTGGAGTCTCTTCAGCTGGCTCTGGGGCTGTCCGGCATATACGCCATTGCAGTAGTCGATTTTCGACAGCACCAAGGCATTGACAACAGTTTTTAAGGCCTTTGTTGTCAGATTTCTTCTGATTGCTCTAATTTTTCGGAGAGCGAAGAAACCTGACTTAACTGTTTTGCCAATTTGCCTATCGAGTACCAAGTGCTGATCAATTTCTACTCCAAGAACTCGGACATGGGTTGCTGGGATGACAGCGCTACCACATATGTCAACCGGAGACTGGTCAAGGAGGGGCTTACGCCTCCTGGTCACTAGGTATAGTAGTTCTGTCTTGTCTGGGTTAAGGATCAGTTTGTGCGATGCCATCCAGTGCCCTATCCTTTCAATGCCTCCTGCAATTTTTTGAGAGGAAAGACTAACGAAGAAAGTATATGCTGCAAGAATAGATGGATGTCGTAGTAGAGGAAGACCGAGAAAGGTATGGATGGACCAAATTTCCGAAATAGCGAATGAATGGGATATCCAGAGTCATAATAAAATGAGAGCTTGTATGAAAAAGGTTATGACTCTGGATGAAATGAAAGAAGTATGCAAGGACCGAAAGAAATGGCGGTTGATCTGTAATGCTGGCGTTTAAGGCTGCGAGGCTTTTAAAAAATATTTTTCATTTTTGTATAGAATACTAGTCTGCCTACTCGTGCTGCGCATGATTACGGCATTCTAGTTTAAAGTCCGACTTCGCCAGCACACTTTACCCCTGGTCTGATTTTTAAAAGATCCATGAGAACTGACCAACAACAACAAAAAAAGTGGACAGTTTTATGGTAGAATCCCAGGCCTGATCGTGCTACTTCCTATTGTTGTGCAGGTGCTGAAGTCTTTATCCTGCTTTTTATTTCTGCTCTGTATTTTTCTGGTGATGGTTTATAATGATGCTCGATCCGTTCATTATCATGTAAGTGTATAACTTGTCTTTCTGCTCTTTTTCGTTTTGCTGGTAATAGTATCTTAAGCGTACCTGTGTTGCTTGCAATTGTCTTATAGTGGCATGAAACATGACTGCGTTTGCTATATGGCATTGATTTGTTGGTACTGGTGCTTTTGTTTTTAGATGGTTCCAGCTGCTCTTATTGTCATGAAATGCCTTCAAACTGCTCGTTCTTCTCTGAATTATCTATAAACTGCTTGTGATACTTTTCACGATAATTTAGTGTCTGATACTGCTTGGTACCTGAAGATACCTTAAAATGCCTCAACTAACAATCTACAAAAAATCTAAGTATGGGAAAACGTTCGACCCATCGACAGAACTCTTAGAAAAAAAAACTTTTGAAAAAAAAAAAACTTTTTATCTTTGTTTTTTATATGTAAGAAGACACTTTGAATGAAATTTTATTTTTTAAATATTTGTTCCAAGAAATTTGCCGTAGAAAAAAAAAATCTTCCAACATTTATGGGGTTTACTAAAATGCATTTTTAATTTTGAGTATAAGGCCTATAAATTCAAAATGGCCGCCTGCAAAGCAAAGTATTTTTTTAGTTGGTATCGCGGGTATGCAAAATATACACTTGGCGTGATTGTCCTATTACATATCATTACATTTTGCAAAATTATAATTGTTAGTGTAGCATCAAAACAGTTGTTTTTGTTACTTATAAATTTGATTTTTTTGTGAATATCAGGTTTTTCAAAATTTTGTTCGAAAAAATTTGTCATTGAAAAAATTTTTCTTCCAAAAAATGTTGACATCAGCCAAACCAACTCAATCATTGAGAATAAATCTTCAGAATTGGCGGAGGGCGTAATTTAGCATGTAAGGTTTGGTTTATTTTGCTAGTAAAATGCAGCATGTATAAGTGTGAACTTACACGTGTGATCCTTTGGGCGTGCGTTAAATAAAAGCCTTAACGGTCTTCTTACAAGATGGCGCTTTTAGTTGATTTTCAAAATCGAGGTGAGTTGACGCAATGATACTCGAAGTACTAATGTCCTGGCCGGGAAGTAAAATGGAATGGACCGCCATCTATAATTAAAGCTGCAAAGATATGTTAACATTTAAGGCTCATATTTAATGCATACCCTCAGACAGGCACATGTAGTTTCGCGCGTACACATTCTGCATGCGTGCATACAAATAAACAAAACCTCACATGATCATAAACCTTGCAACTCCTGCCGCCTTCCTGAAACTTCCTGAAACCGGGGTGGCATTGGCAAAAGTGAACCGATTTTTACAGCACGGGTGGTCAGCCTCATACCAATCTATCAGTCAAGGAGCCCGCCTATTTTCTAAGTGGAGGTCTCTGTAATTCCGAGGAAGCAGGTTCACATTTCATATGAAAGCTGACCTAACTTTGCCGGCCTTTGCTCGGCGAAAACAAAATCGAAAAAGGAAATCATGCCTGACACCCAACTTATTTCCACATATCGTAATGATAATACTCGTATCTACGGTTTCCCCATATTTTGATCATTACCGTAAGTTTAATTTTCATGAAAAATTGCAATTTTTTTTAAAGAAATCCTGTGCGGAAGACTCCCTAGATTCAAGAGACTCTAGGGGTCCATGACACATGTAGTGCCGCAGAGGTGTACGAGCTTGGTCGTCGCTACAAAGCGCCAATACTCAAGCAAGACCCAGTTGCTGTAAGGCTGTATGGATCTTTTAGAGACCGGTCTTTGGTTAAGGCTTGTGTTCCACTCAATAAAGGTCAACAGACTACATTGGCTGGGGCACATTCAGCAAATGGACCATTGTAGCCTGGAGAAGACGATTGTGATGACGAACCCGGAGGGACGCCGGACAGTGGGAAGACCACGTTCAAGATGGCTGGATAGAGTGGTGGCGGATTGCCGTGCAGTGGGAATGTGGGACTGGAGGAGGAAGACGTTGGATAGACAGCGCTGGCAGCAGTTGCTGAGGAAGGCCTAGACCCACCTCGGATTATCGTGTCAATGATGATGATGATGATGAGTTACTTTGAATGTGGAGCCTCCATAGAGTTGACCACTTTAGTATCTCTTATCTTGAGATCCCTTATTATTGAAATCCCATCGTCCAGCCACGTTCTCAGTGATCATAATACACCGGCTCTTTCCTTTGATTTTTAATCCTGTATTATTTTATAATTTATGAGAGTCCATATTTTTGTGAAACATTCAAAATCTGCAGTAGGTATCTATAATCTTAGTTGCAAGATATATTACATTTAAGATTTATATAATGTATATATTCCCACAAGCAGACATCTTTAAGTTCGCGCTGAAACATGCCGCATGTGAACTTTCGGTGGACATTCTGTCGGTGGACATTTTGTCAGGGGACATTCTGTCGGTGGACATTCTGTCGGGGGACATTCGGTCGGGGGACATTCTGTCGGGGGACATTGTGTCGGTGGACATTCTGTCGGTGGACATTCTGTCGGTGGACATTCTGTCGGTGGACATTCTGTCGGTGGACATTCTATCGGGGGACATTTTGTCGGGGGACATTTTGTCGCGTGGACATTTTGTCGGGTGGACATTATGTCGGTGGACATTGTATCGGTGGACATTATGTCGGTGGACATTTTGTCGGTGGACATTTTGTCGGTGGACATTTTGTCGCGTGGACATTTTGTCGGGTGGACATTTTGTCGGTGGACATTGTATCGGTGGACATTATGTCGCTGGACATTCTGTCGGTGGACATTCTGTCGGTGGACATTTGGTCGGGTGGACATTTTGTCGAGGGGACATTCTGTCCGTGGACATTATGTCGGTGGACTGTCAATGGACATTTTGTCGTGGAACCATGACGTATGTAAAGCTAGAATCATCTACCAGCTTATGCCGTTTCAATAAAAATATAATATATCAATAATAAATCAATTTTATTCCACCGCGGTGTGTACCTGCATACTCGTACAATATGGATATAGCCATATAAATGCTTAAATGAATATAAATATTATTTTGGTTGATTTATTTGTTGAGCGCCGTTTTGTGTGAATCACACCTCAAGAGCCCTCTGCGAGGTTGGTCTTCTCTGGAAAAAGCGCCAATTACACAAGAACTATCCTTGACTTATAGGTTGGTATAAAGCTGACCACCCATAGTGTAAAAAATAATTAACTTTGTCAATGTCACCCCTGTTTCAAGGAAGGTCGGCAAGAGTTGCAGGTTTTATGTTCATTTGAGATTTGGTTTTAATTTGTAAGTACACATTCAGCATTTTTAAGCGCAAATTTACTCGTGTCTGTTTGTGGGCATGCATTTGATATGAGTTTTTAATTTTAATATATCTTTGCAACTTAGATTTTAGAATATAGAATCTAGATTATTATAGATGGTCATTGAACCCTTCAGTATGCAAACTAGGACTTTGTAATGGGGTAAACTTTTTAGTTATATTTTGAAAAAGAAACGACTGATTATTATTGGTATTTATAAAATTTTAAGAATCACAGCCTTTTTTCTAATTATAACCCTTTGACTACCAAGAAAATTACGAAAACATTTTGTATGGAATATTTTTTACTTTGTATGGTGGCTATACTTTTGATTCACTTTTTGGAAAAAATAATGATCGCACTATATAAGTTATTATTATTGTTTTACATGTGTGCTACATTGTTTTTTTTATTAACCCTCTAACTGCCGAGAATTTTTCCATTATTTTTTTCTTTTATATGGCAACTCCCTAATCCGAGATTATGATGAAGAAAGACCGAAAAAACTGAAACTTATTAACTTATTTAATTCTTGAAAACAGTTTTTTCATATTATCGCAAAAACAATTCACATTTTTCTATTCAAAATCACACCACAAACTAGAATTTGTATCATTCTATAATTATGAAGAAAACAAATATTTCCAAAATACAAAACAACTAAATGAAAGCAAAAAAATGTGAAAAAAACGAGTTTTTTTAAATATTTTTTTGTGACGTCATTTTTAAGTTATATAAAAAAAAAAGTAACTTTAAAATTTAGATAAAAAATTATTTAACACGCATGATTTTTTTATAAATGTCATTTTTTTTACTAAGGCCATAAAGTATAAGAAACATATTTTTAAAAACAACGGTTTTTTTTTTAATAACAGCCTTAAGTATAAACAACACGGGATTAGAACAACTTGAAAATTCAAGATGGCTGCCACACAACAAAAAAACATAAAATTTTACTTTTGGGTAAGTCCAAATGAAGTGGTCCAACACTGGTTGCTTGATGATTTTTTTAAATTCTAATTTTTTTCATGCTATTACCCCAACATGTTGGTACCTAGTTCGAAACCATAATTATATTAATTGTATTGCTTTTAGTTTTTGTGTGGGCGCCATATTTGTTTCACAAGGCGGAGACGTTTTCGCACTCTAAAGAGTTTGCGGAACCGTAAGAAATGGTTCACTTTGCCAATGTCACCCCTGTTTCAGGGAAGGTCGGTAAAAATTACAGGGTGTATGTTCATTTGAGGTTTGGTTTAATTTGTAAGTATACATTCAGCATTTGTAAGCGCGAACTTACATGTGTGTGTTTGTGGACATGCATTTGGTATGAGTTTTGAATGTTTATATATCTTTGCAACTTAGATTATGGATTATTTTATTGCTGTTCGGGGGCCATCTTGAATTTTCTAAAAGTGAAAAATGTTTCATTATTAGTTAGAGTGATAAGGTAGTCTATTATATTAACACAAAGCAATGACACACACACCACAGCACTGCGCAGCTGCAACCGGACATGGACAACTGCCACATCACCAACACCTCTGCGGCACTATAACAAGTGTCATAGACCCTTAGAGTCTCTCGAATATAGGGAGTCTCCCGCATAGGCTTTCTTAAAAAAAAAAAAACTAAAAAAAGTTTATTTGTAGAAATTTATATTTTGTATGATATTGTCGAATATGATTTTATGTCAACCCTTCCACTCCTGAGAAAATAACAAATTTGATTTTTTTGCATATGGCAACTCATAGGCGCCGATTATATAAAGAGTGTTTCCTATAACTAATGTTGGCAACAATATAATATATTGCCCCATAATAATATTATTATTATGGGGCTTCCACACGCTTGCCAACCCATCACAAGTCAAGCGCACAGTGTGTCGTCTAGAACATGCTAGCTGGACAAAATTTTGTCTAATGGACTAATTTTGTCCAGCTAACATGTTCTAGACGACACACTGTGCGCTTGGCTTGTCGTCTAGAACATGCTAGCTGGACAAAATTAGTCCATTAGACAAAATTTTGTCCAGCTAGCATGTTCTAGACGACACACTGTGCGCTTGACTTGTGATGGGTTGGCAAGCGTGTGGAAGCCCCATTACAATTCCAGTTGGGTTCTTTAGTCACCCTGCATTTAAAAAAAAAAAAATTTACACAATCTTGGTTTACCATGTACTGATTTCTTTCTCTTGGCTTATCGACTTCACGGCTCAATGTTTCAATCGACTCTGGTCTCACACAAGTGCGGTCCAAATATATAGCGTCTAAACGGACGCCTCTCGCATATTCCAGACTCTTCTATAGTGAACCTCTCCACACAACTCTGTATTGTTTCATACTATTCTAGTTACGCATACCAACAACTACTTGCCTGGGCACATGCACACGTTCTAACTCACAGTAGACTAGTATAGATACTAGAAGCGGACACACACACATAAGCAAGCCTCGCAATCGGGCTCATGATTTCGTAACAATGTCAAACAAGTACCACTCTGAATATTAAAAATAAATCGTTGGAGCCGTTTTTGAGAAAAGCGCATAGGGGCCGTCCATAAATTACGTCATCGATTTTGGCCGATATTCGACCCCCCCTCCCCCTTACAATCATCCTATAGTCATTATCTAATGACCCCCCCTCCCGCTCTTGCTGTTATAATGGAGGAGCTTAACAATTAATAATGTTTTATTACTTACATAATATTTTGTATATTTTGTAGAAATTGGTATTTACAAGAACGACGTCACTTTTGGAACTCGTACATCATTTGCCATCATCCGCAGACCAGACTCCTCCCCCCTTAATGCGAATGACGTAATATATGGACAGCCCCATATGAAATTTTCAGCTATTCGGAAGCAAGCTTGAATTTTTTTTTTGTAAAAACGTTTCATTCTTAATAACTTGTTATTTCTATTAACTCAAAACAAATTAAAATATTTTGTTTTAATTGAAAAAAAAAACACAGTTGAAATTCACTATTTTTTTTATTTTATATTTTATTTTATGCTCAAATATTTTCGCCTTAAAAGGCATCATCAGGAGCAGTGACTCTTACAACAAAAATCAGTGTCAAACCGTTTGACGACAAAAAAAGTTTCGAAACTTGTTTCGCCAGAAGTGCTTTTCAAGTTCACATACATTTTTCTCGAATACTTAATACTTCGAGTATTGTGAAAAAACTCGTACTACGGGTACTGAACATGACCGTATTTTATGCTATAAAGTCATGTGCAGTCCACTGTACAATTTATTCCATATTATTCCCGATAGAAAGTGTTATATAGGTACAAAGAAAGTTCTAATAAGATGTAAGACTACATTCATTTTACTTGGCGAACTGCAACATAAACAGCAATTTGATTGTTGTCAAAACATTATTAGGCGGTCTCACTAGGTGGCGCGTATTCACAAATAGGTACATTTATATCATTACTAGCAGTACCCGGCGTGTTTCACAACGCCAGTTGGGCATGTGGAATCAATGTATTTCCACAGATAAACAGCAGAACCACGAAAATGTTGTAATCCAATCGAAATCAAAATTCACAATTCTTTTCCTGATTAATCTTCACATTTTCTGAAAAATTGATCTAAAATTGTTGAGCAGTAAGGCCAGACATAAGGAACAACAATTGCGGTGCTTCCACTTATTTAAAATGAACATACTCCCGCAACTCTTCCCGACCTTCCCCGAAACAGGGGTGATATTGGCAAAGTGAACCATTTTCTACATCATGGGTCGTCACTGGTCAGCCGCCAATGTCACCCCGGTTCCAGGGAAGTTCGGCAAGATTTTCAAGGTGTATATTCATTTGAGATTTGGGTTTTTATATTGTAAGTCCACATGCGTCATGTTTAAGTGCGAAGTCGTACGTGTCTGCTTTTGAAAATGCATATTGTTACGATTTTTAGGGTTCCAAAAGTCTTTCAATTAAAAACACTGGTCTTCTTTTACAGTTGTTTATTTTACACTTTTAATAATTTATTTTCACAAAAATAGTCTCGATTATTCCATTACACTTGGTTTCTGTTCACTGGTCAAGTTGGTTCAATGTATTTGTAAAGCTGGCAGGAGACTGTAGTGGTGAAAGCTTGAATAATAACTGAACTCAGTGCAAGCAATAAGAGTCTTATATACTAAGAGAATCGAATACTCCGGAAGATATTTTTGCTTGATGCTTCTCGAAATACCTAGAGACTTCTCTATATACACACAACCATCAATCCTACCCACCAACACAATAAATAATTCCTATAACTAATACTTGTACATATTTTAATATTACTTATTTACATAACAATATAATGTGAATCCCTAATGTTACATATCTTTGCAACTTAGATTAAATCAGAAGGTAATGCAAATGGAGCATTTTCCATAGACAGATAAATTGCGAAGTCGTTCGTCCGCAAAAAGTCAAACCATTGCGAAGAGAATAGCAAATTTCTCAACGTTTCGTGGAAGCCGTATCCAATTTTATCATAAAATGTGTATCTTTCATGACGAAGAAGCGCATTTTGTCAAGAAGAATTGTTGTTGCTCGTGTTTGAAGATTGTAAGTACTTGAGGAGGCTTTTGGTGATTCACCAATAGATATCCTAGATGCTCCATTATATGAAAAATTTGTTGGACAGTAAATTAATTTATTTGTAAAAAGTCCGATCGATAGCTCAGTCGGTAGAGTACATGCATTTCATGCCGCGAGCATGGGAATCCCAGTGACGGTGTCAGAAATGATGTCCCGTTTCAGTGTTTTCTACAAACCCAAAATAAAATACCGGCAAACCTTACTCAGCCTTCAAAATAAATGAGTACCAACTCCCTCGAGAGCTGGGAACCGACACTTCAAGTGGTTGTCGTAAGGCCACCCCCATACCTGATTCAGCGAAGGTTGACAAAAGTTTCTGGGTTATTGTTCGTTTAAGATTTGGATTTTAAATTATAAGTAGGTACACATGCAGCATTTGTAAGCGCGAACTTACACGTGTCTACTTTTGTGAATGCATTATATTATGAATTCTAAATTTAAATATATATTTGAAACTTAGATTATACATAATATTATAGATGACTATTATGGTCTTCTTCTATTGGGTGGTTTCAAATTTTGCCGACCTCGTTGCTGAAAAATTGAGAATAGGGAACAGTTTTTTATTTGATCACTATTAAACTTCCATTCCATGAATATTTGACATGTTTCCTGAAAAATTCGTCAAAATCGGATCAGCGGTTTAGGCGTCTAAAGGGAATATACATACACACATACATACACATACATTCTTCTTTATGGATATAGAAGATTGAAAATGACTTTTTGCGAACCATAGTTTATCTTCGTTTCATGGAAGTCGTATCCAAATTCATCATGAAATGTGTCTGACCACCCATGCTGTAAAAATGGTTCACTTTGCCAATGTCACCCCTGTTACAGGGAAGGACGGCAAGAGTTGCAGGGTGTATGTTTGTTTTAGATTTGGTTTTTATGTTGTAGGTTCACATGAGGCATGTGCAAGCGCGAACTTGTACGTGTCTGGTTGTGAGAATGCATGTAATGTGAATCTCCAATGTAACATATCTTTGCAACTTAGATTAGATTAGATATCAAAGATGCTCCATCACATGAAAAAGTTGTTGGACGGTAAACTAATTTCTTGTAGGTCTAGTCGATAGCTCAGTTGGTAGAGTGCTTGCATTTTATGCCGAGAGTTCGGGTTCGAATCCCGCCAAGGGTGTCAGAAATGATATCCTGTTTCGGTGTTTATTTCAAAGTTTTCGGCTGACCAACCATGCTGTAGAAAATGGTTCACTTTGCCAATGTCACCACTGTTTCAGGGAAGGTCGGCAAGAGTTGCAGGGTGTATGTCCATTTGAGACTTGGTTTCTATATTGTAGGTTCACATGCGGCATGCGCAAGCGCGAACTTGTACGTGTCTGCTTGTGAGAATGGATGTAATGTGAATCCCCAATGTTACATATCTTTGCAACTTAATTATAGTTAGTTATAGTTATAGTTAAATAAAAAAAACCGGTAAGGCTTACTCAGCCTTCAGAAGGAATGAGTACCAGCCTCCTCGGGAGCTGAAAAACCCCCAGTTCACTGAAGTGGTTGGCGTAAGGCCGGCCCCCCTATCTGTAAAAATAAATAGGTTAACTCGCAAGAAGTTACACTATATGTGTAGCTTAGTTGCGTTAGCGTTAGTTGAGTAAAAAATCCGGTCGATAACGCAGTTGGTAGAGTATCTTCGTTAAATGACGAGTTATCCCAAAATAAAATCCCGGCAAGACTTACTCAGCCTTCATAAGAAATGAGTACTAACCTCCTCGGGAGCTGGAAAACCCCCACTTCAATTGGTTGGCGTGAGGCCGGCCCCCATACCTTTTTTAGGAAAGGCCGGCAAAAGTTGCTGGGTTAATGTTTATTTAAGATTTGGATATTAAATTATAAGTCCATGTTTATATTATTGTTTATTGATTTAAAAAATGTAATTTGCGATGTTTGTTCCTTGACTTATAGGTTGGTATGCGGCTGACCACCCATGTAAAAAATGGTTCACTTTGCCAATGTCACCCCTGTTTCAGGGAAGGACAGCAAGAGTTGCAGAGCTTATGTTCATTTGAGATTGGATTTTTATATTGTAGGTCCACATGCGGTATGTGTTAGCGCGAAATTATACATGTCTGCTTGTGGGAATGCATTTAATATAAATCTTAAATGATATATATCTTTGCAGCTTAGATTAGATTAGATTAGTAGGTACACATTAGAGTGGAGTGATCTTGTATGAGATTTTTTTTTTTTTTTTCAAAACCATGTACCATTTTTTTTGTGCCATTTATGAAATAAAAAATAAAGGAAAAAATTCAGATATTTCAAAAAAATCCTTCTTCCCGCACACTGACTTCAAAGTTTATGTTTTTGTTGAAAATTTGTAACATAGCTCCAGCTCAATATTGAGCTGAATAAAGTTAGTCAAGGTGTAAAAAATAAAAATAAAAGTACTACAAGCATTCATTCGTACATTCCAAAACAATACAAGAAGAAAAAAGTACAGGTTTTATAAAAAAAAAAAAAAAACATTTTGCTTGAAAATTGCCTTTTCTTTTAATTTTCGGCATTATGCTCCTTCGTTCTAATTAGGCTTTTATAGCCACTATCTATAATCTATAATCTAAGTTGCAAGGATATATTCATTCAAAGCTCTCAGATGTATGCCCACAAACAAACACGTGTAGTTCGCGCTTACAAATGCTGAGTGTGTACTTACAAATAAAATCCAAACCTCAAATGAACATAAGCCCCACAACTTTTGCCGACCTTCCCTGAAACAGGGGTGACATTGGCAAAGTGAACCATTTTTTACAGTATGGGTGGTCAGCCTCATACCAACCACAAATCTAAATTTTTGGTACATTGGCTCAAAGCAACTTTTTTTGTTATTTTCACTGCTCTTTCAACTGCCTAAGTATAGCATGGGAGCAGGGGCGTGCATCCCATACGGGCACATGAGTCTTATGGGTAGGCAATATATGTTAAAAAAAACCATTTAAACTTGATATTCAGATTTAAAATTCAAAATTTAATTTCGATTTGAGCCCTCGTTAGCACTTCAGTCAATAATCTATCTATAATCTAAGCTGCAAGGATATGTTAACATTTAAGGCTCATATGAAATGCATGCCTACAGACAGGCACATGTAGGTTCGCGCCTACACATTCTGCATGTGTGCATACAAATAAAGAAAACCTCACATGGACATAAACCTTGCAACTCCTGCCGCCGTTCCCTGAACCGGGGTGGCATTGGCAAAAGTGAACCGATTTTTACAGCACGGGTGGTCAGCCTCGTACCAACCTATCAGTCAAGGAGCACAATAAATTATAAATGATTTCCAGAAATTTACACAGACAAATTAAAATAATAGAAAAATAGAGACACATTACAAATAAAAATAAAAATAAAGTAAATTTAAAATTAAACCTAATATTACACTTAGAATTAATGCCCTAGCCCTTGTTGCAAATCAACCGCCATTCCTTTCGGTCCTTACATACTTCTTTCATTTCATTCAGAGTCATAATCTTTTTCATGCTTTCTCTCCTTTTGTTATGACTCTGAATATCCCATTCATTCGCTATTTCGGAAATTTGATCCATCCATACTTTTCTCGGTCTTCCCCTACCACGGCTTCCATTCATAGTTGCAGCGTACACTCTCTTCGTCAGTCTTTCGTCATTCATTCTTTCCATGTGTCCAAACCATTTTAACAAACCCCTTTTGATTTTTACTTTTATACTTTCCCTTGCACCACATTCTTCTCTCACTAACTCATTCCTCACCCTATCTTTCCGTTTTTTTCCAATCATACTTCTTAGAAAGTACATTTCGACCGTATGGACTTTACTTTTTCACTCTCATTCATCGTCCAAGCTTCACTTCCGTACATCAAAGTGGGCACTAGTATACCACCGTGTACCGCCAATCGAACATTTTTCGATAAGTTTTGTTTTTTGGCTATACCAGCGGTGGCACCCAGTAGCAAATGAGTTATTTTAAAGGAATGGGAGAAACTATTTATTCGGAAATTTATTACTACCTTACATGGGATCTGTAAAAAATGCATGGCACTGTCACCACTAGATTGAACTTTCTCATTGGATATTTTTTTTCTAAAAGAGGCTTATTAATATTTTTCTGATATCTTATTAGATCAACTTAAGTTGCAGCATTGAAATATATTTCAGGCCTCTTAAAAAGTCATTGTGTGAGAGATTTGATATTTTGCGTGCCTTTAAGCTACGTCATGTTGTGAATTCTTAAATGAGTTTGTTTTTGCCGATAATCATCGCTAATAACATACTTTCCGAATGCCTAAAAGAGCTATTTTTTCCAAAGACTGAATCTTTTACTTTTTTGATATCTAGCAAATATTTCGAGGCCAAAATGATGAAACAAATAATTATGATATAAGTCATCTTTACATGAACAATTATTTTTATAAGAACCTATGATGGAGGATACACTTTTATCACAAAAGCAGCTAGAGTAATTGTCAAAGTTTCCGACGGTGATTCCGTTGCTACATACAGACGTAGTATTTGGTTGGCTTGTGTAAGCCAAAGAACGTGTAAAATCTGGCCTGGAGATCTATTTGTCAGATCTTTAGGAAAATCGTTTGTTGTTACTGTTGACATAATGTCGTGCAAATACGGTTGGTCTGTTCTCAATTTTTGGGTAATTTTTGTAAACGTTTGTACTTCAATTCGTTGAATTATTTTAATAGGCAATTTCTCGCAAGTTTCGGGAGCTTTTCTCAGTGGTCCAATGTAAGACTTAGGTCCGGAAGTACACCCATCTATATAAAGAAACAAATGTCTCAATGATAGTTGACTTATAGGTTGGTATGAGGCTGACCACCCATACTGTAAAAAATGGTTCACTTTGCCAATGTCACCCCTGTTTCAGGGAAGGTCGGCAAAAGTTGTGGGGCTTATGTTCATTTGAGGTTTGGATTTTATTTGTAAGTACACATTCAGCATTTGTAAGCGCGAACTACACTTGTTGGTTTGTGGGCATACATCTGAGAGCTTTAAATGAATATATCCTTGCAACTTAGATTATAGATTATAGATATTATAGATAGTTCATTCATATGTTGTTGTTTACAAATTATCCATTGCACTGGTCTTTAAGTCTTTTTTAAGCAGTCTGATGATTTCACCATTCTCTCCGGTGTTAACATTTGGTCCATCACAATCGATTGCCATCAGGGTACGTTGAGAAATATTTCATCTGAAAAATATTTCGCTGAGCCCATCTTAGGTACTAGGTATCCCCCGTAAATAGACCCCGCAACGCGTCCCCGTCTCTTTAATTAGCATAATGTGCTCTTAAAATTTATTTTTTTGTAGCATGTACCTTTTTTTTCAGGAATATTTAATGTTTCTTTCTTACATTCCAGTACAATGCTGATATTTTATGAAAAACCTCTTCCATCAATGAATGACATTCCTTACAAAGTTTTCTCCCTTTGTCTTGAGTGTCTTATTAAATATAGGGGCATCAGCCTTAATATCAAACGAAACATATTATGCAATTGCAGTTATTGCCCTGTTTGACACTCCATACCTGTAACGTTTCCTCAATACTGTAGGGAGGTCAAAAAGTGAACTTTTTTTTTCAGAAATTTCTTCCTTATATGCGATTGTACAGTCATCGGAAGAACTGAACGTTTCAGAAATAATGAATTAAGCAAATATAAATAGGAAAAAATATTTTTTAAATATTTTTTAACAGCGTCAAACATGAGCTTAAAATTACTTTTTTACATAACCTTCGATGGCGTTGTGCGGGAAGATCCTCTCATTTTTACTTAAGTTTCTTTTTGAATAAGTAAATTTGATTCTAAAAGGCACCTTTTCTACGCTATTTGTGTTCGATTAAACGAAAAAAGACATTTCACTCCACTCTAGTACACATGCAGCATTTTTAAGCGCGAACTTACACGTATCTACTTGTGGGCACGCATTTTATATGATTCTTAAATGTTAATATATCCTTGCAACTTAGATTATACAATATAATATTATAGATTAATATTATTGAATATTTTGACCGGTCCGTAGCTCAGTGGTAACACTGCGGACTCTGAATGGGAAGGTTGTGGGTTCGATTCCCGGCGGAGCACAAAAAATATACCATTTCTATTTTTAAATTTGCTCTTCGCTGGGTTGAAAAATTCATAAAACCTTTACCAATGACCGGTCGCTAAAAGGTCCATCCAGCCTTACAGCAACTGGGTCTTGCTTGAGTATTGGCGCTTTGTAGCGACGACCAAGCTCGTACACCTCTGCGGCACTACAACAAGTGTCATAGACCCCTAGAGTCTCTCGAATCTAGGGAGTCTCCCGCACAGGATTTCTTAAAAAAAAAAAAAAAAATATGGTCTTGTATCCGGTGGCTTCAAAATTTACCAACCTTTTTGCTGAAAAATGGAAAATAGGTAACCTTTTTTATTTGATCACCATCAAACTTTACAGGAACCATTCTTAGAATATTTGACATGTTTCCTGAAAATTTCGTCAAAATCGGATTAGCGGTTTAGGAGTCTATAAGGTACATACATACCCACATTCCCACATACACACATACATTCTTCTTTAGAGAAATAGATTTGCTACAATAATGTCACATAGGTCACAAATAAATGTTCAGAATGTGTTTACAATTACATTTATTTGTAATATTTTTTAGTGTTGATCTGTTAGTGTTGATCTGTTTACATTTATTTGTAATCACTCTCTGCCAAGTTTCCATCCTTCGCCATAACGCAGGTAAAATGGCTGCGTTGAGTTTTGGACAGTTTCGAGAGCTTCTGTAAAATTTTGTTATGAGAATCCCAATCCTCCTAAGGTACTTTCGGCAACGAATCGCTATCCGTCGCCTTAGGGCCGTAAGGATTTTAGCAGAAGAGCACTTCTGAAGCGGACGTTAAGGCGACGAGTTAGCGATTCGTGTTAACAAAGTAAGGTGTACTGTGATTTTTTTAATCTTTGGAGTTCTTTCGCAAGCTCCGACTTGGATTGGTATCCAAAGTGTAAGGAATTTAGTAGAATAGCGCTTCTGGTGTAATGGTTGTCGCCTAGAAGCGACTCGGAGCGCATTTAACATCTGATTGCATAATAAGCACTTCTCGATGATATTGTGCCCGCGAACACTCACTGCACTCCGGACATTAGACTTTATAATTGCTGACTGGCTGTTGCGCCGACTGGTAATGAAGCATAAGGCTGGTTTTAGTGTCGCGCTGACAACACGCTGACCGTCAGCGCTGACAGCCAAATATATGAACTTATCGCGCTGACAGCTACGCGCCATTCTAAAACGCTTCCTACAAGTTCATATATTTTGAACGGTCAGCGCGACACTAAAACCAGCCTAACTGTCCACACTGTCCGCTGGCTAAAGGCAGTCGTCAGTGTGGTTGCGCGTGCCCTTCGTGACTTGAGATGCAGGTATTGTAAATGTGTCCTCCCGTGTTACTGATGATCGGCCTATACTTGGTGATTCTATACAGCGCCGTTTAGTGCCACTCGCCACCCCAAGAGCGCTAAATAAGACTTTAGTACATAGGAATACCAAGGTTGCGGCTAATTTATAGATTTTATTTAAATTGCAGGCAGTTGCTTGACATATCACCACCCATAGTACCAGCATTTCTTAAAATCAATCTGATTTGTTAATGGTTCTTTAAAACATACATTGCAGATACATAGTTGCTTACTCCTGTTCTGAGAGACGATGAACATATTATGTAGGTAGCTAAAGAGTGAGTGATGCAGATGTGGCCTGGTGAACACTGGCACAGCTTACATAGCTGACGCAGCTTACGCAGCTGACGCAGCTTACGCAGCTGACGCAGCTTACGCAGCTGACGCAGCTTACGCAGCTGACGCAGCTGACGCAGCTTACGCAGCTGACGCAGCTTACACAGCTGACACAGCGCATGCGCTTAGTAAAAAGTAAAGGTGACGCGCATACGTGCCCAGCTCCCTCAGTCCACCCTGTAGCTCCGTGCAGGAACATTGCCTCAGCTCCCACAGTCCACCCTGTAGCTCCGTGCAGGAACATTGCCTCAGCTCCCACAGCCCACCCTGTAGCTCCGTGCAGGAACATTGCCTCAGCTCCCACAGTCCACCTGTAGCTCCGTGCAGGAACATTGCCTCAGCTCCCACAGTCCACCTGTAGCTCCGTGCAGGAACATTGCCTCAGCTCCCACAGCCCACCCTGTAGCTCCGTGCAGGAACATTGCCTCAGCTCCCACAGCCCACCCTGTAGCTCCGTGCAGGAACATTGCCTCAGCTCCCACAGCCCACCCTGTAGCTCCGTGCAGGAACATTGCCTCAGCTCCCACAGCCCACCCTGTAGCTCCGTGCAGGAACATTGCCTCAGCTCCCACAGCCCACCCTGTAGCTCCGTGCAGGAACATTGCCTCAGCTCCCACAGCCCACCCTGTAGCTCCGTGCAGGAACATTGCCCCAGCTCCCACAGTCCAGCTGTAGCTCCGTGCAGGAACATTGCCTCAGCTCCCACAGTCCACCATGTAGCTCCGTGCAGGAACATTGCCCCAGCTCCCACAGTCCACCCTGTAGCTCCGTGCAGGAACATTGCCCCAGCTCCCACAGTCCACCCTGTAGCTCCGTGCAGGAACATTGCCTCAGCTCCCACAGTCCACCCTGTAGCTCCGTGCAGGAACATTGCCTCAGCTCCCACAGTCCACCCTGTAGCTCCGTGCAGGAACATTGCCTCAGCTCCCACAGTCCACCCTGTAGCTCCGTGCAGGAACATTGCCTCAGCTCCCACAGTCCACCCTGTAGCTCCGTGCAGGAACATTGCCTCAGCTCCCACAGTCCACCCTGTAGCTCCGTGCAGGAACATTGCCTCAGCTCCCACAGCCCACCCTGTAGCTCCGTGCAGGAACATTGCCTCAGCTCCCACAGTCCACCTGTAGCTCCGTGCAGGAACATTGCCTCAGCTCCCACAGCCCACCCTGTAGCTCCGTGCAGGAACATTGCCCCAGCTCCCACAGTCCACCCTGTAGCTCCGTGCAGGAACATTGCCTCAGCTCCCACAGTCCAGCTGTAGCTCCGTGCAGGAACATTGCCTCAGCTCCCACAGTCCACCATGTAGCTCCGTGCAGGAACATTGCCCCAGCTCCCACAGTCCACCCTGTAGCTCCGTGCAGGAACATTTCCCCAGCTCCCACATTCCACCCTGTAGCTTCGTGCAGGAACATTGCCCCAGCTCCCACAGTCCACCCTGTAGCTCCGTGCAGGAACATTGCCTCAGCTCCCACAGTCCACCCTGTAGCTCCGTGCAGGAACATTGCCTCAGCTCCCACAGTCCACCCTGTAGCTCCGTGCAGGAACATTACCACATTACATGCGACTGTGCAGTCCAAGTGTGACGGCAATCAAAATAAAGTTAATATTGAAGGCATGAAGTGACTTGTTCTCCGCCGTTGAGCGGTTTTGCTCTTCCTTTTGCCAAGCTGCATCCGCAGCGGATTCACAGTTATTCTGTCCTGAGTCTTCTTTGTCTTATTATTATTTAAAGTATATTCTTCACGTTACGCGTGATCTAGCAACTATCCCACAAGGAGTGCCAACCGAGGTATGCTATTATCTTCAGGAATATCGAAACACTTACTTTAAGAGTCATGAGCACGCCTCTGACCTAGAGGTTCTTGTTTTGTGGTGCCGTTGCTTTTACTTCACGTGAAGGCCTTCCGCTACTAGACAAAATATATAGCTTTGCATGAGCATCCATGTGATGTGGGTCTTTATGGCACATACTTTTATTATTGATATTACTTTTGATTAAATTGATTGTAAATCCCTCACCACACACAAGAGCTTTGCCTCTTTTTCGTGAGGTACAGCTTATAAAACTATAGAAAGAAAAAAAAAAAGTACTAAAAATGCGTTATATTAATAAAAAAAAAATTAAAAAAAAAACATACAGGACGGGTATGAGGAGGGTTTGAGCACACTGAAGGCATGAAGTGACTTAGTTTTTATACTTTACACTATTCCTTGACTTATAGGTTGGTATGAGGCTGACCACCCATACTGTAAAAAATGGTTCACTTTGCCAATGTCACCCCTGTGTCAGGGAAGGTCGGCAAAAGTTGTGGGGCTTATGTTCATTTGAGGTTTGGATTTTATTTGTAAGTACACATTTAGCATTTGTAAGCGCGAACTACACGTGTTGGTTTGTGGGCATACATCTGAGAGCTTTAAATGAATATATCCTTGCAACTTAGATTATAGATTATTATTATAGACACTGAAGGCATGAAGTGACTTAATATTTATACTTCAAACTGAACATGAAGTAACTGAATGTTGACGCTGAAGACAGGAAGTGAATGAATGTTCATGCTGATGGTATAAAGTTACTGAATGTTCACACTGAAGTCGTGAAGCCGTTCATACTGAAGGCATGAAGTGACCAAATGTACTTGGTGAAGACAGGAAGTGTCTGACATTGAGGCATGAAGATATGAATCGAGCGATGATTTGATTGCGCTGCAAAGCGTCGAGTTACGTAAGTGGCGGGCAGGAGGAGCGGCGCTGCTGGAGCCGCCAGGGTCTGGTCGTGCGAGGCCTTGCTGCCCCGTGTGCGCGCTCTTCTCGTGGATGGTGATGGAGCCTTCGCAGCTCCATACTTCTTTACATTCCATAAGTTATATTCACTATGGGAAGTAAGGAAGCACGGACTAGCGCTGGGCTCGGCCGAGGTACGCACAGACACCCACTCCCCCTCGGCACGCTAGCACGCTGGCACGCGCGCACGTGCTGCTGCTGCTGTTGCTGCTGGGGCGCGCCCCGTGCTCGCGAGGAACTGAGCCCGCAGTGCGCTGCCGAGCGTCGCCTGCCTCTCCTCCCACCCGCCCCACCCCGCCCCGCCCCGCCCCGCAAGGGACCACGACCAAATTTGTATTTTCCCAAAATAGTCTTGCATGGGAGGGGACTCCCGCCAAACTCTATAAATACCGAGAAACCCAACACGCGTCTGCGAGACCAGAATAGTACACGGAATATTCAAACACCAACATTCATCATCCCATTCCTGCGCAGCTCCTCGCTGGCCAGAGGCTAGCAGAGCTGGTGCAGGATGTCGGAGCAGGCGCACAACGCTACACGTCCCGGCCACTAAGCACTACACTGGCGTCTCCTCGCTGACACTGGGAGACGGGCAGAGTCCTCGCAACGCCCTGGCGAACTCACAAACAAGAAGAACGAATGCACAACGCTGCCATGACGTCACGCTACACTGTATGCGATGTGAGTGGGGAGCGGGAGTGCGCTCGCACGCTCCATGTCGCTGGTCGTCCTCGTGTGCTGACTGCGGTGCGGGCTCGGCCAGGAGCCCCCCCCTCAGCGTCTCATGCTGCACCCCCCTCTCCCCTCCCGCCGACCGCTCCCATCACATCCCGCCATGCCTGTAGCAGCTGCTCTGACTCTCCCAGGAAGATACAGCACGACACATCATCATTATTATTATTATTATTCACATCTGTATTTCAACCGACATTCTCTAAACTCTAAAAGAAACATCTCATCGAGTAGCGGCTATGTTAGTGTTCGATATTCATCATTCTAACAATGCCTGCAGTCGTTCGTATGATTATCAGATAAAGGACAAAATTATACTGTAGGTGTGCATGTTTCATTATGTAGAAATAGAAACGGCACTTCAAAAGTAATATTGTAATAAGAATTTCCTCGTCCAGTACAGTCACTCTGTGACACAGTCCAGCACCGAGTACAGGACACTCTGTGACACAGTCCAGCACCGAGTACAGAACACTCTGTGACACAGTCCAGCACCGAGTACAGGACACTCTGTGACACAGTCCAGCACCGAGTACAGGACACTCTGTGACACAGTCCAGCACCGAGTACAGGACACTCTGTGACACAGTCCAGCACCGAGTACAGGACATTGCTCAAATGTAAGAGCACCCAGAGGTGGGCATCATCTTATCTAAATATGACAGAAAACAAATTATCATCTTTATCTTATATCCTTTTCTAGCGTTATCTGTTATATGTAGGTAACTTTTTGTCTGAACATTGTCTATTATCTAAAGATAATTTGAAATACATTATCTACGATAACAGATAATTGTCAATTTACTATAAGATCGCTAATCTTCATTGAAGAGGCATATTAAGAAGACGAAAAAAAGATTATTTCATTTTGGTTTGGTTTGGATTATTCCTTGACTTATAGGTTGGTATGAGGCTGACCACCCATACTGTAAAAAATGGTTCACTTTGCCAGTGTCACCCCTGTTTCAGGGAAGGTCGGCAAAAGTTGTGGGGCTTATGTTCATTTGAGGTTTGAATTTTATTTGTAAGTACACAATCAGCATTTGTAAGCGCGAACTACACGTGTTTGTTTGTGGGCATACATCTGAGAGCTTTGAATGAATATATCCTTGCAACTAAGATTATAGATTATAGGCTGCCTTCAAACCCAAAAAATCCTTCCACAAAATACAGACGCCTGCGCCGCACCGACACTTAAAACAATTATTATATCTTGACACATCTATAATCTAAGCTGCAAAGATATGGTAACATTTAAGGCTCATATGAAATGCATGCCTACAGACAGGCACATGTAGGTTCGCGCCTACACATTCTGCATGCGTGCATACAAATAAACAAAACCTCACATGAACATAAACCTTGCAACTCCTGCCGCCGTTCCCTGAACCGGGGTGGCATTGGCAAAAGTGAACCGATTTTTACAGCACGGGTGGTCAGCCCTAACTAGCAGTCCTACACGTTTATATGTATCAGTGACTACCACACTATTTATTTTCACAACTTACATATATCCTTGGAAAAACTTGGTTTACGAGTACTTTTGCCAATGCTACCTCGGTTTCAGGGAAAAGTGGCAGAAGTTGCAAGGTTTTTGCTTGTGTGAGATCTGGTTTATTTTGTAAGTACACATGCAGTATGTAAAAGCGCAAACTGACATGTGTTTGCTTGTGGCGTGCATTAGAAAAATGTAACAATATTATCCGTGTCCCCCCCCCCTACAACTCCCCGCTTCAGCTTTCTTCCACTGCTTCGCCGGGCACCCGCCAACAATCACGCTTTATAACTCGTTTTAAGAAACTATTTTTTATTTATATATGTAAGTATACTGTAACTGTAACTCTGTCGCCATTCCGCTAGGGGTGGCCAGAGCCTCTGCAGAGTTGCCTCCATTTTTTCCTATCCTGACATACCTCTTTCAATTCCTTCATATCCATCACCTTTTTCATGCATTTTCTTCTTTTACGCTCACTTTGTTTATCCCAAGCGCCCTTGGGGTGGCTAGTGCCACTAAACGGCGCTGTATACAAATTGTCCAATTATTATTATTATTATCCCATTCTTTCACAATCTCCTCAATCTGATCACTCCATACTTTTCTCGGTCGTCCCTTCCCTCTTTTTCCTTTCACACTTTCTTTGTATACATACTTTGTCAGTCTATCATCATTCATTCTTTCCACATGCCCAAACCATCTCATCACATTCTTTACTCATTTCGCTATCGTTCACTGTCCATGCTTCACTTCCATACATCAAGGTCGGTAACAATATGCCATTGTGTACCGCCATTCTCAGATCCATCTCGTCAATCGCTTGTTCTTTGCTATTCTTCCTATTGCACCGACTACTTGCTTTCCCTTACACATCCTATTCTCAAGTTCTCTTGTCATCTTTCCATTCTTTTCAAACATACTTCCCAAGTATCTAAATTCATCCACAATTTCAACTTTCGTACCATTCAACATGAACGTGCATTCTTCAGTTTCATCCCTTCTGTCAAAAATCAGTACTTTCGTCTTGCTTGCATTAATTTTCAACTTGTTTGCACACAGAGCATGGTTCAAACTAGAGAGCCTTGTCTGGAGTTCCGCTGCTGAATCAGCAATTAATACTGCGTCATCAGCATAATGCCCGCTTTCCACTGCGAGCGGAGCTGACTCCGTACGGACTCCGCTCGACTAGCAACAGTAAATTTCATAGAAGTGCTTCCACCGACAGCGAGTCAGCGGAGCGGACTGAGCGAGTACAAAGAGTTACGAAAGTGGTCGCAGAGTTGAGCGAGTTTCCAGCGGACTCCGTACGGACTCCGCTCGACTAGCAACAGTAAATTTCATAGAAGTGCTTCCACCGACAGCGGAGTGAGCGGAGCAGGCTGAGCGAGTAAAAATGACTCCGCTGTGTCATGGTCTCGGCCGCTAGTTTTCAACTGACTTCGCTCCCCCGTGCCCCCCGCGCCAACCCGCGTAGTTGCGTGACAGCGATAAAACACATCATACATGATTTACAAAAACACATCATACATTATTTTATTAATTTGAAAATATTAAAATGTATGTTTTATTTCAAACATCTACATTTTATGTTTAAAGCAAAATAATACATTACTTTTTATGTTTCGAAACAAAAAAAAACTCTTTTATTAATAATTAAAACGTTTGATCTGGGCGTAGGCTGCAACGAGCTGTCACACACTGCACATCATACATTATTTTATAAATTTGAAAATATTAAAATGTATGTTTTATTTCAAATATCTACTTTTTATGTATTAAAGCAAAATAATATATTACTTTTTATTTTTCGAAACAAAAAAAAAAACTTTTTTTACTAATAATTAAAACGACTTTTTAAAGTTTGTGTATTCACACAGTGAAAATTCATTTTTATAAGTAATTATAAAAAATTATAAAAAACACAGAGTTTTATTTTCACAAATTGAGTTTTTATTTCCACCTCAAGTACTTTCGACTTATTCACGTCATTATCCTCTTGATAATGACGTGAATAAGTCGAAAGTACTTGAGGTGGAAATAAAAACTCAATTTGTGAAAATAAAACTCTGTGTTTTTTATAATTTTTTATAATTACTTATAATTAAAACGTTTGATCTGGGCGTAGGCTGCAACGAGCTGTCACACACTAGTTGGCTCCGCTAAGCCAGCTGTAGATGGAAGGCAAACAACTCTTTCATCTGACTCATCTCATTTCCCGCCTAGCTCACTCTGCCGAGCTCGTTGGCTGTGGAAGGCAAATACCATTATTTTTTAAAACTCTTTCGCAATGGAAGGCCAAAACTATTTCACTACGCTCCGCTCAGCTATTTCCCGCTCCCGCTCAGCTATTTCCCGCTCGCAGTGGAAAGCGGGCATAAAGCAGAACTCCGACTTTTCTCACTCCAATTTGTATGCCATGTCCTTCCAGATTCGCTTGTTTAACACAATGATCCATGATTATATTGAATAACCATGGGCTCATTATGCAACCCTGTCTCACACCCTTGTACACATTAAAATACTCGCTGTATTCTCCATCCACCCTGACACACGCCCTGCTATTTACATAGATGGCGCGTATCGCATTCAAAAGTGCTTTGTTTACACCATACCTCTCTAGCACACACCACATCATACTTCTATCCACCGAGTCGAAGGCTTTCTCAAGATCTATGAAAGCCGCGTGAACCTTTTTATTTACGGCCAGTATACCTATCTATAATCTATTATCTAAGTTGCCAAGGGTATATTACATTTAAGATTTATATTAAATGTATTCCCACATGCAGACACGTTTAAGTTCGCGCTTACACATGCCGCATGTGGACCTACAATATTAAAACCCAAATCTCAATTGAACGTACCTAAGCACTGCAACTCTTGCCGACTTTCCCTGAAACAGGAATGACATTGTCAAATTGAAAGAAAAAAGCAGTAAAGAAGTGAAGAAAATATTGTTTTCTGTTTCGTTTTGTTTTCGTTGTTTCTAAAAATGAACTGTTTCGTTATCTTTTTATCTATGTAGATAATTTCTAGGCCATTATATTTTTGTCTAGATCAGTGATTCCCAAACTATGGTACGCGTACCACCAGTGGTACGCGGCGCTTCTTGAGGTGGTACGCAAGCAGCCATGGCCATGTGACATACATAGTAAATAATTAGATAAAACGTTTTTCTCAATTTCGCGCTTAAAATTAAGTACAACTGAGCCAAATATTTCCTCTCTTGTCTCGAATATGCAGCACCATTTTTCGCACTAAGTCCTAACGGGGCTATTCTTAGACATTTCAGTCGTCGGTTAAGCCCACGCTTTGACAAACTAATGATGCCTGGGCTGGAATTTTCATCACGACGGTCATTCTTACCTACCGAATTTAGGTAATATTTGTATGAAAACTAATCAGCTGTTAACTTGCGGCCACCTTGGATTGACAAGGCTTCTTACAAATTCATCCTTAGTTTGTCAAAGCGGGGGCTCAACGGACGACTAAAATGTCTGAGAATAGCACCGTAAGAGTATTGTGTTTGTTTTATATAATTAATAAATAAACATAATGTTGCCATAAACAGTTGTTGCAGTTTATATTACTTTACCATTTTGAACGATTTTTTAACTGTTGCACTTCAGTGGTACGCCACTGATTTATAATTTCGTGAGTGGTACGCGAAATTAAAAGTTTGGGAACCACTGGTCTAGATGATTTCCATGGCCATCATCTTTAGATAATCTGTGCATGATTTTAGGCTGCTATCTGTTATATACAGATGATTTATCTGTGCCCACCTCTAGCACCTAGAGTAAACATAGGGAAAGTAAAAGTGAACTAAGGCCCAAGAAAGACTGAATCCTCTGCTGTGCCCGCTCCTTGACTAGCCATCATTGTTATTGTGCTCGGGCTGATTGCAATTAAAATGTTACGCTCTTTTCAATTGATCAGGCGAGCACGCTAGGCGAGCAATGTGTCCGAACTTCGCGTTATGATTGTAGAATGAGTACTGAGGGCGAGCACGCTAGGCGAGCAATGTGCCCGAACTTCGCGTTACGATTGTTGAATGAGTACTGAGGGCGAGCACGCTAGGCGAGCAATGTGTCCGAACTTCGCGTTATGATTGTAGAATGAGTACTGAGGGCGAGCACGCTAGGCGAGCAATGTGCCCGAACTTCGCGTTACGATTGTAGAATGAATACTGAGGGCGAGCACGCTAGGCGAGCAATGTGCCCGAACTTCGTGTTTCGATTTGAATGTTGAATGAGTACTGAGGGCGAGAACAAAAACGTGTTTTTTTTTTAATTGTGCTGACATTTTTTAAGCTTTTTTTTTTCTAATCTAATCAATCTGAGTTGCAAATATATGTTACATTGGGAATTCCCATTATATGCATTTCCACAAGCAGACACATACAAGTTCGCGCTTGCACATGCCGCATGTGAACCTACAATTTAAAAACCCAATCTCAAATGAACATAAGCCCTGCAACTCTTGCCGACCTTCCCTGAAGCAGGGGTGACATTGGCAAAGTGAACCATTTTTTACAGTATGGGTGGTCAGCCGCATACCAACCTATCAGTCAAGGAATACAAGCAATCAATACATTGACCCTGGATATTCCATTCATTTGTTACTTCAGATATTTGGTCCATCGATATCTTTCTCGGTCTTCCTCTACCACGACATCAATCTATTCTTGCAACGTATACTTTCTTCGTCAGTCTTTCCTCATTCATTCTCTCCATATGCCCGAACCTTCATAATTTAGATAAAAAAATAATCAACGCGCCTGATTTTTTTCATCAACATTACTCTTTTACTAAGACCATGTAGTTTAAGAAACAAACGACAGGTTTAGGATATATACCGCTTTTAAAGGAGGACAGTTTCATTGCGGAAACATTAGCAAACACTGGCCACTTGCTGACAGTTGTCGCTGGGAGCACACAGGGCAGAGAGAAGGAGATGGCATTCCTGACGTGATGTGTTGTGTGTGTTGCAGCGCCATGAAGATCATGCTGAGCAAGGTGTCACGCGCGTGGGTGGTGGACGAGAAGAAGGACGACGGCTACACGGCGCTGCACCTGGCCGCGCTCAACAACCACGCGGAGGTGGCCGAGCTGCTGGTGCGCGTGGGAGGCGCTCGCATGGATCTGCAGAACGTCAACTTGCAGACGGCGCTGCATCTGGCTGTGGAGAGGCAGCACACCTCCATTGTCAGGGTATGATCACTTCCCTCTAGGGGGGGCATGTTTTATTTATTTATTTATTTATTTATTCATTCTTTAACGGCACATTGTGCCTTTTACATGTATACAAAAATAGAAATAAAATACATTACAGACATAACAGTATCAAAATAAAACAGATTCCTACAAAATAAAGCTTACAATAAGATTACTACAGAATAAAAGTAGAAGATATTTATGCAAAAAGTAAGAAGATGAAGAGAAAAACATAAGAGAGAAAAGAAAGAAGAAAAACATAAGAGCAATGAGCATATAGCATATAGAGCAATAAGAGCATGATCAAGTAATAATATTAAAACTTAGGTAAAATAAAAGAACAACGCAACAGATGAGGGTAAACAAAAATTGAAATACATTGCAAAAAAGTTAACAAAATAAGTAGAAAATAAAAAATAAAAACAAAGATAAAACAAAAAAAAAACAAAAAAGAAAAAGCAAGGTCTTATATTAAAGTAACAAAAATAAACTAGAAATTTGATAAAACTAGAGTAAACAATAGTACAGTACAATATTATAAGAGATGCAACTCTACAATAATTATTATGTACTTATTATGTACCATGGGAGTTGAAGTACTTAATTAAATTATATTTGTATGTTTTAGGATTTGTATGAGTGTCAGAATCTATTTCATTGTATATATTACCCAAACGTTGAATACGTATTAGTGGGCTGTAGAAGTGTGTAGATGTATGTGTGGATACAGTGCGATAAGGAACTAAGTTGCGGGAAGGGTTTTTGGAAGGTTTTGGGAAGATCACGAGCTTGCATGTGAAGGTGTGCTAATGGGGTTGCAGCTGCTGGTGAGCGAGGGAGCCGACCTGAACGTTTGCGACAAGGACGGGGACACGCCCCTGCACGAGGCGCTTCGGCACCACACGCTGTCGCAGCTGCGGCAGCTGCAGGACGTGCAGGACGTGGGGCGCCTGCTCATGGGGCTGGGTGCGCAGGCCGCGGACAAGAGGTCTTCGGCCGGCATCGCCATCTTCCTGGCCGCGCGCGGAGCCGACCTCACCATTAAAAATAAAAAAGGTTTAATCTGTTGATATTTCAATAGGTAGCAGTAGCGTGATCATACAAATCTGTACCTTAGAGCATAAACAACGGTAGTCACATTTAGTACCCAGATCTGTGGTTGGTATGAGGCTGAGGTTGGTATGAGGCTGACCACCCATACTGTAAAAAATGGTTCACTTTGCCAATGTCACCCCTGTTTCAGGGAATGTCGGCAAGAGTTGCAGGGCTTATGTTCATTTGAGGTTTGGATTTTATTTGTAAGTACATAATCAGCATTTGTAAGCGCGAACTACACGTGTTTGTTTCTGGGCATACATCTGAGAGCTTTGAATGAATATATCCTTGCAACTTAGATTATAGATTATAGATCTGTTCCCATGGGGAACAGATCACAAACCGCCACTGGTTTTGAATGGAATAACGTTGGTTCGATCCCCCCTTGGGTCATTTGACCATAACTTTTACCCTGTAATTGGGTAATTATTAATTAATAATTCATTAAAATAAACAATAAGGAATTATTAATTGATGATATTAATGCCTGTTTCTGGCCAGGCAGAATAGGTTGGTGAATTGCATTCCTCTTCACAAATCTATTTTTTTTAAATTAAAAAAATAATTAAATACCTAACTAATAATATTTTATTTAATTGAAGGATTTGCAACAATGGCGGCTAGGGCATTAATTCTAAGTGTAATATTAAGTTTAAGCTTTTAAGCTTTAGAGCAAGGCACCGGGACTCGAGATCAACCAGAGTAAAACCAAGATCATGATCATAGATCGATCAAAAAAGTTTGGTGATCTGGGAAACTCATTTCAAGGTTTGGAGATCATAAACGAGTTCCAGTTCCTTGGATCTCAAATTAGTAACGAAGGATCTTGCGAAGGAGAAATTAGACGCCTTATCGCCATTGCCAAAAGTGCCATGTCTAAGCTGGACAAAATATGGAAAGACCGGGGTGTGAGTAACAGCACCAAGATTAAGCTTGTCAGGAGTCTGGTCCACTCTATTTTTCTCTATGCTGCTGAAACATGGACCATAAAAGCAGCAGAAAGAAGAAAAATTGACGCTTTTGAAATGTGGTGCTGGAGGCGCATGCTTCGAATCCCATGGACGGCTAGACGCACCAATGAGTCCATTCGTCGGGAGCTGCGTTTGGATGGCTTGACTCTGGCCAACATGTGTACACGCCGTATTCTTCAGTTCTTCGGACACGTTGTCCGTGGCAATGAGGATAGCCTGGAACGACTGGTTGTGATCGGTAACTTGGAAGGGAAGAGAGGAAGAGGTAGATCCCTCACACGATGGACCGATCAAGTGAAGACAGCAGCAGGCACCTCGGTAGTTGGAGCGTTGCGGGCAGCGCAGTCGAGGGAGAGCTGGAGAAGATTGGTTGCTTCCACAAGGGTCACAACCCTCAGTAATGAGGAATAGGATTAAGAAGAAAGATTAAGTTTAAGTTTAATTTTAATTTTACTTTATTTTAATTTTAATTTGTAATGTGTCTCATTATGCAAAAAAAAAAAAAAAAACGCAACTAAGCTACACATATAGTGTAACTTCTTGCCGCGTTATCCCCGAAGGGGTGGCATGTGGCGAGTTGAACCTATTTATTTTTACAGGTAAGGGGGCCGGCCTTACGCCAACCACTTCAATCGAAGTGGGGGTTTCCCAGCTCCCGAAGGGGCTGGTACTCATTTCTTGTGAAGGCTGAGTAAACCTTGCCGGTATTTTTATTATGGGGTTTGAAATAAACATCGAAATAGGAAATCATTTCTGACACCCTCCTCGGTGGGATTCGAACCCGAGCTCACGGGGTAGAATGCAAGCACTCTACCAACTGAGCTATCGACCGGTCAAATTATGAATTTCTGTAAATCATTTATATTTTTTTGTGCTCCTTGACTGATAAGTTGGTACGAGGCTGACCACCCGTGCTGTAAAAATCGGTTCACTTTTGCCTATGCCACCCCGGTTCAGGGAACGGCGGCAGGAGTTACAAGGTTTATGTCCATGTGAGGTTTTCTTTATTTGTATGCACACATGCAGAATGTGTAGGCGCGAACCTACATGTGCCTGTCTGTAGGCATGCATTTCATATGAGCCTTAAATGTTAACATATCCTTGCAGCTTAGATTATAGATTATAGATTCAAATCAAAACACTGTTTTGTATTTTCACTATTACCAACCTATAAGTCAAGGAATAGTAGGCTTTTATTATTAGTCACTGACGATCGAAACTATCAATGTATTAAGCGATAAACCTGTCATTGTCTTAAATATATTTAACATACTAGCTGACGCGGCAGATTTTATCCTGCCTTTTTTTTATAAATGAGATTCAATAATTTTTTTTTTTTTTTTTTTTTTTATTGTTTAAACAAGAATACAACAGCATTGAATATAATTTTGTATACAAATATAAGATATTTTTTACAATTCATGTCGCCTATTACTGTATTCTACAAATTAATATTTTAAATTACAAATCATGCCAGGTAAATAAATAAAAAGTAAAGAAAAACAAAAAGAAGCAGCATCCAAAACCAAAAAAAAAAAGAAATACACAAATCAAAACAGAATAAAAATAAAAATAAAAAATAAATCTCGTCCTCATGATGGGATAAGGAAAGAAAGGTCAGGAGAAAGGAAAGAAAGAGAAAGTAATGGGCCTGGATGTATATCCATCTAGCTCAATTAAGTTTCTTGGGGTCCATCTTGACAACACTCTCTCCATGAGTACGCAAATAAGCTCGACTGTGAGCTCCTGTTTTTTTCACCTGAGGCAGTTGAGATGGGTCAGAAACTGTTTGACATCCGAAGCTGCTAAGATTCTCATTGCGTCCTTTGTTGTGTCGAGACTGGATTATTGCAATGGTCTGTTCTGGGGTCTTCCAAGGTTTCAGCAGTCTAGACTGCAATCCGTCTTTAATGCTGCAGCCAAATTACTTTTAGGAGGACGAAAAACTGACCATGTCTCTCCTCTGTTGCGGCGCCTTCATTGGCTGCGAGTCCCAGAGAGGATTGAGTACAAAATATGTGTTTCTGTTTTTAATGCCCTCAGAGGAGTTGCCCCATCGTACTTGTGTGAATTGTGCAGAGTCGACCAGATAGGTGGAAAACGATGCACTCTTCGTTCTGCACAGAGTGACGCCGTAAACAGGCTTCAACTGCCTCTTCGACGGAACAGAACTGGTTTCGGAGACAGGGCTTTTAGTTCGGCTGGCCCATCCTGCTGGAATAGTCTACCTCTGGAGTTGAGAACAGAGACCAGTGTTGGCAGTTTCAGGAAGTTGCTTAAGACACATTTGTTTAACAGAAGCTTCAACACATAAAAGCGCCCTTGGGGTGGCTAGTGCCACTAAACGGCGCTGTATACAAATTGTCCAATTATTATTATTATTATTATTATTTAAAGGGAGTAGAAAAACAATGCGCACACCAAACACGTCAATGATGATTTATAAGCAATAAAAACAAAATAGGAATTGAGAATGATTAAAGAAATTAGAAATGAGATTCAAAAATGAAATTCAAATCCTGCTAGATTCAAAATCCTCTTTTTCAATGACTGTGCAGACAGAAAGAAAATGTCCAACTTAGGATCAGTCAATTTTGTGGATTTGTAAATTTGGGAATGGCTGTTCTTCAGAAAATGGAAAAGATGGGCGAAGAAATCTTATTTTGAAGTGATCATTATAACTATTATAGTGAGACGGCATCGCCCAATAACTTAAAACAATTGCGCGTGAATATTTTCATGGACATTATATCAAATGAAATTGGGCTCATTTAAAGATATTGAAGTACTATGGATTGCAGTTATGAAAGATGTTGTAGCCTTTAAAATTTCAGGAGGTGTATATGAAAGTTTTATATCTTTTGTCATTTTCACACTGTAATTGGTATTTCAACCATCATTGCTTAATACCAATAAAAGAATGCTGTCGTTCTATTGGGCAGAAGGAAACGTTTTCTGTGTACATCTCAAAAATAATTAAATTATCATTTATAGGTTTTAATGATGCTTTAAATAAAGCTAGTTGCAATCGTTGATGTATGGTGTATACATATTGATTGATATTAGAAGAAATAAAATCAATAAGATAATTTAGGGTAGATCATTGTTTTGGATGTCCATATTATTGTTTATTGATTTTAAAAACATAATTTATTGTGAATGTTCCTTGACTTATAGGTTGGTTTGCGGCTGACCACCCATGCTGCAGAAAATGATTCACTTTGCCAATGTCACCCCTGTTTCAGGGAAGGTCGGCAAAAGTTGTGGGGCTTATGTTCATTTGAGGTTTGGATTTTATTTGTAAGTACACATTCAGCATTTGTAAGCGCGAACTACACTTGTTGGTTTGTGGGCATACATCTGAGAGCTTTAAATGAATATATCCTTGCAACTTAGATTATAGATTATATAATAGAACGCTTTTCATGACTTTGACAGTTGAAAAGCTAACTTCCAATTTTTAAAAAAGAGGTCTGTTTGGTAAAGGCTGTTGATGAATAAAATCTTTTATTCCATTTTCAAATTTTGTACCTACCAGTTTATTTTATTAATTTGATTTTGTTTAACCTCTTACAATATTTCAAACCGAACACATTTAATGAAATTTGAATATGGAACAAAAATCTGTCAATTAGATGAAGTTGGAAATGATCAATTCCCATATAAAAACGACGTTCAGCATTTCACAAATTTTAACATGTTCTGCGTTATTTTATCAACTTTTTTGTACGCTATAACCCTTCCCAGATTACGTACTTTATTCTGAAACGAAAGACAGCCACAACCGTTTAGTCCTTCACCATTCTATCGCATTACCAACGAACGCTTTTTTGGTTTTATAAGTATAGAGTATAGATAGATGAAAAAAGCTAAAAGTGGTAAAGTTTGTATAAAAATGTAAACACATACGCGGTAGAGCTCTTTGCTCATTCTAAGGGTCGATCTTATGAACATCCGTTCATTTGTGAAATATCTAAGCAATCCACGGTCTCACCGAGTCAGGTCTTTACTTTTTAGAAAATTCAAGACCCAAACTCAGGCCCGCCGCACAGAGTCAGGATGAGATGTTTTTGTCAGTCTTTCCAGAAAGCCGTTTATTTGGAATCTATTGAGTCCAATTTAGATGGCAGTCCTCTCGCTCCCACCTCCACTGCATACAATCTTATGATTGTTATTTCATCCACTAGTCCTTTGTACCTATTTAGCTTGTAGGCATGGTCCTTAGGGATGTTCATCTCCCAGGGCACCGTTAATTCAACCAAGAGTACTTGCTTTAGTTCATTCGAGTATAGAACTGTCGGGTCTCAATGCAGTAGTGCATAGTTCTCTTGGGAAAACGTAGTGTCCTGTAGTCGAATCCATTATGAGCTTCCAGTCTTTTGCCTTTTTTATGATATGAGTATTTTTATGAGTAGGTAAGCGTGAAAGGGGAAGACCTAGAAAAGAATGGATTGATCAGATAAGTGAGATTGCGAATGAATGGAATTTACAGAGTGGAAACAAGAGAAGAGCATGCATGAAAAGAGTGATGAAATTAGATGAGATGAAAGAAGTATGCAGGGACAGAGTCAAGTGGAGGCACTTGTGTGGAGGTACTGGCCACCCCTAGAGGAATGGCGGCAGGATACAAGACAAGACAAGACAATGATACGGTTTTCTGTTTCCCTTTTTCTCCATGCTTAATAAAGTTGTTTTCTTCAACCGGTTCTCTTTTCAAACCTTTGTTCTGGAAATTGTTAGGCTTATACTCTCTCTTAACCTTCCCTCCCCTATGCAGTGTAGGCAGTACACTTGCTTATTATAATCTTTAATATCTCTATAAATATAATTTACATGGAGCTCAGATTCTAGGTATTCCTCCCTCATACATTTACGAATTTAATTAAAATATATTTTTTTAATAATCCACACTAATAAGGGGCAGCAGAGCTGTTTTGTAAAAGTCGGAAATAAATTCACCAATACAATAAAACAAATGGCACCAATACAATCACACAGCGTAAGGCGCTGTGCATTGGCGCTGTGAGTAGCTTGCGTCATGCATGTTAAGCTTGCGTGGTGAGTGCGACACTATTCACATCTCACTCTCACATATTTTGCTACGATTTGAGCACACGAAATAGAGCATCTCCGTCGCTACAGTTGCAGTCGTATTTTATTCTTCAATATTGCTGGAACTTGCAGGGATACTAAAGTGATTTATTATTTCCGAAAATAAAATAAATAAAAATTCTTGTTTTGGTAAGTATTTTTTTTATGTGTTTCTAAATAACTATGTAATCATTATTTTATATTATTATTTGTGTGTAATACGTAGAAACACATTTATTTTGGATTGAAAAGTATCCAGAGTAGGAAAAAAAATAACAGAAGCAAATGAAAATGCTTTGTAAGAGAACTTAGTTTGGAGTTGGCTAAGCCTAATATTATAAGAAGAAAAAATAGTATGGTTAGATTCCATAAACAACAGCATGATCCTTTTGACACGGTTCTATCCTATTATCAGCATAATTATATCACCCGCAACTGCTGTTACAGATGCAAATATTCCAACTAATCCGCTGGGCGAATCAACAAGGAGTGTGTTAGTGTCCCGGCCACCTTCAAGAATTTGTAGATTTTGTCCATACAATTAAAAAAAAGAAAAACAATAGTGTGTCTTATTTGTCAAAAAAACTGTGTGTGCTAGTCACAGAATAGAAAAAAAGTACATTTTTTGCAGCAATTGCAATAAAATTTAGAGATTGTCTTTATTTGGTTTTTATATTTCTATTGTTTTATGTTTTTCTTTTAACTTACGTAATTTTCGTTATTGTGCTTTAACATAATACGAGTAATGTGGAAATAATTATGAATGTTTTCATTTGTTGTTCAATTTAACATTATTTTAGTACATATTATTATGAACTTTTAATTTTCTGAAATATTTCAAAAGGTTTAAATTCCCTGGCTAGCCGCCGCCCGTCGCCTTCCCCATATCACGTGTCGGTGTCGCTTCAGTCGCTGTCAGGCGCTCGCTCAGAGTGGACCTGTCGTCCGCTATATAGGCATCGGCCGATGATTTTTTATGTTTTTAGCATTTAAATACTAATTATTGTCATTTACTTCTTCATTCGACTTCAATTATACTTTATTAAAGCGATTAGCTATTAATATACATCATTTACCGATCATAAATCCGACTTTTATGAGCGTGTAGTCACTACACAGCACCGTTGCGCGTGTAATTTTTTTAGCACAGATTGGGGAAGGTTAAGGTGGCGACTCGTACTACCCAAAAAAAAAAATATTCATAGATGGTACGCATCAAAAATGTATGGGGCACTCCGTCGGGCAAATATGATAAACTACTGTAGTTTTACTTCCTTCGAAATTTTTAATGCATTGAAAATAATATGTTGATTGCGCTATTCTAATATGAAATCAATCTGAAATCGCTAAGGTATTCATTTCGGTCATTAAATTATGTGTAAATTTCAATATGAATTGCTTGCGCCGACCGACGATATAATGTATTTTATCTTGGACACAAACCACCCATACTCTGGTTTCCCTTCAATACGAATAAATCTTTCGCCTTTTACAAACCACCCATAATATTATTTTAATAGTTATTTGTTACGCTTTATAAACAGTATTTTTCTCCCGCTTGGATGTGGGAGCTCTGGCGTAATAGCGTGCGTGACCGACTGCAGATGCGAAGATGATAGGTTCGAATCCGGTTGATACCTATATTTTTAATTTTTTACATTTGTTGTTTTCTTTTTTTACATATTATACTTTTTTAATAAAAATACAACATATTTGAAAACTTAACTATTAAAGTTAGTCCAAGCGATTAAAAATACGATCATTTCACTTTCATTTCATTTAGTCGGTGTTATGGCCGAGTGGGCCAGAGGCTGATCTTTCTAGCGTATTTGGAATAGAATAACGTTGGTTCGATCCCCGCTTGGGTCACATGACTTTAACTTTGACCCTGGTTCAACAGATGTTATTGGGTAATTATTAATTAATAATTCATTAATATAAGCATTAATGAACTATTAATTGATGATATTAATACCTGTTTGTGGCCAGATATAATAGGTTGGTGAATTGCATTCCTCTTCACAAATATATTTTTTAATTAAAAAATATATATAAAAAATTCACACTTCGTCCACACGACTTTTTGGCCAACGACATTTCGGTCAAAGACAAATCGATCAACGACAACCCGTCCAAAGACAACTCGACCATAGAGCATTATTTTCAGTTACATGTATAGATGTACCGAAGAAATCATCCTAATATTATAATTCTATATTATGATTCATTTACTCTGCCTGCCACCATGGGTTGACAGAGCATAAGCCTAATTTGCATAAACGAGGTGGCACGACTTTATCCGAACGAATCCGAAGCACAGGGTGTCTTGATAATAATATTATTATCATGATGCTGCAGTGTGGCTGCAGTGTTTTTTCTTATTCACTTAGCAGTCAGTAGGACGCAAAAAGTGCAGAGGTTATACATCAGTGATATGAATGAAAATAGGAATCTAGCGGTTGCACAAATTTGTCATTTATTGTGAGATGCCATGTAAAAAAACCAATCCATCACAAATATCTCGGTTCATCATTCGTCGATAAAAAAGTAATTTGTTCTAAGCCCCTCATACAACTTTGCTTAATAAATCTGAATAAGGCTATTTAAATGATTTAATCATGTTTTTAATGTATTGACTTGATTTTTACTAATTTCTCTTTTACGTACGCTGGTCACATATTACACACACCGCGTGACCATGTTGGAATAAAATTAATTTATTATTGATATAAGAATGACTATACATATATTTATACATAATATTTTATATATTGTTAATACAATAAGTCCGGTCAGTAGCTCAGAGGTAGAAAGCTTGCGTTCGATGCCGAAAGCTCGGATTCGATCCCCACCACCAAGGGTGTCAAAATTATTTCTCTTTTCGGTGTGTATTGCAAACCCACCTACCATAAAAAAGTCTATGATTTAGTTTAGTCAATGATTTAGTCGAGTTGATCCATTTTACTCTATTTTTATCGGGCGAGTAGCGCCCCGCCCACCACCGTCTGTGGCCGAGTGGCCACGGACAAGTCCGAGTCCGTCCGAGTCCAAGCCGCGCTCACTCTTGGCGGGGACTTGTACAAATTTGAAATGAGAACTTTTTTCTCAGCGGGCAAACGTCACACTTTTCCATGTAGGTGTGATATGAAATTATAAAATATGAAATTTAGCATTACACTCCTCGCAAATGTTTTTCTACAAGTAACCAATTGAAGTAAATAATTCAATACGCAAACATTACTCATATAATCAAGACATCTGTCAGCACACAATCCAGAAAAAGAAGCGCAGTGTTCGGAGACCGCGCTTTCGCCGTGGCGGGACCGTCCACCTGGAAACAGCTGCCTCCTGAAGTGTGCGCTTAGGAAGGGATCGAGAGCTTTAAGAAGGGAATGAAGACCCATTTCTTCACCGCCGCGTCAAGCCTGAAAGCGCCCTTGCAGTGACAGTGGTCACGAAACGGCGCTATAAAAATCATCATCATCTAATCTAATCTAATCTAAGCTGCAAAGATATATATCATTTAAGATTTAAATTAAATGCATTCCCACAAGCAGATATGTATAATTTCGCGCTAACACATGCCGCATGTGGACCTACAATATAAAAACCCAATCTCAAATGAACATAAGCCTCGCAACTCTTGCCGTCCTTCCCTGAAACAGGGGTGACATTGGCAAAGTGAACCAATTTTTTTATATTATGGGTGGTCAGCCGCATAGCAACCTATAAGTCAAGGAACATACATCATCTTAAATATCTTGAATTTTAAGGTTATACGAGAGCTTAAGAAGATTATTAATATCGGGACTAAAGAACCTCTTTAATTGTTTTATGAAACTAAAATCGTAATTTTATGTCAAATAACTTTGACTGATCATGGCCAGATGTCGTTGCTGAAGTATATAACTTAATGTTCTTACTCAAGCATTACGTTTCATAAAAAAATAATGTAAATTATCTTGACACTCTTAGCGAGCGTTTTAGTTTTTATAAACTTGTGTTTAAGGGTGTATGATTTCATTTTAATATGAATTTATTTGCCCGTCACGACCACCTATTATCCAGTAGCCGCGAAAATGCATCAAATCCCGCGTTTAGCTTTGAGAGTTCGTCGGTAGGAGATCGTATTGTATCTGAACCATTTTGTGTTTTTTTAGCAATAAAATAACATGAAAGCGAAAGCGAAGCGAAGTTATACATTAATTAAAAACAAGCATTTATTTTATTTTATTTATATACAAATACAAAAAAAGGTATTCATTTTATTTGTAAACAAATTTACAACAATTCACTTTCGTTCGTGTTAACAGATATATCCAAGTATATAAGTAAATAATTATTCACCCTGTACCGATTACTCAAAAATGCAAAGAAACTGGCATAAGGTCTCTAGAGAGCGTTTTACATTTCACAGAATTGGAATAAAACGCTACAGTTCAGTTTACACTATAGTCACACAGAAGCACACACGCCCTGTATTTTTCAACATTGTATATTTTTATCAAAGTGTAGACTCCAGTGGTTGCAGACCTATACAAGTGTATTAAAATAAAATATGAAAGAAAAATATATTTATTTCATTTTCATTGTTTATCTTGACTTATAGGTTGGTATGAGGCTCACCACCCAAACTTTAAAAAATGGTTTACTTTACCAATGTCACCCCTGTTTCAGGGAAGATCAGTAAAAGTTGCAGGGCTTTTGTTTATTTGTGGATTTGATTTTAATAATATGTAAATGCGCATGCACGATTTGTAAATGCGAACTTACAAGTGTATTTTTGTGAGCATGCACTTAATATGAACCTTAAATGTTAACATAGTTTTGCCACTTAGATGATAGATTATACATTGTGATTATGTCCCAATGACTCAATTGATAGAGTGCTTGAATTCCATGCCGAGAGCTGAGGTTCGTATCCCACGGAGGATGTCAGAAATGATTTCCCGTGTCGGTGTTTATTTTAACTCAATAATAAAATACCGGCAAGGTTTCTCAACCTTAACAATAAATGAGAACCAGCCCCCTCGGGAGCTGGGACACCCCCGCTTCAACTGAAATGGTTGGCGTAAGGCCGGCTTCCTTACCTATAAAAATACAACTTTCATTTTTCTTTTCATCTTCGTCTCCTAAATGTTATTAATTTTTAAAGTTAAAAAAAGGTTTCATATTACTGCGTAGCCAGGGAATGTTTGTTGAGGCCGTGACTGCGTATGTGTTCAGTAAATATGCCAGTGTGTGTGTGCTCATGGACTTCACCCTGTACGACGGAAGACAACGCATCCAAGTGCTATATATGCCTGTATAGTATACTTTTTTATACCATTGGATGTGTACATTGAAATAGCAACATGAAGTTTTTTTTCTAATAATTCAACTAAGTGATGGAATATATTCTAAGCATAAAAGCAGCACAAAAGATATACCATTTATATTTTCAAATTTGCTCTTCGCTGGGTTGAAAAATTCATAAAACCTTTACCAATGACCGGTCACGAAATGTCCATCCGGCCTTACAGCAACTGGGTCTTGCTTGAGAATTGGCGCTTTGTAGCGACGACGATGAAGCTCGTAAAAAGGTCGATAGCTCAATTTGTAGAATGTTTGCATTCCATGCCGAGAGCAAGGGTTCGATCTCAATGGTTGACTCAGCCTTCATAAGAAATGAGAACCAGCCCTTCACGGGAGCTGGGAAACCCCCACTTCAACTAAAAGTGGTTGGTGTGAGGACGGCCCCCTTACCTGTAAAAAAAATAGGTCCCGAAGCGCCACATGCGACTCCTTCGGGGATAACGCAGGCAAGAAGTTACACTACATGTGTAGCTTAGTTGCGTTTTTATATAATTACCCACTGATATAATATAAGGGTGTCAGAAATGATTTCCTGTTTTACATGACCAAAGAGCGCCGTTTTTGTGTGTTTCACACCTCAAGGGCCCTCCTAATCATGAATTAGATATTTTAAAAAGGTGCCGTTTCAGTGCTCCCTTAAAAATGCCAACAGATTCCGAAACCCTCACTCCGGGTGGCAGTCTGTTCTACTCCATCGGCCCCGAAAACCGGAAAGCGCGATCCTCAAAATTAGTGCGTATTTGACGGCGAGGCTGCATCAATCTGACAGCTTGACACCCCGCTGACCTAAGTGTCCGCCCCCTCACACTCACTTCAACGGGGGAAAATATGTCTGCCAGATATGATGGAGCCAAACCATTTAGGGCTTTAAATACCATCAAACACACACGGAACCCTCTCAGGGAAACGAAGCCAATGTAGTTCTTTCAACAGCGAAGTGATGTGAGAGAATTTGGACATCCCGAAGATCAGTCTTGCGGCCGCATTCAAAACAGACTGAAATCTGTTCAGTTCAGCGTTAACCACTAGACTAAATTACAGGCCTGAAATTTCAAATTGCTCTACGCTAGGTTCAAAAAATGATTTCAATTCAACAAAAAAGGCCAGCCAGCAGAATTCTTTCCAGCTAAATCATTGAGCTAAATGAATTTCACTTTGAAATTCAAACAAACTTTCATATTATTCATGTAATGGAAAAAAACTTATCAGAATACTATAAAGTCGTGTGCAGCTCTCCGTACAATTCATTTCGAATGATCTTTCGCTGTCTTTCGCCATTTCGTTAAACTTTGCAAACTGTTTTTATGTACGTACGTATTATACTACCATAGCGTTTATGTATATACTCTTACACACACAATATAAGAGAGGGCTGACTCGAGCATCTTCGGCAATATACGATGATACACGAGTGTACCCGAAGTATGAAATGTAGCAAATACAGCGCAACCAAAAAATGTATGGAATCTTAAACAGCAACTCTAGATGGCGTTTTGATTTCCATGCATTTTTGAGAAACCAGTTGGTCCAGTTGTAACGTAAACGATTGTACTCTTTTGCATTATATAAATCTTGCTTCCATAAAACTAAGGAGATATAATATTTTTCTCCGCAGTTCATCTACCGGCCGCAGGTGACGCTAGCGACCGGGTCATTTTTTGTATGGAAATCTTTATTTTTCCAGAATAAATAGAAATCGGGGGAGAAAAAATAAAACAAGTATGGCATTACAAACATAAAAAATATCACTTCAAATCCTAAAAGGAAAATAAACCATTAAAAGACGAATGTAGCTACAATATCGTATGCAAAATTTGGGTACTTTTTAAATAATCATAAAAAATCAATGAAAAGTAAAAAAAAACAACTAACAAGTAGAAAAAATAAAACTAATCAAAATTAATGTTTTGAAATAAAAAAAAGTTAGGATTTATTCATAAGAACAGTGGAAATCTCCATTTAAGGTATCTCCGTAAATAAAATTATTTTGAATTGGTTTTTTATGGAAAAAAATACCTAATTTTATGTGTTAATTTAATCTGGAAAAAAAATGCTACCTTACAATTAAAAATATGGGCTATTTTGGTCATCAAAGTTGGGCGCGCTGACCTCTCAATCACCCTTAATGGGTTTTTATGATATTTTCTTTTCGATTTAAAATTTGAAGCCGTGTAAACAGTGCTTTGCAATATTTTTTTCAAAAATTTTTTGTTTTAATTTTGTAGAAATTTATGTTGTCCATAATATTGTAGAACATTAAATTTTTGTTGACCCCTTAACTTTCGAGAAAATCACAATCGTTTGTTTTTTTCATATGGCAACCCATAGACACAGATTAGAGAGAGTGTTGCCATAACTAATTTATTAAGTTAAAAACGAATTAATGGCAATTCTGAAAATTTGAGAAAAATTCTTGGAGCCGTTTTTGAGAAAAGTGCAATTTTATGTTTTTTTTGTATGGCAGCCATATTGAATTTTCAAGTTGGTGTAATGCCATGTTATTCATACTTAATACATGTCCAAAAAAGTTGATGTAGCCAAAATTTGGTATCTCTAGGTCTTATACTTTGGAAAGTGACACACATACACACATACACACACATACAGACGGACGTTTTTGAAAGATAGTGTTTTTGGGCATGTCCTGCACCAGGACAACTCATTTCCGTGAAAACCTCGAAAAAAAATTTCACACCAAATCAATACTTTCTTTATAGCCTGCAGCTATAGCAAGAAAGTAAAAATGACATCGAAAATTATCGCCCCATTTCCATATTATCTGTTTTTAGCAAAATATTTGAAAAAATCGTACTAGATCATATCTACCCAACAATCTCCCCCTATATTAGCAATCACCAACATGGATTTTTGAAAAAACGCTCAGTTCTCACTAACTTGCTTAACTTCACAGAATATGTCTCGCATAGATTAGGTGAACGCTTGCAAGTTGATGCTGTATACACGGATTTTTCTAAGGCGTTCGATAGGGTGGACCATAGTATTCTTATTAACAAGCTGTACAGTGTGGGAATCCATGGTGACCTACTCCGATGGTTTATTTCCTATGTAAAAAACAGACAACAGGCAGTGGTTGTGGGCGGCTGTAAGTCCAATTTCACTCGTGTCCCGTCGGGTGTACCCCAGGGCTCACACCTAGGTCCCATTCTTTTCAATGTTTACATATATGACATACATCTTGGACCGGTCCGTAGTCCGTAGTGGCAACACTTCGGACTCGTAAATGGAAGGTTGTGGATTCGGATCCCGGCGGAGCACAAAAATATACCATTTATATTTCGAATGTGCTCTTCGCTGGGTTGAAAAATTCGTAAACCTTTACCAAAGACCGGTCACTGAAAGGTCCATCAAGCCTTACAACAACTGGGTCTTGCTTGAGAATTGGCGCTTTCTACAGCGACGACCAAGCTCGCAGAGGGCTCTTGAGGTGTGATACACACAAAAACAGCGCTCACCAAATAAATCATCCTATTATTATTATTATTATGATTATCATTTGTGTAAAGTGAGGTTAGGATAACTTGTCAATTATTTATGTCACTTTCCCAAAAATTTTGTGCTCCTTGACTAATAGAGTGGTATAAGGCTGACCCCTCATGCTGTTAAAATTGGTTCACCTTTGGCAGTGCCACCCCGGTTTCAGGGAAAGGCGGCATGAGTTGCAAGGTTTTTGTTGATGTGAGTTTTGGTGTGTTTGCTCGTTTTGCAGCCTGTCCTACTGTACTGGACCGTAATGCAAACGCTTTCTGTGCAGTAGCGAGTAGTTTAGCCACTAAATCACTCGCTACTCGACTAAATTAGTCGCCTTGTCCGAACTAGCCTTTAGTATTTCCAGTACCCTGTCATGTCTGTAGGTATATCTGCCATTTTCGAGGGTCACTTTGCATCCTGTTAGAATATGTCTTGCTGTGCATTTATCGATGCCACAAGAAGTAGTTATACGTTTACCCCAGAGTTTTAGGTTTCCAGGGTCAGGGAGCGTATTTTGAAATGCATTTAAATAAAATTGTAGTATTTCGGGAGACCAATTGTATATAAGTATCTTATACAAATGGTCTTATGGAAGACACATTTTACCAACAGTGATCCAGTCATGCTGCATCTCAAGGTTTAACGCATGAAGTTAGAGTCAGAGTCATGCTTTACTAGAGCCTTCATGTGGGCTTTCTCAGATTCCACATTTTGCCATCCCGGACCTCTTCTGTTAGTGCTTACACCAGTTAGGTATTTGTGGGGAAATTCTGCTCTTTTTTTGAGCTCTAACATTTGAGGATCTTTGGACCAACATCCTATAACACTTGGGTCTTTGGAGTTTTCTAGAACATGGCGCTTTGTAATACGATAATGTGCATGCATGAAGGATGGTTTTTCCATCCTTTTCCATTTTGCTGAAACTACCTGGAAGTGGTTCATTCGAGTATAGAACTATGTTGGGTCTCAATGGCATAGTTCATAGTTCTCTTGGGAAAACGTAGTGTCCTGTAGTCGAATCCATTAGTCTCCGAAATGGCCGCTATTGAAATATTATATTTTGTTAACTAATAAAAGAAGAGCTTGTATGAAGAAGGTTATGACTCTGGAGGAAATGAAAGAAGTATGTAAGAATAGAAAGAAATGGCGGTTGATCTGTAATGTTGGCGGCTAGGGTTTATTAAAGTGAAATTGGTTTTTATGTTTTAGTTTTTTTAATGTCCATGTATACCTATATTATTATTTATTGCCGAATTTCGGCAAAATTCTACTTTCGGCAGAAAGCCGAAAGCCGAAGCCGAAAGCCGAAACTGAAAGCCGTAGCCGAAAGTATGTATATTATTTAAGTGCCTAGTTAGTTATGCATTATTTAGTTAGAAGGATATGCAAGTAACAATAAAAGGTGTTTACAATTCTGGGAACTTTTTTATTCAATGCAAAACTATATGCAATTTTTTTTTAAATTACTAATAGGTACAATTATTAATAATTAAAAATCAAACAAATTAAAAAACTTTTCATGTTTCTTTTACATAAGAAATTAAATGAAATGAAAATAAAACAATTATAAAAAACAGTACTAAAAAAAACTTTTCATGTTTAAGTCAACGCCCAATTAGTTATACAGGGCGTAAACGACCGTCAAGTCAGTCAATCTTCTTATTTTAAACTACATATGTTCTCCATATGTTGTGTATGTGTAGTACACGAATATGAAAGAATTTTTCAGCAGTGGAATTTTGAAGCGTGTGTGTGCCGGCCGCCAATCGCGTCGCGGCGTTCGCGTCGCGTTGCGTGCGCGCGGGTGGTCGGTTTGTCTGCCTAACTTTCGGTTGGGCCGAAAGTGACCACTACTTTCGGCCGAAACCGTAAGTTTGCCGAATGTGGCAAATATTGGCCGAAAGGCCGAAAGCCGAAAGCCGAAACCGAATATTCGGTCGGACACTACTTATAGGTTGGTATGCGGCTGACCACCCATACTGTAAAAAATGGTTCACTTTGCCAATGTCACCCCTGTTTCAGGGAAGGACGGCAAGATTAGCAGGGCTTTTGTTCATTTGAGATTGGGTTTTTATATTGTAGGTCCACATGCGGCATGTGTTAGCGCGAAATTATACATGCCTGCTTGTGGGAATGCATTTCGCGCTCTTTACTATGCAGGTCCCCAGCTCTGGAACGATCTTCCTCTGAGTCTCAGGCGGGCTGCTGACTACGACAGTTTCAGGGCAGGCCTGAAGACATACCTTTTTTCTAAATTTTATGAAATTTCTGAACAGTAACTCTACTATAACTGTATAATTTGGAATAACTTTAATTGTATTTTTGTTTGGGTTTTTTGAAATTGATGTAGATATACTTACATAATTTGATTTGATATTTTGTTTTCGCCAAGCGTTGGTGTAATTTATTGTACTTTTGATTTTATATTCTGTTGAATTTTTTTTTATTTGTCATTTTAATATTTGTTTTGTGCGTAAGCTTAAGACCCCATAGAGCGAATATGTCCAAAACGGTGTTCTGGGTTTTAAATGTCCATTATTTTTACTTTTTTTTTTAAATCTGTTACTGTCAGAATAAAATACAGAAATGTATAATTTACAGATTGACCGTTTCCAAAAATGATAGAAGTTATTTAAATTCTGTCAAAATTAACACAAACTTATGAAATATTACGAAATAATGCTATCTGGGTTCAATGAATAACTTGAATTTGTTGAATGAAAGTATACATAAAATATATATAAATGTTAAGGCTGTGTTAAACAAAAAAATCCCATTGTTTTTAAAAATATGTTTCTTATATTTTATGGCCTTAGTAAAAGAGTGACATTAATGAAAACAATCACGCCTGTTGATTAATTTTTTATCTTAATTTTAAAGTTATATTAAAAAAATATTTAAAAAAACTCGTTTTTTTTATTTTTTTTTGCTAGCATTTTGTTGTTTTGTATTTTAGAAATATTTTTTTTCTTCATAATTATAGAATGATACAAATTCTAGTTTGTAGTGTGACTTTTAATACAATAATCTGAATAGTTTTTGCGATAACATGAAAAAACTGTTTTCTAGAATTAAATAAGTTAATTAGTTTCAGTTTTTTCATATTATCGCAAAAACTATTCACATTATTCTATTAAAAATCACACTGCAAACTAGAATTTGTATCATTCTATAATTATGAAGAAAAAAAATATTTCCAAAATACAAAACAACAAAATGCTAGCAAAAAAATGTAAAAAAACGAGTTTTTTTAAAAAAAAAATTGTGGCGTCATTTTTTAAGTTATATAAAAAAAATTAACTTTTAAATTAAGATAAAAAATTATTTGACACACGTGATTTTTTTCATTAAGGTTATACGAGAGCTTAAGAAGATTATTAATATCGGGACTAAAGAACCTCTTTAATAAGTTTTATGAAACTAAAATCGTAATTTTATGTCAAATAACTTTGACTGATCATGGCCAGATGTCGTTGCTGAAGTATATAACTTAATGTTCTTACTCAAGCATTACGTTTCATAAAAAAATAATGTAAATTATCTTGACACTCTTAGCGAGCGTTTTAGTTTTTATAAACTTGTGTTTAAACGCTATTGTTGAGTATTTACGACCGCATGGCTCATATAGTAAGTTATGCATCAAAAATTGCAAAAAGAAATGATTTGACACAAGTATTATTCTATGTTAGAATTATTTAACTTTTTTTGCATTTTGAATCGACACGAGGAACGTGTGCCCAGAGCATGTTTTGTCGTTTTAACAAAGGCATGCCAAAGTACTGTTTCGTCTATCTCACACAATATATTATGTGGATATTTTTTTTCATATATCGCACGCTTCTAATTAAAGAACAATAAGTCCAAAAATAAGAATGATGGGAAATTACGTTTGATGTTTTGCATGTTTGACTTGTTGCACTAATGTACAAAAAACCGGTAAAATGGCCTTTTTTTCTCAAAATATAAGAAATGAATCTAAAAGTAGATTTCAACCTTTAATTTTGTATAGCAATTACCATCACTTGAATTTACTTAACTTTTAGTAATAAACTCAGATTAAAGTTCTTTACAGATCACCGAAGTTAAGCTACATTGGGCGCGGATGCTACTTGGATGGGTGCCCGCTAGGTACACCGCGTGTTGTTGGCATTTCTTGGACCGGTCCGTAGTCCAGTGGCAACACTTCGGACTCGTAAATGGAAGGTTGTGGATTCGGATCCCGGCGGAGCAAAAATATAACATTTATATTTCCAAATTTACTCTTCGCTGGGTTGAAAAATTCATTAGCCTTTACCAAAGACCAATTTTACAACAACTGGGTCTTGCTTGAGAATTGGCGCTTTCTACAGCGACGACCAAGCTCGCAGGGGGCTCTTGAGGTGTAATACACACAAAAACAACGCTTACCAAATAAATCATCCTAATATTATTTATTCTTGTTAATGTACCTATTCATATTCGTCCAAATTGAACGACTGTCACATTCCAGCTTTTCTTTTCACATTTTTATGGCGTTTCTACATCAAAATCGATTTTCCCAATTTCGGAGTTATTGCTCTTTACGATTAAGGGTGCGATGCGGATCTTTTGTATATGTACGTATTTTTTTTATATTTTCAAAGTGTAGGTCCTAGCGATAGCAAACCAGTGCATTAATAAAGTTTGGCCATAAAAATATTTTCATTTTATTTATCACTTTTTATCTTCTTTTATATCTTATCAGTCCGTAGTGCAGTAGTAACACTTCGGACTCTGAATGGAAGGTTGTGGATTCGAATGCTAGCGGAGCACACAAAATATACCATTTATCCTTTGTCGGGGTTATAGCCGCGGGGGCCAAGAGGGCTGATCTTTCTAGCGTGTTTCGAATGGAACAACGTTGGTTCGATCCCCGCTTGGGTCACTTGACTTTAACTTTGACCCTGGTTCAACAGATGCTATTGGGTAATTATTATTTAATCATTCATTAATAATAAACAATAATGAATTATTAAATGATGATATTAATACCTGTTTCTGGCCAGGCAGAATAGGTTGGTGAATTGCATTCCTCTTCACAATTTTTTTTTTTTAATTAAAAAAAATATATGTATGTATATATATAACCAGTAAATACTAAATATACCAGATCCTCGATTGATAGATTGGTTGATTTTAGGTTTTGGTTTCAATTTGTAAATACACATGCAGCATTTGTTAGTGCGATTTTACAAGTGTGTGCTTGTGAGAATGCACTTTATATGAATCTTAAATGTTAACATACCTTTTCAACTTAGATTATAGATTGTGGTTATCAAGCGCAAAACTTTGCCGGTTCACTTTGCCAATGTCACCCCTGTGTCAGGAAAGGTCGGCTAAAGTTGTAGGGCTTATATTCATTTATATATTCAATGTCTTTCAAATTTCTTCAAATACAGTAAAAAAGTACGAAAGTTCAATAATAATCTGCAATCTATAGTGCAAAGATAATATATTAACATTCAAAACACATATCAAATGCATGCCCACAAACAGACACTTGTAAGTTCGCACATACAAATGCTGAGTGTGTACTAGTAATTAAAAATCAAAACCTCAAATGAACATAAGCCCTGCAACTTTTGCCGACCTTCCCTGGAACAGGGGTGACATTGAGCAACTGAACTATTTTTTACAGTATGTGTGGTCAGCGCCATACCAACCTATAAGTCAAGGTATGCGTGTAATTAATAACATTCTAATCTAATCTAAGTTGTAAAGATATGCAACATTGGGGATTCACATTAGATGCATTCTCACAACACGTTTTACACGCAGAACCATTTTCTACAACATGGGTGGTCAGCCGCAAATCAACCTATAAGTCAATGAATATACACAACAAATTACATTTAAAAATAAACATCTAGATAATTTACAATTTCCAAAAAAGGTTTTCGATTTCTATAATAATTTGGAAGCTCCCATACACCCAATAGAGTAATAATAATAGTATTATTATTTGGTTTCAAAGCGACGCGAACACGTGAAAGTTAAACTCCAAGTATGAAAGTCAACGTTTTAACTGAGCCGCGGCGCATACACATAATGTATCAAGAATAAAGCAGCACCTCTCACGAGCGTCTCAATTTCTATATATTATAATAAAATGAACAATGTTTTACGTTTAAAACACGAGAACTCCTGTGTTAGCAGAGTTATAGGTATATTAGAGTTATATATTATGTCAATGTCGCTATGTCTTTTCACATATGTAGTATGACATTTTACGTTTTAACTCAATCATAACGTAAACAAAAAACCTATTAGGTCTTATACAGCGCTTTAAGTTTGCGTTATAATTTTGATGTATTTTGACAAAACGATTTATTCGAGTAACAACGTTAAGTTTTATTTTCTTGAATATGAACTTTGTAAAGCCAGCGAAATAAATTTTGTTTTTCCAATGCTCCGCGAATAATTATTATTTTCTAAGGTTCCCGGAGCGGCCGCATGGCGCTGAAATCAGTCAAAATTGTGTATGGAACTCTTTCTTTTTCCATTATTAAATATTACTTGGAGGAGAAAAAATAAAACAAGTATTGCATTACAAACATAAAAAATATTACTTCAAATCCTAAAAAGAAAATATACCATTATAATGCAATTTTAGCTACACGATCGTATGCAAAATTTGGGTACTTTTTAAATAATTATAAAAAATCAATGAAAAGTTTAAAAAAATAATTTTCATCTAGAAAAAATAAAACTAATCAAAATGAATGTTTTGAAATAAAAAAAAGTTAGGATTTATTCATAAGAACAGTGGAAATCTCCATTTAAGGTATCTCCGTAAATAAAATTATTTTGAATTGGTATTTTATGGAAAAAAATACCTAATTTTATGTGTTAATTTAAACTGGAGAAAAAATACTACCTTACCATTCAAAATATGGGTTATTTCGGTCATCAAAGTTGGGCGCGCTGACCTCTCAATCACCCTTAATGCTTGATTTTCTGGTTCCGGGTTTTTTTCATTAATGTCACTCTTTTACTAAGGCCATAAAGTATAATAAACATATTTTTAAAAACAATGCGATTTTTTTTTTTACGGAGTCTTAATGCATGTTAATTTAACAAAATAAAATAAAAAAACAGCCTCGAAATTTCCATACAATAATTGTATGAAGAAAACGATACTTTAAAACCATGACGGCTCGCGAATTCTAATTTAGTATTGAGGCAGTAAGTTGTTGACGGGAGAGGTTACTCGCCGGGAGCTCTCTCACATACACACATGCAGAAACACGTAGATATACTAAAACGTTTCTGTGTGTAAAATACCAATTCTTTCCATGGACCAGGGTCGAACTAAGGAAGATAATGAACAAATTTCAAAACTTAATTTAAATTGGATATTAACGAGCCGTTTAGAGAGAACTTACATCATTCTCGACGTTTCGTCAGCGACGTAGCCGACGTCTTCAGGAGAACATCCTCTCTGCACGACGACTGAGGATGAACTGAATTTGAAAACACTTTGTCACAAATCACTGACTACCTTCGAACGAAGGTAGTAATTATGTTTTGATCTGTTACATATTTCACTTTCATCTTGCTTGTATTCTACGTCACTAGATGGTACTATGTTACCTGTACACACCGCACTAATTATATCATTGTCTTTGACTTGAAACTTAGGTACTGGTTTCAGTAGTGAGTTGAGTGTAGGTTTCCAAATACTGGACAATTTGAAGCTGTCGTCTCTGTTGAAGTTAGGATGTCTATAATTTCAATGGCCTCTCTTACAAGTCTGGGAATCAAGAATTTTTCTTTCAATAGAACCTTCATTTGGTCGAATCTAATGAGGTGCAGGCTGCCTTTGGCGGAATGATCGCAGATTGCCGATTTATTGGGGTTGTTTGTTTTCATTGCCCCAATATGCTCCTTGAGGCGCACTTTAATGTTTCTTTTGGTTTGACCGATGTAGAAGGCACCACATTCGCAAGGTACCTTATAAACGCCCGGGGAGTCCAGAGGGGTGCTATCTTTCACACTACGAAGCATCTGTGAAATCGAGCTAGGAGGACTAAAAATTGTTTTTATATTATATTTAAATAATAATCGTCCCAGTTTTTCGGAGAAGCCACGGATGTAGGGAAGGTATGCTATAATATTAATATCCGATTTAAAAAATTTGAAGTTTGTTCATTTTTAAAATGAATATAATTGTCAAAATGTCAAACGACCGTAATTCTAACTTAAACCTAACTAAGGAAGATAAGCTAAAATATTTTTTCTTTCTTAAAAAAAAAATATTATCGAAAGTTTTGAAGTAAGACTGGTGTCACGACAAAATGTGCATTGACAGAATGTCCACCGACAGAATGTCCACGCGACAAAATGTCCACCTACAAAATGTCCACCGAGAAAATGTCCACCAACAAAATGTCCACCGACAAAATGTCCACCAAGAAAATGTCCACCAACAAAATGTCCACCGACAAAATGTCCACCTACAAAATGTCCACCGAGAAATTGTCCACCAACAAAATGTCCACCGACAAAATGTCCACCAAGAAAATGTCCACCAACAAAATGTCCACCGACAAAATGTCCACCTACAAAATGTCCACCCATACAATGTCCACGGACAAAATGTCCACACACAAAATGTCCACCAACAAAATGTCCACCGACAAAATGTCCACCGACATAATGTTCACCTACAAAATGTCCACTCACAAAAGTTCGCGCTTAAACATGGGGCATATGAACCTACAATGGAAAACCTTATCTCAAATGAACATAAGCCCTGCAACTCTTGCCGACCTTCTCTGAAACAGGAGTGACATTGGCAAAGTGAACCTGTTGAAGTGAATTTGTTTTTGTTTGTAAATGGATATTTTGTATTTGAATATTATTATTTAATGATGTATAAAATGTAATTTGTCGTGTGTGTGTGTTCCTTGACTTATAGGTTGGTATGCGGCTGACCACCCATGCTGTAAAAATGGTTCACTTTGCCAATGTCACCCCTGTCTCAGGGATGGACGGCAAGAGTTGCAGGGTGTATGTCCATTTGAGATTTGATTTTTATGTTGTAGGTTCACATGAGGCATGTGCAAGCGCGAACTTGTACGTGTCTGGTTGTGAGAATGCATGTAATGTGAATCTTCAATGTAACATATCCTTGCAACTTAGATTAGATTAGATTAGATTAGAACCATTTTTTACAATATGGGTGGTCTGTATTATATTTTGTTAGTATTTATTTTAGTTAATAATTAATAACATAGTTTTAATAATTAAATGGTTTATTAATGCGCTCCTTACTTCGTGTCCGCCGTACAAGTGATACTTATATATATATGTATCTATATAGTCATCATTACAATATTATATTTAAGTACAATACAATCTATGTAGGTACAATACATCATCCCTTCTTCTTTTGTTTTTTTTGTTTTTTTTTTTTTTTTTTAATTATGTGTACATGATAACTAAAAATTACGACAAACTTGCAATTAAATCTAAATACTAGTTAACATTTTGATATCTTATGGCGATTGAGATCTTTAGGATCTAAGCAAATTCTTAACGAACCATTCTTCTTTTCCACAATCACCTTGTCAGTTATTGAAACCTTAAAACTATATTAGTGGTTACAACAAATTATTTACAGCCAAATGGAGAGTTAAACGTACACAAGTCATTTGACTTGTCAGAAAGCTTAATATTATAAAATCCATCGGACAAATCCAGAACAGAAAAGTATTTTTTATTACATAATTTAGGTATTATTTCATCAAGTGATGTTCTCTTATTAAAACTTGATTGAGATCTTTAGGATCTAAGCAAATTCTTAACGAACCATTTCTTTTCCACAATCACCAAATTGCTCATATAGTTTTTGGGACTATCGACCTTCATTATGACCCTGTGCTCCACCAGGGCCGCCAGCTTATCGGCTAGGCGAGACATGAGTGCGTGAGGAACCCGCCGTGCAGGCCGGACCACTGGCTGTACTCCAGGCCGAATGCGCAGCGACAATGGCACAGCAAACTCTCCCACACCCTGAAACATTTCGTTATTCATTTTTACAAAAGAATCTTTCGTTTGACTACCCTTATTTTTAATGAAACTAACATTTTGGTTATATCTGGAATTAATTGTAAGTAATTTTAATTGTAGCAATGAGCTTAATCCTAAAGTTGGTTTAACTGATTCTTTAATAATTATAAATTCCATCAAATAATTTTCAACATTTAATTTTGCTTTTCCCATCGGAAATTTTTTGCCACCCCCAAAGACTTCAATTATTGTTTTTGTGTCTGTAAAGCACATGTTTTTTATATTATTACTAGCAGACCAAACCGCGCTCTCGCACGGTTGGCTGCTAGGCCCTACGGGCAGTTTGAAGTCCGGCTTCGCCAGCACACTTTACCCCTGCTCTGATTTTTAAAAGATCCATGAGAACTGACCAACAACAACAACAAAAAGTGGACAGTTTTACGGTAGAATCCCAGGCCTGATCGTGCTATTTTCTATTGTTGTGCAGGTGCTGAAGTCTTTATCCTGCTTTTTATTTCTGCTCTTTATTTTTCTGGTGATGGTTTATAATGATGCTCGACACGATCATAATCAATTAAGTGTATAACTTGTCTTTTCTGCTCTTTTTCGTTTTGCTGGTAATAGTATCTTAAGCGTACCTGTGTTGCTTGCAATTGTCTTATAGTGGCATGAAACATGACTGCGTTTGCCATACGGCATTGTTTTGTTGGTACTGGTGCTTTTGTTTTTAGATTGTTCCAGCTGCTCTTATTGTCATGAAATGCCTTCAAACTGCTCGTCCTGCGCTGAATTATCTTTTGACATCTTTAAACTGCTTGTGATACTTTTCACAATATTTTAGTGTCTGATACTGCTTGGTACCTGAAGATACCTTAAAATGCCTAAACTCACAATCTACAAAAAATCTAAGTATGGGAAAACGTTCGACCCATCGACAGAATTCTAAGAAAAAAATGACTTTTGAAAATTAAAAAAAAAGAAACTTTTTAACTTTTTTTATTTTTATATATAAGACACATTGTATGAAATTTTACTTTTTAAATATTTGTTCAAAGAAATTTGCCGTAGAAAAAAAGTTTCTTCCAACATTTATGGGGTTTACTAAAATGCATATTTAATTCGAGTATGCAGCCTATACATTCAAAATGGCCGCCTGCAGAGCCATGTATTTTTTTAGTTGCTATCGCGGGTATGAAAAATTTACACTTGGCGTGATTGTTCTATTACATATCTTTACACTTTGCAAAATTAAAGTTGTAAATGTAGCATCAAAATAGTTGATTTTTTTACTTATAAATTTGACTTTTTTGTGAAAATCAGGTTTTTCAAAATTTTGTTGAAAAAAAATTGTCATTGAAAAAAAATTTCTTTCAAAAAATGTTGACATAAGCAAAAACAAATTGATCATTGAGGAAAAACCTTCAGACTTTTAAAATGAACGCCAGAAGAGTGTTAAATATTGAAGAAACCAAAAAAAATGTATGGCAGCTACTCTTAATCCTTCATGTATTTCGTTTTTCTTTTAAAAATATTTAAGTCTGTTTATGTTTAGATAGCATACCTAATTTCAATGTTCCAACTTTATGCATGCGCCCGTTGTGCTACCTGAAAGTTATTATTTTTTATTTTTTTCTATGTAGGTATTTACAAATTTTGTTTGAAGAATTTACTTTTTGCGAAAAAGTTTCTTCCAAAAGTTGTTAAAATTACTAAGAGACATGACTGTTTCGAATATCAAGTCTGTAAATTTAAAATGACCGCCAGCGGCAAGATTTCAATTTTCAGTCTGTATCGCAGGTATGCGAAATATGCACGTGACGTCATTCGGACCCTGACAGTTGTTTAGCCACTGACACTTTATGGGGGTGTGCAAAATTTTAGCATCGTGCTGCGAACGGTCTGGGCGCCTATAATGGTACAAATATACAAACAAACAAACAAACAAACACCAAAAATTCTGGAACACAGCGTTAGTTCAGTTTGTCAATAGAAACACTTGTTGGAAAAACATTTTTGCAAATTCGAAAAAAACAGACGCAAATACCCTCTCCTTTTTATATATAAGACTAGCAGACCAAACCGCGCTCTCGCACGGTTGGCTGCTAGGCCCTACGGGCAGTTTGAAGTCCGGCTTCGCCAGCACACTTTACCCCTGCTCTGATTTTTAAAAGATCCATGAGAACTGACCAACAACAACAAAAAGTGGACAGTTTTACGGTAGAATCCCAGGCCTGATCGTGCTACTTCCTATTGTTGTGCAGGTGCTGAAGTCTTTATACTGCTTTTTATTTCTGCTCTTTATTTTTCTGGTGATGGTTTATAATGATGCTCGACCCGTTCATTATCATTTAAGTGTATAACTTGTCTTTTCTGCTCTTTTTCGTTTTGCTGGTAATAGTATCTTAAGCGTACCTGTGTTGCTTGCAATTGTTTTATAGTGGCATGAAACATGACTGCGTTTGCCATACGGCATTGTTTTGTTGGTACTGGTGCTTTTGTTTTTAAATTGTTCCAGCTGCTCTTATTGTCATGAAATGCCTTCAAACTGCTCGTCCTGCTCTGAATTATCTTTTGACATTTTTAAACTGCTTGTGATACTTTTCACGATATTTTAGTGTCTGATACTGCTTGGTACCTGAAGAAACCTTAAAATGCCTAAACTCACAATCTACAAAAAACCTAAGTATTGGAAAACGTTCGACCCATCGACAGAACTCTTAGAAAAGAATGACTTTTGAAAATTAAAAAAAAACAGATTCAGTTTTTTTTATTTGTTTATATATAAGACACTTTGTATGAAATTTTGCTTTTTAAATATTTGTTCAAAGAAATTTGCCGTAGAAAAAAAGTTTCTTCCAACATTTATGGGGTTTACTAAAATACATTTTAAATTTGAGTATGAAGCCTATAAATTCAAAATGGCCGCCTACAGAGCAATGTATTTTTTTAGTTGGTATCGCGGGTATGCAAAATATACACTTCGCGTGATTGTCCTATTACATATCATTACATTTTGCCAAATTATAATTGTAAATGAAGCATCAAAACAGTTGATTTTTTTACTTATAAATTTGACTTTTTTGTGAAAATCAGGTTTTTCAAATTTTTGTTCGAAAAAAAATGTCTTTGAAAAAAGTTTTCTTTCAAAAAATGTTAACATTAGCAAAATAAGTTTGATCATTGAGAATAAACATTCAGAATTATAAAATAAAAGCCAGGAGAATGTTAAATATTGGAGAAACCAAGAAAAACGTATGGCAGCTACTCTTAATCCTTCATGTATTTTTTGTTTTTGTTTGAAAATATGTAAGTCTATTTATGTTCAGGTGGCATGCATAATTTCAATGTTCCAACTTAATGCATGCGCCCGTTGTGCCAAATGAAAGATATTGTTTTGTATTTTTTTCTATGTAGGTATTTACAAATTTAGTTTGAAGAATTTACTTTTTGCGAAAAAGTTTCTTCCAAAAGTTGTTAAAATTACTGAGAGGCATGACCGTTTCGAATATCAAGTCTGTAAATTCAAAATGGCCGCCAGCGGCAAGATTTCAATTTTCAGTCTGTATGGCAGGTATGCGAAATATGCACGTGACGTCATCCGGACCCTGACAGTTGTTTAGCCACTAAGATTTTATGGGGGTGTGCAAAATTTCAGCATCGTGCTGCGAACGGTCTGGGCGCCTATAATGGTACAAATATACAAACACACACACACAAACAAACAAACAAACAAACAAACACCAAAAAATCTGGAACATAGCGTTAGTTTAGTTTGTCAAGAGACACACTTTTTAGAAAATCATTTTTGCAAATTCGAAAAAAACAGACGCAAATACCCCTTCCTTTTTTATATATAAGATTAAAGATTATCTTTAAATCTCTTAATGAGATCACATTGATTTGTGCCCCCGTGTCACATTGATTTGTGCCCCCGTGTCACATTGAAAATTAACTTTTTTATTCTCCACTCTAAGAGACTCCGTCCACACATTTTTATTACTATAAACCGAACAAACTAGTCATAAGTCCTGCACATCATTGCAGCTGTTATCAATATTATTAACTTGTTTTTTAAGAGTACATCCAATGCTAAAATGATTATATTTTTGACAATTGTGGCACACTTTTCCGAATGTGGGGCAATTTCTAGGTCCATGTTTAGTGTTACATTTTTTACATAGGTAGATGTTTTTGTTGTTCCCTCTATTATTACTTTCATATGACGTATACTTATCTTTGCCGGAGCGCTGTTCCTGTGATGCCCTCGTATTTTGCATAGTCTGCACCTCAGCTTTGTTTAACAATTTGCTATATTGTTCGGCCAACTCCCGAGATCTGCAGATGTCGAGGGCTGTCCCGAGGGTTAAATCCTTTACCTCCAGAAGTCTTTGCTGCGTACGCTGGTACGCTCTTATACCGCATACTACTCTGTCCCTCAGCATGCTGGTCTCCTGTTCGCCAAAATTGCAATTGATGACCAATTTCTTGATGTTGCAGTAAAATTCATCAAATACTTACTTTTACTTTACTTTGCGTATGGCCGGCAAGCATAGCAAATCACTTGGCCGTTAGGCCGCGTCAGAGGCGAAGATCCAAGCCCTCCATCCACTTCACTGCTCCTGGCGTGGCTTCGTGGAGGTCTTTCAGGCCAGGAGGGTGTCTTCTGATGGGGCACTCCTCCACTATGTGCCGGAAAGTCTGGTTCTCCACCCCACAGTCACATCCTGGAGATGGAGCTAATCCCCATCTATGGAGCAAGAAGTTGCAACGGCCTTGCTCGGTTCGGATCCTATTCAAGGTCGTCCACAGTCCTCTTGCAAGATTAAACCCTGGGACCTCCTGGTGTGGCAGAGTGATCAGCTCGTGGTTTTTACAGCTTTTTTCCTCTGACTTCCATTGCAATGTAGCATCCCTACTCCGATCATCAATTGTCCAGATGGGGTTTCTGGACTTGAGTCGCTTGTTTGGGTGCTAGAAGATGTCCTTGAAAGCAGGGAGCAGCGGATCACTTCTCACTCTGTCGACCAGTTTTATGGATGCTAGGGATCTACGCAGGATTGGGGGGGCGATGTTGGACAGGACCGAGAGCCACTGTACGGGTGTTAACCTTACGGTTCCTGAGATGGAGCGCATGGTTTTGTTCAGCTCCACATCCAGCTTGTTACAGTGATCGCTACGAGCCCAGACGGGAGCGCAGTACTCCGCCGCACTGTACACCAGAGTCATGGCTGAAGTTCTCAGTGTCCTTGCGTCACTTCCCCATGTAGTGCCTGCCAGTTTCGATATTATGTTATTACGGGTTTTAACCTTTGCTTTGGTGGCTTTTATGTGGCTTCTATATGTCAGGGCCCGATCTAGTTTAATGCCCAGATATTTTGGGGTGGTTTCAGCAGGGATGTTGTGCCCGCTCATTTGAACACTAAGACTCCTATTTGCTTCTCGGTTACTAAGGTGGAACACAATTGACGCTGATTTTGTAGGATTTGGAGATAGGTGCCATGTTCTAAAGTATTTAGACAGAATCTCTAGATCTCCATTTAGTGTCTCTTCTATTTTATTGAAGCAATCATGTTGGGTCACTAACGCTATATCATCTGCATATGTGAATTTTCGGGAGGAAGTTTCAGGGATGTCTGCAGTGTATAAGTTGAAGAGTGCGGGGGACAGCACCGATCCCTGTGGCAACCCGTTCTGCAGGATACAGATTATATCATCAAAAAGTTGTATTATGTCCTCTATCTTGGGATTATCATCTTGTTTTAATATGTTGAAGTACAATTTTTGAGCTTGTGGTCCCACCGCATTTAACAATATTGCTGCTTTTCTTGACTCCGACACATTTTGTAATCCTGATGCCATCAAAAAGATTTCGAATTCCATTTGAAACGCTGCCGTTCCTCCCATCCATTAACCAGATCGTCCATATTAATCTCTTGCGGCATTTTATATTGTACACTCGCCATTTTGAAACTATGAATTGCACGCGGCTTCTTGTTGAATCTGAATGAATCTAACAACACTTGTGGTTTTAATTTATTATTTAGCTTTGGTTTCGATCACGACTGCGCCATGTATTATATTTTGTTAGAATTTATTTTAGTTAATAATTAATAACATAGTTTTAATAATTAAATGGTTTATTAATGCGCTCTTTACTTCGTGTCTGCCGTACAAGTGATACTTACAATATTATATTTAAGTACAATACAATCTATGTAGGTACAATACATGGTCAGCCTCATACCAACCTATAAGTCAAGGAAATACTAAAACTAAAAATAATAAAATAAAAAACCAAAGAATATTGAGAACTTATGCTTTAGTTATTAAGGGGGTTGCTTAGATTACAATTTTTAAAGTTTAAATTAGTGGTATTATTTTAATAATTCATAAGAAAATATAAAAACTCTTTTGTTGTTGTTATCCAGAACCGGCCCTGTAGACTAGAAGTGTGTTAAGAGGGAGACAACAATGTTGTTGTCCCGTTCTTATTTGTACCAGATCAACCGAAAAGGTCTGTATACAAACTATCTGTACTTGGTAACAAAAATGTTTTTTTGTTTTGCATTACAAGTGTTTGATATGTTGTGTTAAAATCGTTGCTTTTTGTAAATTACCTTGCGTAAGTTGATGTCTATTTTGAAATTTTATTTCAAATAAGATATTTTTGCGTTTTGAGCAAAAATCACGAACAAAAATCACGAGCAAATTTGGCAGGTAGAGTCTTAAAGGCGAGACATCGCCATCCAAGATCTGTACACATATAGTATAATTTGAAGCAATGTATTATGTAACATTATTAGTCAAAAGAAATGACACCAAAAATCATTTTTGCGTGTAAAGCTTGTAGTTATCATATCACTTCAAAGTAAAAGGGACAAAAATATTTCTGTCTCACGGCCCTCATCTGTCAGACAGAGCGAAAAGTATTGAACACATTATGTCGGGGTTATAGCCGCGTGGGCCAAGAGGGCTGATCTTTCTAGCGTGTTTCGAATGGAACAACGTTGGTTCGATCCCCGCTTGGGTCACTTGACTTTAACTTTGACCCTGGTTCAACAGATGTAATTGGGTAATTATTATTTAATAATTCATTAATAATTAACAATAATGAATTATTAAATGATGATATTAATACCTGTTTCTGGCCAGGTAGAATAGGTTGGTGAATTGCATTCCTCTTCACAAATCTATTTTTATTAAAAATTAAAAAAAAAAAAAAAAAAAAAACACATGATGTCGTGACACACAATGCAAAAAAAAAACATTTTTTGCCTTGTGTGTCACGACATTATGTGCTCAAATCTTTAATTCTTAATTTATACTTTAATTGTACTGTTTATGTGAGACATTCCTCCTATTTAGATTTCAAGAATGAAGAGCAAACTATAATACTACGTATATATAGCGTTCAAAACTCATCGGCGTTTGAGGACGGTAGCCTCTTAAGTTAATGTTAATTATTTTTCCTGTTTTTACAACGTGTAAAGCGCCCTTGAGGTGAGTGATCACAGTACGGCGCTAAAGAAATTGTCCAATTTATTATATTTTATTATTATTATTAATATCGGAAGGGGGGGGCCGTTGCCCCCCCCCTCGAAATCTCGAAGGATCTAACCGACAGCCGACCCATCAATTAATGGCAGATACCGGCCGGTTAGTTAAGGTTTGAGGTTAGGTTAGCTGTCAAAGCATTGTTTCTTTGCGGTGAGTTTTGCGTGTCATTGGACTTCTACGCTCTATCCTGTTGAAGATAATTTCTTCTGACAGTGATAGATAATTCATTAAAATAGGGCTGTATCAGTCGTTTTTCGACGTAGATCAGGTAAGCTAGATTTTTGATAAGCAGGTACGTGTACAAAAATTGTGAGTGTTTTGCCCCCCCCCCCCCGATTGTGTTCTTCCGACGGCCATGACCTCATGGGATACTTCAGGCTGACTAAGGATACAATGTGTAGGATCAGGAGGGATGTCCGGTGGCTCCCTGTCTGCCTCCATTTTGTCCAGCTTGGGCACTACTACTGCATTTTTTTCTTATAAATTGTTATTTTAGTTTAATTTTTATGTAACGGAGTTTGAGAACCGTGTGGACGTTTTGACTACTTCCTCGGAAGTGTTTCAGCTATTATTCGATGAAAACTAGGCTTAAGCAAAGTTTCCATAATTTTCTAAATAATTGCGAAAATATTCATGCAAAATCAAGATCTCATATAATGTATGGGTTTTGTATAATACCCTTGTACACTTCAAGAAATGCACAGCAGCTCTTAGTGCTTGCGGGAACCTCACTTCCCAGGTGCTTCCCAGATGTTGTCACATTACCTTGCGTGGTATCTGTAATACTCACAATCTCCCAGTTAGCTATCATCATCATCATCTCTCGGGGCGTGGAATTCTTTTCTATGATGTCGCTTATCTTACTTTGGCAAGGGTTGCATATTAAACATCATGGAGAAACAAAACAGGGGGTTATTCAGCAAATATTGGAAAGGGAGATGGGAAAGAATAAAACGGCCAGACCTGAATTTTCACACTAAAATATTTTTTTACAAATCACTGTTCTGTTGGCTGGAGTCTTGAGCTGGCAAGGCAAGCTCAACCAAACCTGTGGGTGCCCTGTGCACGGCTCAGGGCTCCACCCCCGAAAGCGGTCATGCCCAAAGCTAACACCTCAACAGGTAAAGAGCCCCAGGGTGGAAGCTCCTCTGCACCAGACTCTAGTCCACTAAACAGGTGTCTTTGATGGAAGGAAATCCAAGAGGAGGGGGTGGAAGCTCCATTGCCATGCAACATGTAAGCTCCGGCAAACATGGCTGGCCGGCAGCTCCTGGATCTCGCCCAGGACTGGCGTCTGCAAGCTGTGGCAGCCTTTGACTCCCACGATCGTGCAGGCAAACACTTAGTGCACTGTATTTTATAACATAACAGCATTGCTATTTATGTATCTATTATTGACTATTGACTTCAGCATTTTTTTTGAAATATCTACGCATATTTTTCTTTGAATTTTAACAAAACTAAGCAGTTCACTGCACGGATGCACGCTCCTAGCAAGCCGCCTCTGCTAGCAACATAGACTGGAATAAAGTAAAAAGTTTCCACAGAAACACTGAATTCATTACTTATTTCAGGTCAAACTCCTCTTGATCTCTGCCCTGATCCCAATCTGTGCAAGACTTTATCCACATGCATGAAAGAAGGTGCTGGGAGCTCAGTTGGGAGCGCTGCGGAGGAGGGAGAAACAGCTGCCTGCATCCCAGACCCTTCTGCCGCCAGCCCGGCGCCCGTCCTAGACGAGTGCCTCGTTTGCTCGGACCTGAAGAAGGACACGCTGTTCCAACCTTGTGGGCACATCACCTGTTGCTCTGTGTGTGCCCCCCGCGTCAAGAAGTGTCTCATATGTCGGGAGACTGTCACATCTCGCATCAAAGTAAGGAACCTCAAACACTATTGCCAGCTGAGCTCAGTACTTAGTGGTGGCTGGTTGGATGGCAAACCATCCCATATGGTTCATTTATGGTACATTCTGACATGACTGAATTCATTTACATGTCTTCTCCTGGGGAAAAACACTTGCTTGCTCTTCACCAATCAAAATAATGGGCGAAGATGAGCTATATCAGGAATTATGAATGGATCTCCCCTAGGATTCTCCTAGTAAGGATCAAGTACGACAGAACGAATTTTCTACTGATAGCATGCTATGCGCCAGTAGATTCAGAATGTATGGAGATTAAAAATGAATTCTGGGATATGCTTGACGATAAAATCAGAATGAAAGACAAAGAAGAAAAGGTGATTCTGCTTGGTGACATGAACGGATGGGTGGGTAGAAGAAAGGAAGAGTATGAAAGGGTAATAGGACCAAACGGAAGGGGTGTCATCAATGGCAGTGGGAGACGGCTTGTTGACATGTGTGTGGAGCATGGGATGTTTGTATCAAATACTTGGTATAAGCATAAAGACGTGCACACATACACGTGGTATGGGCCAAATACTCGCACAGTCATTGACTACATATGTATGGAAGAATGTATGAGAGGTGCCATAAGAGATGTCAGAGTCTACCAAGGTATATCCGTGGGCTCAGACCATCATCTCTTGTGTGCAAAAGTAATGATAGGCGAAGTAAAAGATAGGAAAAGAACGAAAGTGATTAAGATGAAAAGAGTGAAAGTGGAAAAATTAGATGATGAAAATGTCAGGAATGATTTTGAAGCTGAAGTAAGCCAGATTTTGAAATCGGATGAATGTAAGGAACTTGTGAAGAATGCATGTGTAGAAAAAATGTGGAAAACATTTAAAACATGTTTGGTTGAAAGCGCAAAGAAAGTATGCGGTGAAGTTACGATTGGGCATAAAAAAGGCAATGAATGGTGGAATGATCAGGTTAAACAAGCAGTGAAAGAGAAGAAAGAGAGCTATTTAAAATGGATTAATGACAGAAAGAATAAAGTGTTAGAGACTGAATACAAGGCGAAAAAATGGCTAGCGAAGAATGAAGTTCAAATGAGTAAGAGAAGAATGGAAGAAAAATTGAGTGAAAGAGCACAGAATGACTTCTCTGACAATAAAAAGATGTTCTGGAGCTGGGTGAGACAAAACAACGACAGTTGTAGGTCCACAACTCCGGGAATCAAAAATGTCAGCGGAGACATTCTGTGGAATAAAGACGATGTAAAAAAGAGATGGAAAGAATATTTTAACGAGGTTTTTGGTGAAGAAGAATGTGATTTAACTGTGAAAGGAGATTATGATGAGGGTAATGTTTTGAAAATATCGAAAGATGAAGTAAGAAAGGTCATAAAGGAATTAAAGAATGGGAAAGCTGCAAGTGTGGATGGTGTGAGACCTGAGATGATGAAAGCGGGGGGAGAATGTGTGATTGAATGGATGAAAGAGCTTTGCGAATTGTGTGTTAGTGTCAAGGAGGTTCCATCGGACTGGAGAGAGGCGGTCATTGTGCCAATTTACAAAGGTAAAGGTGACAAAAAAGACTGCCGTAACTTCAGACCGATTAGCCTTCTTAGTGTGCCAGGTAAAGTGCTATGCAAGATTCTTATCCATAGGGTAAGATTATCCACCCAGGAGAATGTCTCAGATATACAATCTGGCTTTATGCCGGAAAGAGGTTGCGTAGACCAGATATTCGCGCTTCGACAGATAGTCGAAAAACAGCTAGCCGTAAATAAAAAGGTCTACGCGGCTTTCGTAGATCTTGAGAAAGCCTTCGACTCGGTGGATAGAAGTATGATGTGGTGTGTGCTTGAGAGGTATGGTGTGAACAAAGCACTTCTGAACGCGATACGCGCCATCTATCTTAATAGCAGGGCGTGTGTCAGGGTGGATGGAGAATACAGCGAGTATTTTAATGTGTACAAGGGTGTGAGACAGGGTTGCATAATGAGCCCATGGTTATTCAATATAATCATGGATCATTGTGTTAAACAAGCGAATCTGGAAGGGCATGGCATACAGATTGGAGAGAGAAAAGTCGGAGTTCTGCTTTATGCTGATGACGCAGTATTAATTGCTGATTCAGCAGCGGAACTTCAGGCAATGCTCTCTAGTCTGAACCATGCTCTGTGTGTGAACAAGTTGAAAATTAATGCAAGTAAGACGAAAGTACTGATTTTTGACAGAATGGATGAAAATGAAGAATGCACGCTCATGTTGAATGGTACGATAGTTGAAATTGTGGATGAATTTAGATACTTGGGAAGTATGTTTGAGAAGAATGGAAAGATGACAAGAGAACTTGAGAATAGGATGTGTAAGGGCAAGCAAGTGGTCGGTGCAATAGGAAGAATAGCAAAGAACAAGCGATTGACGATGGATCTGAGAATGGCGGTACACAATGGCATATTGTTACCGACTTTGATGTATGGAAGTGAAGCATGGACAGTGAATGATAGCGAAATGAGTAAAGTATGTACGGTGGAAATGAAGCATTTGAGAAGCATGACAGGAAAAACTCTGAGGGATAGAGTTAGGAATGAATGGGTAAAAAAAGAATGTAATTTGAAAGAGGATGTGAAAGTAAAGGTACAAAAGAATGTGATGAGATGGTTTGGGCATGTGGAAAGAATGAACGATGATAGACTGACAAAGTATGTATACAAAGAAAGTGTGAAAGGAAAAAGAGGGAAGGGACGACCGAGAAAAGTATGGAGTGATCAGATTGAGGAGATTGTGAAAGAATGGGATATACAAAGTGAGCGTAAAAGAAGAAAATGCATGAAAAAGGTGATGGATATGAATGAATTGAAAGAGGTATGTAAGGATAGGAAAAAATGGAGGCAACTCTGCAGAGGCTCTGGCCACCCCTAGCGGAATGGCGACAGAGTTACAGTTACAGTTACAGTATGTATTTCCATATATGTACTTCAGTCAAGTTTCTTGGCGTCCATCTTAACAACACTCTTTATGAGTGTTCACAACAACTCACCTGTAACCCTTGTTTCTTTTACCTTAGACAAATAAGATGGATCAGAAATTGTTTTTTATTGGAAGCTGCTAAGGTCCTCATTGTGTTTTGTTGTTGTATCACAACTGGAATATTGTAATGATTTGTTCTAGGGCCTTCCAAGGTGTCAGCAATCTTGACAGCTGTCTGCCTCAAATGCTGCAGCCAAATTACTCTTGCGAGAAGAAAAACTGACCAGGTCTCTCCTCTGTTGCAGCGCCTTCATTGCCTGCGCATCCCAGGGGGAAGTGAAAGCAAGATATGAGTCAGTATTTAACGCTCTCAGAAGAATTGCCCCATCCTGCTTGTGTGAGCTGCGTAGTCCATCAAATAGATGACAAACTCTTAGTTCTCTGCGGGATGACTGTTAATAAGCTTCAATTGCCGTTTCGAAAGAACAGAATAGGGGACGGGCTTGTAATTTGGCTGGCCCATCCTGCTTGTTTGCCTGTGGAGTTAAGAACAGAGACTCTTGTTAGCAGGGTCGCTTAATCCTTTTTTCTGAGCAGAAGTTTTAACACATAAAAGAACCCTTTGTGTGACTAGCGCTGTATCAAACTGGCCAATGATGATTATTCCTATTACTCAGAGAGTGGCTTAATTTGCAGGTAGGGGAGTGTGTTGTCTGCTCAGAAGCTCCCGCCACCGTGGTGTTCCGGCCGTGTGGAGACGTGTGTGCGTGCAGGGCGTGCGCACCCCTCATGCGCAAGTGCGTGGCCTGCCGCACGCCCCTGGCGCCCCCACCCCCGCCCCCACCCCCTCTGCCCAACTCATTGTCACACAGCAACATCAACTTTAACATTAATGGTAACAATTATTTCACTTTGAATATTATTTACTTTCTTGCGCCGCTTAAGGGCATTTTTGAATTCAGAACTTTTTTCTCAACAAGAAAACGTCAGTCTTGTGTGGAAATGCTAACCTTAGCAACCAATAACAAGCAAACAAAAAAATAAGATACCGTGCAGAGAATCTCCTCTGGATGTTGCTCAGGTTCTCCGAGATCTATGTGTAAGCAGCTTGGAGTGCTTGAGCTCTATAAACGAGGTACCATAAAGCCATCAATGGCTTGGCTCCACCTTATCTGACTGACATGATTTCGCCTGTTGAGATGGGTGTGAGGAGGCAGACACTCAGATCCGCGGGCGATGGTGCAATCAATTTGCTAACACATGCGGCATGTGTTAGGGCGAAATTATACATATCTGCTTGTGGGAATGTATTTAATATAAATCTTAAATGATATATATCTTTGCAGCTTAGATTAGATGAGATTAGATTAGAAACCGAACACATTTAATGAAATTTGAATATGGAACAAAAATCTGTCAATTAGATGAAGTTGGAAATGATCAATTTCCCATATAAAAACGACGTTCAGCATTTCACAAATTTAAACATGTTCTGCGTTATTTTATCAACTTTTTTGTACGCTATAACCCTTCCCAGATTACGTACTTTATTCTGAAACGAAAGACAGCCAAAACCGTTGAGTCCTTCACCATTTTATCGCATTACCAACGAACGCTTTTTTGGTTTTATAAGTATAGATAGATAGATACATGGATTACCAGATAAATGCACATTTTTTTTCTATTTTCAATGAGAAAACACTAAAAAAGAGTAAAAATCCTGTAGTTTAGAAGTTTGTCATGAGTATTCCCTAATAATTAGTTCACTTACTATGAGATCAGTTTCAAGGTTTCAAGTTTAGGATGGCGTGTTGAAGTGCTGCTTGTCATGTTCCAGTAAACACGGAGATGGCTCCCAGCAACTTGGCTCAGGTCCAAGCTAACAAAGGCCAGCCGGCGCCCACCGTGTCCTCCAGCCTGTCGCAGCCTGTGATGAACAATGGCTTCCGTGACACGAGCAACACGAGCAGCACGGGCAACACGGGCAGCGGCAGCAGCAGTGTGCCAACTGCAGCAGGGCCCTCTCTCCCGCCCACTGATGTGCAGAAACTTCAGCAGCAGCTGCAGGACATCAAGGAACAGGTCACTGGCGTCAGCATATGCCTCTTCTCATTCCATCTGCCTTAGCTGCATCCTCATGAGACATCCAAGAGATGATCTTTTTAGCACCCTAGTGTGCATGGCCGTTCTTTATATAATAGAGCAAATCTATGTTCCTTGACTTATAGGTTGGTATGAGGCTGACCACCCGTACTGTAAATAATGGCTCACTTTGCCAATGTCACCCCTGTTTCAGGGAAGGTCGGCAAGAGTTGCTTGGCTAATGTTACATTTGAGATTGGGTTATTATGGTGTAAGTCCACATGCGCCATATGTGAGCGCAAATTTCTATGTGTCTGCTTGTGAGAATGCATGTAATATGAATCTTAAATGTAATGCAACTGCAACTAAGCTATACATATAGTGTAACTTCTTGCCTGCATTATCTCCGAAGGGGTCGCATGTGGCGATTCGGGATCTATTTATTTTTACGGGTAAGGGGGCCGGCCTCACACCAACCACTTTCAGTTGAAGTGGGGGTTTCCCAGCTCCCGGGGGGGCTGGTTCTCATTTCTTGTGAAGGCTGAGTAAACCTTGAGATCGAACCCTTGCTCTCGGCATTAAATGCAAGCATTTTACCAATTGAGCTATCGACCTTTTTACTAGCTTGGTCGTTGTTGCTACAAAGCGCCAATTCTCAAGCAAGACCCAGTTGCTGTAAGGCTGGATGTACTTTTGGTGACCGGTCATTGACAATGTTTTATGAATTTTTCAACCCAGCGAAGAGTAAATTTGAAAATATAAATGGTATATTATTTTGTGCTCCGCCGGAATTCGAATCCACAACTTTCCATTCAGAGTCCGAAGTGCTACCACTGAACTACGGACCGGTCATAATAATCTTTGCAACTTTTACTGGTATATTTGAAGTGTGGATACTTTGTTTGAAGTGAATTGTGTTTGTTGCAGACCATGTGTCCGGTGTGCTTGGACCGCCTCAAGAACATGATCTTCCTGTGCGGCCACGGCATGTGCCAGATGTGTGGAGACCGCATGACCGTGTGCCCCATCTGCCGCAAGCAGATCGACAAGCGTATTCTGCTCTACTGACGAGACTCCTCCTACCTTGTCCCACAGGCCTTCAGAATGCAACCATTCCACAAATTAATCATTTCACCTGTGAAAGTTGATAGTTTAAGGATACAATATGAAGTCTCATTAAGCTTTCATGGCTGGGTATAGTTGTTGAAGTTTGTATGTTGCTCTTTGTTGATTTGTAGTCCAATGAATGGCCCATGGATCTCTAATTGCGGTACAGTGAACAACTCATGAGCCATGTATCTCTAAGTTGCAAAGATATGTTACATTGGAGATTCACATTACATGCATTCTCACAACCAGACACATACAAGTTCGCGCTTGCACATGCCTCATGTGAACCTACAACATAAAAACCAAATCTCAAATGGACATACACCCTGCAACTCTTGCCGTCCTTCCCTGAGACAGGGGTGACATTGGCAAAGTGAACCATTTTTACAGCATGGGTGGTCAGCCGCATACCAACCTATAAGTCAAGGAATGGATCTCCAATTGCAGTCCAATCGACAACTTATGGGCGATGAATCTCTAATTGTAGTCCAATGGACAACTTATGGGCCAAATAAATAAAATTTCTGGCTGATCATGGGAAATACCTGGTGTCCCATCAGAGATAAATGTCTTTTTATACAAATATGGGAATATTTTATATATTATATAACTTGCAGCTAAGTGGTACAATCGAAAGATTGAATAAACTTTCCTAATATAAAATTGTACTTTTATTACATTAAAAAAAAGTTTAAGTATTTCTCAATATTCTTTATTTAAAAAAAACAATTAAAGCCTTCAAATGAATTATTATTGTAATCCAGCTCTATTGGTGTATTGTTATCTTGTTAAAGTGCTAGGTTGGCCCGCCTGAGTCCACCCTGCATATCATATCCTTATTTCTGTACTTACACAGCTCAGTGAAGGTATTCACCATAACTCACAGTAACTTTGAAGATGTATGTGGGAGCACATGTACTTTATGAATAATAGAATTCTTGGAGATATTTATCCTTGGGCTTTAGAATAGATTGGTCTGGGAGGTTTATAACCCAGCCGGGTTCCAGTCCCAAAAATATTTGTTTTGGATCCTTCTTAACGGTGAGGAGATTGTAGTCCGGGTCTTGTTCGAGAACAGGAAGAACATACCCATACTTCTGGGCTAAAACTAGCCGCTGCTGTGAAACCAGCTGGGGATTTGCAAGGTATCCACGGAAAGCTGGATCTGTGTAGTAAGGTACAACATCGGGCGGGGGCGGGGCTCGCTTGGGGAGAGCCTCCCCCCGCCTGAAGAAGCCTCGGGGGTCTGCCATGATGAACAGGGAGTGAGGATCGTAATAAGCAGTGGTGATAGTGCCCCCTTGGCGCTCTATAGCTGCGATCACAGTCTCTGTCGTCCACTGCACCTCCAGATTGAGTTTAGCCGTGAAGCAATCGGCCCCATCGTCAGTGAGCTGCACACCTGCATGCTTCTGGCTTGGACTGATGTGGTACAGCCCTGTGCGCAGCAGAGCCACCAGGTCCACCGGGGCGGAGACATCCAGGCGCCCCGTGTCCACCATAGTCTGCAGGGTCAGGAGGGACAGGGGGGGATATTGGCGTTTCAGGTGATGTCCTTTGTAGTAAGGTTCAAATCCAAATCGCAAATAGAAGGGTGTGTTCCCGGTCTCGTAGCCCAGGCGAGGGAAGTTCAAGTGGTTGGACTTCATGCCGTTGCCACGCCTGTCCCCACCATGCTGGCCTCGGCGGTTCCTCATCTGAAATGCCAAACAAGCATAAGTAACTGATAGTTAACGGCAAGTTATAGATACACGGAATTCGTAACAAAACGTAAAATTCGTAATCTGTTGATAAATGTCGTAACTAAATAAGGTCAGCAATTTTTTATAATGTTTAACTTTCACTGTGTTCCGGCAGATGTGCTAACAAAAATAATCATATTTTTTCTACAATTCCACACTAAGACGACCAGACCCTACCAATACATAGATATTTTGCACTCTGTCTGCTATCCGGTCTGTGGCATACTGTCAAACGTAGGGAGCTCCAAATCGATGTTATTTAAAAAAGTAAAAAATAGGCTGATTTATTTGGTGAGCGCTGTTTTTATGTGTATCACACCTCAAGAGCCCTCTGCGAGCTTGGTCGTCGCTCTAGAAAGCGCCAATTCTCAAGAAAGACCCAGTTGCTGTAAGGCTGGACAGGGCTGTAGCTAGAGTCGAATTTGATGTAGGGCAGCATTGGTTACAAGTAGGGCGGAAGTAAAAAAAATATCATAATATCTGCCCTCGAAGCACGGGTCAGTGATGTACATGGTGATTTTTTGTTTTCCCACAAAATAATAAAGTAATGAGAATTTTGAAAAAAAAAACACGTAAGTACAAATTATTTGGTTAACCAAAAATATTTAAAAAAAAAAATGTGAAATCTCTCCATTAACATAATAATAAAAATATTTAAAACATCTGAGTTTTACGATTCCCCATGTTATTAAAAATGCGAAGAACTTCGTTCAGATCAACTGATTTTGTTTAAACTGATCTGCGTAAAGTTTGGTTAATTTCTACATTTTTTTTATCTCAAGCTATGAACAAACAATTTAATTATAATAATTTGTCTTAGTTTTTGGTATTTTTAAGGTAGGGCATTGCCCCACAATGCCTCCCCCCCCCCCCCCCCCCCTAGTTACGGCTGTGAGGCTGGATAGACCTTTTCGCACGTTTAATAATACAGAGCAATAACTAAAAAATTGGGAAAGTCGAGATTTTATAATAAAACGCAAGAACAATGCGAGAAGAATAAGTAGAATGCGACAGCCGTTAAATTTGGACGAATATGACCGAGATAAAAAATCGGTCGCCTTTTTCATCCCATACAAGTTGTACTGGCTGTCTGAACTTCAAACGTGATTTCCCAACATTCTTATTTTTTGAGTTATTGCTCTTTATTATTAAGCGTACGTTTTGATGACCGGTCTTTGGTCAAGGTTTATGAATTTTCAACCCAGCCGAGCAAATTTGAAAATATAGATGTTTTTTTTTTGCTCCACCGGGAATCGAACCCACAACCTTCCATTCAGAGTTCGAAGTGTTACTACTGAACTACAAACCTGTCACAATTAACTGTTAATTTTATTTTGAAATCTTTGAATTGTTTTGAAAATAATACAAAATGTATATATTAAGTTTTGGAGCTATCCCATCAATATACAAAAAAAAACATTGCAGTGTGTGTTTTTTCGCCGCTACACAAACCACATGCACATATTTTTTATCACTCACAAGGGTTGACGCAAATGCAGTCTGTCAACATAAATTAATATTATTTAAAGAGAGATCAAATGAGTAAGTTTAGAGAAAACAATGCCTTTATCTATTAATCTTTACTAGTTGTTTGGTATGAGGCTGACCCCCATACTGAAACAAACTTGGTTCACTTTTGCAATTGCCACCCCGATTTTAAAACACGGCGTTAAGAGTTGCTAAGTTCATGTTCATGTGAGATTTGATTTATTTTGTAGGAACCTACACATAAAAAGGCACACCGGTCCGCAGTCTAGTGGTCACAACTTTGAATCCAGATTGGAAAAAAGTGGGTTCGAATTCCGGCGGAGCACAAAAAAAGATATCATTTTTAAAATTTGCGCTTCGTTGGGTTGCAAAATTAATCTGTCTCTGTCAAAGGTCCGTCACAATAAATCGATCCGGCCTTTCAACAACTGGGTCTTGCATGAGAATTGGAGCTTTCTACAGCGACGACCAAGCTCGCAGAGGGCTCGAGGGAGGGAGGGTGTGATTCACACAAAAACAGCGCTCATCGAATAAATCATCCTAATTTTATATTTTTTACTATTATTGTACAACATGAGAGGTTATGCATTTAATATGTGCCGCACTTAAATGGCAATAGGGCTTTATAGATTATAGATTTTAAGCTAAGCCACAGTAACGAAAAAATATTTTTAAATTAATTTTACGCATGAAGACAATATATTTTTGACAGCCCTACTTAAATAGTTGAACACCTGCATCACAAATAATATTATAGTATGGAGACACACGAACTGGATGCCAAAATACTACAAAAGGTAGGTACGTACCTACTTGTTATACAATAATACATAATAATATTTCTTATTTCTTCGGGTAAAAACTTGAATTCCATTTTTATTTATAATATTCATTGATAATATTATAATCTTAGAATTCGTAATTTTTTTTCAAATGCGTGCAAAAGATCGGTCTGTAGTCTAGTGGTTACGCTTCCAACTCATAATCGGAAGGTCATAAGTTCAATTTTCGGTGGAGCACAGAACGAAACTAAGCTACACATATTGTGTAACTTCTTGCCTGCGTTGTCCCATGTGGCGATTCCGAACCTTTTTATTTTTACAGGTAAGGGGGCCAGATTTACACCAACCACTTCAGTTGAAGTGGGGGTTTTTCAGCTCCCGAGGGGGCTGGTTCTCATTTCTTGTCAAGGCTGATCGAACCCTTGCTCTTGGCATGGAATGCAAGCATTCTACCAATTGAGCGATCGACCATTTTACGAGCTTGGTCGTCGTCGCTACAAAGCGCCAGTTGTCAAGCAAGACCCAGTTGCTGTAAAGCTGGATGGACCTTAGGTGACCGGTCATTGGTAAAGGTGTATGAATTTTTCAACCCAGCGAAGAGCAAATTTGAAAATATAAATGGAATATTTTTTGTGCTCCGCCGGGATTCGAACTCACAACCTTCCATTCAGGCCCATTGGGAGCTTGGAAACCTAATATAAGGGTATCGCCGTCGAAATCTGTACCTTTTGTCTTGTGCGTGTGTCCCCTAATGATTTTCAGCTTTTTCATAAAAACTGGTGATCTCTACTGAATTCTAAAATTATCAGAGTAAAGTAAATGAAAAGCGTATCGAAATACAAAAAAAAACTGCAAAAAGCATTAAGTGGCGATGTAATTAAAAAATAAAACAAAATCGCCTTTTTTCCATTCCCATTCAAATTTTATATTATGTCCGCAACTCGTTTTTGACTTTGATGATATGATCAAAATAGTCAAACGTTTGTTGAGTATTTTTGCATATGGCCGACTGTGTCCATGCCTCGTATAGTTATATTGTTGCAGTGTCTATACGACATGGCTCGGAATTTTTATACATATACAGCTGATGTATTTATACATGAGCCCATTGGTCGGACATGAAGTAAACTGTTTTATCCTCACTGTTGGCCAAAATATCGCAATTGGGGACACCAGCGCCATCTGTGTAACAAATAAAACAATAAACAAATAGAGAATTACAATAATTATTTAAAAATTAGGTGTTTAAGTTAAAGAAATGAAACTTTTACGAAAATAATTAAAAACACTTCTTTCATTTAATCGCGATGTGATGTTTGCGGAAAATTACTCGGAGGAACTTAAAACGCGTACGAAAAAAACTTACGTAAATACGTTTTCAAAAAAATTAATAACTCAGTAACTAAGTAAGTAATGAATTTTCGGAAGTCGTGGTAATTTAGCTGAATACATACTCTATCATTAAATTGTATATTTGGTTTTGAAATATTAAGAAAAGAAACGTGAGTCGCCTTGGAAAATGAGCCTTTTTAAATTGGTTTTTTGCATATTTCCAGCTGACTTGAAGGAAAAAAAAAATAAAAAAAATATTTTCATTGTTTTTAAATATATATAAAGACAACCGTATATTTATTTTTTTGAACAGCCAAAGTTGTTTGGGTCTCAAATCCCCCTTAAGCGATATTGATGATAGTTAGGTCAATAGCTAAGTTGATAGAGTGCTTGCATTCCATGCAGAGAGCTCCGGTTTTAACCCATTTAAGCCTAGTGATCCGATTTCGGAACACTAGACTCGTTCTGGTATTTATTTTTACTTCTTAACAGCAACAACAAATGGCGTTAGAAGTATCAAGTAGGTGATAGTACTAGTGTAGCTTGCTTGTGGTAAGTATTTGAACTTTCATAGACCTGTAACGAAGTTGTGATATATTTAGAAACATTGATATACAATATTGGACGATTTCAGCAACGGTTTTTTCAACTTATGTAATTATTATTTTTGCATTTTTGGTTCTGTGAAAACAATTTTTGATATTACTAATCTACTTTACATACGCTAGCGTGTTTTAGTCACAATATACAGAAATTATTTATATTGCGTTATTATGGGCTTGCAAAGTCAGGTGTTCCGATTTTTGAACACTAGGCTCATGCGAGTACATATCACAGTCAATGCAGTACGCGGTACTGAAGAAAGTTTAGATTGATGTTTCTTTATTTTAGCTTTAACAAAACATGACTCACATATAATGTCAAATAAAATAAAAAATTTAAATGGAAACAAAGTTTTAATTCACTTATTTATTTCTTTTTTGTGCTCAAACATTTTCGCCTAATGAGAAAAAATATAAAAATATTTGTAACCAATCTGCTCCTGAAGATGCCTCATTAGGCGAAAATGTTCGAGCACAAAAAATAAATAAATAAGTGAATTAAAACTTTGTTTCCATTTGAATTTTTTAAATAATTAAAAATGGACTTTCACTGTGTTAATAAATCCACCCTAAAAAATATAATCAAATAAAATAGTAAAAAATAGTAAACTACTAAATTTAAAACATTCATACGCCAAAGAGCTCCAATATTTTTTAATTACTTTTAGTAAAAACAGGCCTTTCTCAAGATGTCGAAGCGCTTATCGTTAAATGAAATTTTGGAAATACTAGAAAGTAATATTAGAGCAAGGGCTAATAATCATCGAACCCCCTGAAAACGCAACAGTGCCAATTTCGGATAAGAATTCTGGAGACGAAGAGGGTGGAACGATAAATAATCTACCAGGTTCTTTACTCTGAGCACCTGCATATATTTTAGTCAATGATGGTGATTCTAATTTCAACTTGGAGAATGAAGTTACCCTTGCTTCTATTCAGAAAAAACTTTTTCGAAAAAATAAAAAAATAAAACTCCCTAAAGTTGAACGCCAATGGAAAAACGCTGATTTAGATCCATGATCTCCAAAACGAAGAGTTCCGCAACTTCAACAGATAATCAGGGAAATATTGTCTGTAAGTGGCATGACAATAGTATTATTACTGTTGCCTCTTCAGGAGCTGGAATTAATCCTATCGGTCTAGTAAATCATTATTCTCAAAAAGAAAATATAGGTTCAACAGCCATACATGATAAGATTATATAAACAATATATGGAAGGTATATCGACAGAGCTGATGAAAATATTGCCAAGTATCAAACTTTATACGGGGAAAGAAATGGTATTCGAGCCCTTTGTTCTTCTATATCGAATAAATTTTACAAAATGCTTGGCAATTGACGCAAAACATTTGAAGAAAACCCATTATATCTCCTGGAGATTTGTCGCCCATGTAGTGTAAAAATGTAGTCCGTGGTGCCTAGTGTTCCGATTTCGGAACACCTCATATCTCAAAAACTAGAAACAACAAAAAAAAAAGTTACTTGAAAAAAACTTTTTTTACACCATTTTATGTAACAATTATGAATTTCAGGAAAAAAATCGCAAAAACAAACCTCCGGTCTAAATGGGTTAATCCCACCGAGGGTGTCAATTTTGGTTGAATGATTGGTTAATTTGTCAGAAATAAATCTAGAAGGTAAGGGCGATGACCTTGAGCATCAGGAATCTTGGTTGGGAAAAGCTATGGAAAGTAGCAAAGTGCTCAGCCAGAATGCCGGCAGAGTCTGGCAAACATAAATATTTGGTCACCAACACAACACACTACAGAGTCCTTTTAGGAAACGGCCCAGTACGAGAAAGTGGATCTCCGGGAAGGGTGTCTATGCAATAACTTTCAACTGCTCAGGTAGAGAGAATACGCCCCCAAGGGCTCTCCACACACAACGGTCGCCGTTGGGGTTTTACTGATATTTATAACTTTCTGACCGACTTCCCTTCTGTAGAATTTCCCTTTGTACCACTGGCAGCTTAGCAGTGTGTTGTCCTGGAGCAGGACATGCCAAAAACACTATCTTCCAAAACATCTGTCCGTATGTATGTATGTGTGTGTTTGTGTGCCACTTTCCAATGTATTAGATTTAGAGAAACCAAATTTTGAACAAATAAATTTTTTAGAGTATGTATTAATGAAAAAGAACACGGCATTACAGTAACTTGAAAATTCAAAATGGCAATGATACAAAAAACACATAAAATCTCAAAACAGTTTGAATGACTTTCTTTAAATATTCAGTGTGATCGCTGCTTAATTTGTCGCTTAGAAAATCATTTGCGGCAAAATTCTTGCTAATCTGTGTCTATGGGTTGCCATATGAAAATAAACAAACGATTGTGATTTTTTCGGAAGTGGAAGGGTTAACAAAAATAAAATATTCTATATTTTTTGCCAATATAAATTTCTACTGTAACTGTGTCGCCATTCCGCTAGGGGTGGCCAGAGCCTCTGCAGAGCTGCCTACATTTTTTCCTATCTTTACATACCTCTTTCAATTCATTCATATCCATCACCTTTTTCATGCATTTTCTTCTTTTACGCTCACTTTGTACCTATATCCCATTCTTTCACAATCTCCTCAATCTGATCACTCCATACTTTTCTCGGTCGTCCCTTCCCTCTTTTACCTTTCACACTTTCTTTGTATACATACTTTGTCAGTCTATCATCATTCATTCTTTCCACATGCCCAAACCATCTCATCACATTCTTTTGTACCTTAACTTTCACATCCTCTTTCAAATTACATTATTTTTTTACCGATTCATTCCTAACTCTATCCCTCAGAGTTTTTCCTGTCATGCTTCTCAAATGCTTCATTACCACCGTACATACTTTCCTACAATTATTTTTTTGAAAAACTTAACCTAAAATACCATTTATACAATCTGAAATTTTAAATTCAAAATATTTACCATACTGTTGAAAATTGTACACTTTGCCAATATCACCCCTGTTTCATGGAAGTTGCAGGGTTTACGTTATTTGAGGTTTGGAATATACAGTATTTGTAAGCGCGAACTTACACGTGTCTGTGGGCATGCACTATAAGATATTTAAAGTTGTACAGACAAGGACTCGCAACAGAATCAAGTGATTTTAGGCTTTCATGGCCGGATTCAGATTCTTGATATTGTTCTTTCAGGTTTTGGCATGGTTCATGGCTTCTTTTTTCTTTTGCTTACGTTTGGTTATTTCTGTGCATTGAGTGGAAACTCAATGATCAACAGACTCCTCACAGTCCCACTCAATAATAATGATACAATCAGGAACTGTCAACCATCAAACAAATAGCCAGCAACAATGGATATGAACGCAAACTAATAGACAAATTACTTAATAATAAAAAATATAAAATACTTACCAAAAGATATCTGTACTCTGGACTCGATAATAATATCACAGAAAACAAATACTGGAAAAAAATTGTATACACCAGCCCATTATCCACCAAAATTTCTAAAATACTCCCCACCAATAATAAGCCCATGTTTTATACAAATACGAACTTAAAAACCATCCTCTTTAACTCAAAAGATAAAATAGACTACATGATGAAAAGTGGAGTTTACGAGATCTCTTGTGGAGATTGCGATCTGAAATATATAGGTCAAACTGCAAGAAACCTTAAAACTAGAATTCAAGAACACCGCCGTTGCCTAACAAGCAACGGTCATTCTGAATTCGCCAACCATATAATAGAGTCTAACCATTCCTTTCATAACCACAAACTAAAACTCCTTCACCCCATTCCCTACAAAGGTAAAATCATGAATAATTTTGAAAACATAGAAATCCAAAAAAATATTAATTCAGTAAATAATCTCTTAAATAATATCATATTTCCAAACACTTCTCCCCTACTTTCTATGTTTCCACTACACCCCGCCCACATAACACCCCCCCCCCCCTCCCCCTCTGTAATTCAAATCCTCACGTCATACCCCCGTATTCACGATCAAAACTGACTTAAGTACCTAACTCAAGCGCTACATTAACTCAAGGATCGACATTCTGGAGCGTTTTGTTTCACAAAGAACACTCAAGCAGTAAATTAGCCTAGTGCCCAACTTAGTGGAGATGTACGGCCAGTCATTGGCTCTCGAAAAACCCCAGCTCTGTAATTGGTCAGTAATTTCCGACCAATATCGGCGCACTTCATTCTTATCATTGCCGCTTCTTTCAAATTTTAATGACATTTGAGCTGTTGAACTTGACAAATCGAAGAAATGTAAATGTCATATTTTGAGCTGTGCATATAACTTGACAATCGAAGAAATTGTTGGCTTTGTTAAACCCTCAATGAGCAACGAAAAGATTGTATACAGAACGACGCATTTTTTCAATCTAAAACGCCTTCTAAATTCTTCCTCGTCGTAATACGTAAATGGGTCTTTACAGTCTCTGATATATTTTCTTGGGACACTATTTTTGGTCAAAACAATGTTTTTATTCTCGTTAAAATAGTCTTTCTCGTAAGAATTCATTATTTTATGTAAATAATTCACAACCAAACAAAAACTTTGCTGACGAAATGCGACGGAATATTTTGACAGTTCATCTGTCATTGCAGTATGGTCCTAGACCATACCGGAGAACAAACCCGATTCTGATGGGCAAACAATGTTAATATACTCGTCAAAACAATGTTAATACACTCGTAAAAATCATCTCCATTGTAAGAATTCATTTTTTCATGTAAATTCACAATCAAACAAAAAATGTGAAAACAATTAAATACGAAGGAATATTTTGACAGCGCTTAAGCGTTGGTTAATATACCTGTCGATCTTACTAACCTAAGTGCTAGTTTTTGGAGCGCTTGAGCGCTACTTTTACCTTAAGTATTGTTATTGAAATGAATTTCCCCAATCTAAGCGCTAGTTTGCTCTTAAGTTAGTGCCAGTTTTGATCGTGAATACGGGGGATAATGTATTGTATGTTATGACAATTATATTAATTTTTAAAACTTAACAAATTTCAAAACTTAACCCATTCGCGGACACACGAAATGTGAAGTAGGCTAGAAAAAACACACTTATTTCATCATCTCAAATTGTATTTTTATTATAAAATTTTTATCTATTTTTTTTTTTTTTTTGACATCCAGGGACGAAACGGCTATTGCCGTGTTCTTTAGATTTCTGTAGGGACGCACGGATGCTACATGTATGCAAGTTCTATCAGAAATAGCCATTTCGTCCCTAGTGATAACGTTTTATCACGACGGCTATTACCGTTTCGTCCAGTCCTAGACAAGCTCATAGAGCGGCTATAACCGTTTCGTCCGCGAACGGGTTAATTTAAATTGGATATTAACGAACCGTTTAGAGAGAACTTACATCATTCTCGACGTTTCGTCAGCGACGTAGCCGACGTCTTCAGGAGAACATCCTCTCTGCACGACGACTGAGGATGAATATCCTCAGTTCTGTTCATCCTCAGTCGTCGTGCAGAGAGGATGTTCTCCTGAAGACGTCGGCTACGTCGCTGACGAAACGTCGAGAATGATGTACGTTCTCTCTAAACGGTTCGTTAATATCCGATTTAAATTAAGTTTTGAAATTTGTTCAGTTTTAAAAATTAATATAATTGTCAAAATGTCAAACGACCGTAATTCTAACTTAAACCTATTGTATGTTAGTTTATATTTACACCTGAAGATGGGAGGTATTGCTTCTCCCGAAACCGGTAGTGTTTAAAAAATAAAAAACTCATGTGAATTATAACAAAGAAGTATTTTATTTTAATCTATTAAAATGAACTTTCACGAGTAACTGCTAAAAACCTAGATAATAAGATCAGATTTTTATTTATGTTAATAAAACTGTAGTACATTGTAATGTACCTATCTCACAGTATCACAGTCTTGTAATGTACCTTTTTCTACTCCCATTTGGTAATTTACTAATTACAAAACGGCTAACGCAATCACAAAGACATACATTTCCACACCCGTTGCGTAATGTTACATTACGCAACTGATAACGGTGTTGAAATGAAAATGTGCGCATGCGCATTGTCAGAAATGGAACCATTTTTGAATTTCGAGCATCAACCTTGTATGAGGCTATCCTTCTAAGCGACCGATAACAAACTATTATTGGCCGTTTCCATAGCAACCACGTTTAAACGTCAGCCATTACATGAATATTTTAAATTTATTGATAGTTCCTCCCCACTATGTTCAATCTTTGTTCAAATGAAAATTAATATATTTTATGCGTAGAGTCAAATAAAATTTGTTAAAATAGTGTAGTAATTCATCAATGTTATTTATCCAAATACTCCAAATTGTAGCTTTCCTTTTTTCGAACAGAAGGCTTGAAAGGAAAATAATGCAAGATATTTTCACCGCAAAAAAAAAAACAAACTTAAACAGTTACTTGGCTAATAGGTCGGTATGAGGTTGGCCATCTATGCTGTAAAAACTTAGTTCACTTTGCCAATGACACCCCTGCTTCAGTGGTTGCAGGGCTTATGTTTATTTGAGTTTTGGGTTTGAATGTTAAACCTTATATGCGGCATGTATAAGCGCAACCTTATATGTGTCTGCTTGTGGGCATAAATTTAAAATGAATCCCAAATGTAATGTGTCTTTGCAGAATAGATTATATAATCGAGGGGAATGATAAATTACACGGTTTGACAAAGGTGGGGCTTTAATTACTTCAAATGGACGAGTACAGTATAATGACTATCATTTACTATTTTGTTATTTATTTCATGGTCGTAGAAAAAGTATTGTATGCCACTGCACGTAATTAGTCTTTGTAACACTCTTGCTGTCTATTGTGCCATTCGGCTGCGCCTCATGTCACAAACTAGCACTCGTGTTACAAAGACTATCATTACTAGGCAGTGGCATAAATAACTAATCTCACAGTATCACAGTCTTCTAATGTTAACAATATTTCAGATCGGTTAGGATCGACGGGACCGCGCTATACACATTATAAATTTATAAAAAAGCAAATAAAGTTTTCTGAAAAAAAAAATGTAAGGTACCGTTTACATACAGTATTGTTCGAATTAATGTAAACACAAGTGAAAATTTGAAAAAAACAACATTTGCTGGTCTCGAAACCATGTATGGATTACAGCCTCAATCAGTTTTGTTTTTCTTGTGCAATCTGTTTTACGAAGTCTAGCTTTTACAATAGCCCACAGATTTTCAATGGGATTAAGGTCCGGTGAGTTTCCTGGCCATTCAAGGCATGATATATTTTTGTCCTTGAAATATTTCATCATGATCTTGGACACGTGGCATGGAGCCGAATCCTGTTGAAAAACTTCTTGACCGTTGGCATCAACTTTTCTTAGTTCAACTTCCACAGTCATACACAGAAATGGTCGCATTAATGAGGTGTCGAAAAAGAAGTAAACCACGTAAAATTATTCGAGCACAGAAAAAAATAGGTTACAGTGCTTGTATCCTTATGCAATGTACTTAGAAAGGCTAGCTAGTTATATGTTAATGTCAAAAAAAAAAAAATTTCACGAATAGAATACCTAAAACTTTACGAAAATGTTGGTCAAAGTCAGCCCCTCCCAAAATTCACCGACTTTTTACCCGAATTTTACCCGCTTTTTAGCGAAAGCATTAGAATATTTCTGTAAATAGAAATGTATTCTAAAACATTTCTACATGCCATTTAAGACGATGAACTACTTATTTCAATTCAAGTACTTCAAAAACAGTACGAGTTCATATTTTTGAGAAACGAATTTGGGTAAAAAAATGGATACATGACAGAGATAAAACTGTTCGGCTCTATTGTTAACCCAGTTGAGAATGAAGATCCTCGGGAATACAAACTGTTTTTTTTTAAGAAATCCTGTGGACTCCGGGGGACTCCCTAGATTCTAGACTAGGGGTCTATGACACTTGTTACAACAAACAGTGCCGCAGAGGTGTACGAGCTTGGTCATCGCTACAAAGCACCAATACTCAAGCAAGACCTAGTTGCTGTAAGGCTAGATGGACCTTTTGTGACCGGTCATTGGTAAAGGTTTATGAATTTTTCAATCCAGCGAAGAGCAAATTTGAAAAATAAAAGGTATATTTTTTGTGCTCCGCCGGGATTTGAACCCACAACCTTCCCATTCAGAGTCCGCAGTGTTACCCCTGAGCTACGGACCGGTCAAAGAATGGCTTTGAGAATGACGCCAAAAAACTTTGACGATTTGCTTATGTTGTTATCAAGCTCTATTTGCAGTAAAGATGTATGATCTTTAAATTTTCAGCGTCGCAAAAGAAGAGCCTGTATGAAGAGCCTGATTAGGACTCTGGAGGAAATGAAAGAAGTATGTAAGGACAGAAAGAAATGGCGGTTGATCTGTAATGTTGGCGGCTAGGGTTTATTAAAGTGAAATTTGTTTTATGTTTTAGTTGTTGATGTCCATATATGTATATTATTATTTATTGATTTAAAAAATGTAATTTGTCGTATATGTTCCTTGACTTATAGGTTGGTATGCGGCTGACCGCCCATGCTGTAAAAATGGTTCACTTTGCCAATGTCACCCCTGTTACAGGGAAGGACGGCAAGAGAGAGTTGCTCAGTTTTCGCGTCATTTTTTTATTCAGTGCGACGCAGCGTGGTTACCTTACAATACAGCGAAAGCGACTGACTCCAGCATTTACACGGTGTCAGTTGCACTGGCGCGCGTGGTAGCGACTGACGCCGAAAAATATCAAGCGGCAATATTGAAGTCAGTTCGCTCCCTCAGTTCTTGTTTATCGTATACGCCAATCTTGTCAAATATGACTTTTTCATGCAGTTGTCTTATGAATCAAATTCTACACAATCTGAGCTAAGAAAACCGTTAAACTCGATAATGTGAGAGTTCTTTTACATGTTTTTAAATAAATTTCTTGTTTTCATAAGACACATTGGTCCAGTACACATGCAAACATTGCTCATGTAAAATTTTCTCAATGGCGTATACGATAAACAAGAACTGAGGCAGCGAGTTACTGTCGCGTCAGTACTGACTTGAATCAATTTACACGATCGCAGTGCCATGTCAGTAGCTGTCGGCAGTGGACTGACGACAGCTACTGACCCTGTTTAAATCGGCCTTAAGTCTTTCTCTCGACTTATCTTCGCTTCACGTACATGGATAAGACGGAGATAATGTGGGCAGCCACATCTAGGCGTGATCACCTATTAGTGAACGGAGTACCACTCTCCATAGGAGGTAAGCTAATCCAGCCTTCTGATTCAGTGAGACTTCTAGGAGTCTTACTGGATCGGAATCTGACACTGGAGAGGCAAATAGATGCCACAATAGCTTCTTCTTTTTTTTTCACTACGCCAAATTAAGGCTATTAGAAAGTGTTTACCGTCAGATGCAGTCAAGACCCTAGTGGGCGCGTTTGTGGTGTCTCGGATTGACTATTGTTCGACGCTTTATAGTGGTCAGCCAAAGAAGCAGTTCAATCGCTTTCAATCTGTGTTGAATTCGGCAGCAAGACTCATTTTCGGGACACCCAAATTCGCTCACATCACTCCGCTGTTAAAAACACTACATTGGCTTCGTTTCCCGGAGAGGGTGGTCTACCGTGTTTGTGTGATGGTATATAAAGCCATCAATGGCTTGGCTCCACCTTATTTGACTGACATGATGTTGCCTGTTGAGATGGGTATAAGGAGGCAGACACTCAGATCCGCGGGCGATGAAGTAGTCAATTTGGTTCAGCCACACCGTCAGATTCGTACAAATTTCTGAGACCGCGCTTTCCGTGTTGCGGGTCCGGTGGAGTGGAACAGACTGCCACCCGGAGTGAAGAACTCCAAATCTATGGATGTATTTCGCGGAGCACTCAAGACACACCTTTTTAGAAAGTCTTATCCATGATCGGAGAGGGCCCTTGAGGTGTGACACACACAAAAACGGCGCTCTCTTATCATTTGTTATTTAAAATAAATTAGCCTGTTATTATTATTATTATTATTATAAGCTACGTGCATGAGTCAAATGTCCTACAACGACGTTTTTAGGTTATGTAACTTACTGTTCCTTTGCTTCCTGGATTATCTCGAATATTACCCAACGACACCCTCGGCAATACTCTCAGCATTGCCAAAGCTTTGTCAATAGTTTTTTTACTATTCATTTTATACGATGAAATTCAAAATTGTTCACTCTAACATTTGAGTTGACACTTAGCGTACTACAGCCTTCTTCTTTTAAAATGCATTGGGTTGCATTGGGTATATAAAGCATGGAGGTATATAAAGCATGGTTCTATTTATCGATGATATAAAGGGAAAAAGACTCATTAGATAGGAAAGTGGCGTTTGACGTACTAGATCTATGCGTTTGACCACTAAGAAAGATTGGAATTTTGCCATAGATATGGTAATTCTTACTTATTCTGTGATCCGTGCGAAAAAAAATCAAATCCATTTCGAATTTTGTGCAGTTTATTTTTTGTTCACGAACTCTTTTAAGGGAGAGCACCGGAAGTAGTAAAGACATCCACACGCTTCTCAAACTCCGTTACATAAAAAAAATTAATTAAACTAAAATAACAATTTAAAAGAAAAAAGTGCAGTGCAGTGGTAGTGCCCAAGCTGGTCAATATGGAGGCAGACAAGGAGCCACCGGACATCCCTCCTGATCCTACATATTGTATCCTTAGTCAGCCTGAAGTATCCCATGAGGTTACGATTCAATCAAATGAAACACGACGTAAAAAAAAGAGGAGGGAGACATCAGACTCTTCAAGTTCTGATGATTCCTCCAATTCAAAAGAAATTTTTAAATTAAAAAAAAATAGCCCCCTAACACCAATAACACCCCAATCTCCTGTGTCGATCAATCCCCAAATCTTGCCTCACCAAACGCCTAACACTAGACCCTATAAATTATCTGACCCAGGCCCATTTATTGTTCATGTTCAAAAAAAATCCCCATCACCAATGTCTGGGACCTCGCTTCACCCGATAGATTTTGGGCGTTTTCTCACGTCGAGACGAACGCCGGGAATTGTGTACGGTGGAGTGAGGTCTGAAGGTAGGAACAGGATTTCGCTACAATTCAGCTCTGCTGAATTCGCGAACTCCTTCATCCTATCCAAGGATATTTCAGTAACAAATAATTATGAAGCATTTATCCCTGCTTTCCAGGTCTCTCGACTTGGGGTAATAAGAGGTATTCCGACCTCTGTTACTGTAGAGGAACTTATTCAGGACACTTCATGCCCTGAATATACTAAAGTTATTAAAGCCCGGCGCTTAAATTATAAAAAAAATACCCCCGAGGGTAACACTTGGGTACCTTCAAACACCATCGTACTTACCTTCGATGGTCAAAGACTCCCTCCTAACGTTTCATTATATCACACATCATTCCCTGTAGATATATATCTTTTCCCTACAATTCAATGTTTTTCTTGCTGTAGGTTTGGTCACACTAAATCCCAGTGTAGATCCAAGCCCCGTTGTTTTAAATGTACCGGAGACCATGACGGTACCAGCTGCACGTCTACATCAGCATCCTCCTTATGTCTGCACTGCAAGGGCAATCATTTGGCGACAAGTACTTCTTGCCCAGAATTAGCCCGTCAAAAAAACATAAAAAATTCCATGGCAAAAGAGGGAATCTCCTATATGGAGGCCTCTAAGAGATTGGCTCCCGCAACTAGATCGTTCGCGGATGTAGCCAAAACTCAAAAACCTAATCCCACAATTTCTGATAACAAAAATTCTTCCCTGGGAAATAGAAAAACTGTTTTCACTCCAGCTAGACAAACCAATCTAGCAAAGAAAGCAGTAGACTCAGATGCAATTGCTAACCTTCAGTGGTTTCCTAATGGACAAACTCCATCAAATTCTTCTGGTGGTGGTCTGCAGGGACCAGCTCCTTCTTCTCTGCCTCCTCAATTTTTGTTACTCCTTAAGATGATGATTGATCTCATCGAAGCAATTCCCAATTTACCGTCCAACGTTGCCCCTATTATCACCCTTCTTAAAAATTTAATATCTCTCAACAATGCAGGAGAGAATATTACAATGGAACACTCGTAGTATTGTCTCCAACAAAAGTGACTTTTTATATTTGTTAAAAAAGTATAATATTTCAATAGCGGCCGTTTCGGAAACTTGGCTTAGTCCCGATCTGCATCTTCAGATCCCGGGATACCATGTCCTCCGTGACGACCGCTCTGATGGCAGGGGTGGTTCAGCCCTTGTTATCAAATCTTCCCTCCCATTTTTTCCATTATCCATCACCGGCCTACCTAACAACTTCCAGGTAGTATCGGCAAAAATCCTTGGCATAACTTTCATTTCCATGTACATATCTCCTCCATCAAACCGATCATCCGCATCAATCATTACAAACATAATGAACCAACTACCAAGCCCTTTTGTTTTGCTTGGGGACCTTAACGCTCATCATACCGTATGGGGCTCATCCTTTTGTGACTCCCTCGGTCACGAAATTTTTGATCTCATCGATCTCATTCCTCTCTGTTTATTAAATGAATCATGCCCTACCAGAATCTCTCCTCCCTCCCAAAATGCCAGTTCTGTAGATATATCACTATGTTCTCCAATATTAGCATCATCCCTTACTTGGTCCATTCTAAGTGACCCACATGGTAGCGACCATTTCCCGATTTTGATAGATTTTCCTCCCAGAAAAGTCAATGAGCACATAGATAATAAAAAAACTACTAGAATCTTCAAAACTGACAAAGCTGACTGGGACGCTTTCTATCATTTCAATGAAACTGAGATTCCATCTTTCCCTCGTCCTTCTTCGAGGGATGCACTTATTAACTATGAAAAGTACATAGAATTACTCATTGAATCAGCAAATCATTCGATCCCTCTGAAAAAAAACAATCATCGAAAGTCTCATCCTCCTACTCCTTGGTGGGATCAAGAATGTGATAAAGTTGTAGCAGAGAGAAAAATAGCATCAAAAATATACGCTGTAAATATGACTTTACATAACTATCTGAACTTAAAAAATATTGCAGCTAGAACAAAACGCTTTTTGCGTGGAAAAAAGAAAAATGGCTGGAAAAAATTTTGTCACTCCATGTCCCCGGACACCAGTTCGTCTGAGGTCTGGAACATGGTGAGACGGTTTAGGTCTGCCTTCAACCCCATCAAAACAACCCCATCCTCCAAACAATGGTTATTAGAATTCGTTAACAATATTGCTCCTCTTTCCTCACCCTACATAGAGGAAATCCCAAAAAAATACTACCTAGCTGCACAAAATGACTTCCTAAGTATTCCATTTACAATTAACGAACTTATGGCCGCTCTAGATAATTCGAAAGATTCCTGCCCAGGCTTAGACTACATCCCTTACTCCTTCATCTCTACAAAATCACCAGCTTGCTTGAAATACTTTCTGGACTTAATTAACTGCTTCTTTGACACAGGTGAAATCCCAAAGGCTTGGAAAACCCAAATCATCATACCAATTCTTAAACCTAAAAAAGATCCCAACAATGGCTCTTCCTACCGCCCCATCGCCTTATCTTCGTGTCTAGGTAAAATAGTGGAACGCCTAATTAAAAATAGAATCGAATGGTTCGTTGAATCCAATCAACTCCTCTCTCCGTCGCAATTCGGTTTCAGAAAATCTAAAGGCACTCTTGATGTATTATCGTCATTAGTAACGGATATTCAAATTTCCTTATCACAGAATGACTCTCTAGTTGCTGTCTTTTTAGATATATCATCTGCTTATGATAATGTCTTATTACCTGTCCTTAGATCTAAAATGCTTAAATTGGGCATCTCTCCCCGCTTAACTCAGTTTACCGTTAATTTTTTACTTGCTAGAAACATAAAAATTCAACAACCGGGTTATCCCAATATGGAACGAACAATTTGGAAGGGCTTACCGCAAGGATCTGTACTCAGCCCCATTTTGTACAACATATACACCTCAGATATGCACACTTACCTCTCTCCATCCTGCAAAATGTTGGAATATGCAGATGACTTTGTTATTTACTCCTCTAATTCCAACATTAATACTGCTTGTTCGAACATAAACTTTTCAATAAAAAACATACAAACATGGTTTAACACCCACGGCTTAGAAATTACTCCATCCAAGAGCACTGCAGTACTCTTCACAAGGAGACGGAAATTTCATCCCATCCTTATTAATTTTAAATCTGATACAATCCCCATTTCTAAATGTGTTAAATTTTTGGGTCTCTTTTTGGATTCTAAATTAACTTGGGCAACGCATATCAATCACTTGGTTGACTGCTGTCTTGCAACACTAAACCCTCTCCGAGCCTTGTCAGGTGTTTGGTGGGGAGCACACCCCTCTACTCAAAAATTGCTTTATAATGCTCTCATTCGCAGTCGAATCGATTACGCTTCATTCCTCTATGGAACCGCCTCAAAAAATTTACTTAAAAAAATTGACAAAATTCAATTCCAAGGTCTAAGAATTATACTAGGTGCAATGAGATCATCCCCGACAAACACTCTTCAGCTGGAAAGCTGCGAACCCCCCCTCAATCTTCGTCGTTCTTTTCTGTCTAAAAAATTTCTAATTAAAACTTTCTCCCTATCACATAGGCTAATAGATTCCTTAAACATTTTGTCTAAGTACTGTATTGAAAACTCGTATTGGAAACATAAACATATACCAATCTTAGTTAGCTGCTTAACGGCGCTTCAAAATTATTTTAGTTGCATCAATCGCACCAATATTCTACCCTTATTTTTAAGCCCTTTTGAACACATCACTTTTCTCCCCTCAGTCAATACAAACACAGGACTTGTAAAAACGGATCACCCACCGCAGGAGCAAAATTTTCAGAATTTAATAGAAAACAAATGGAAAGATTGGACATCCCTCTTTACGGATGGCTCCAAAACACCAAATTCATTGGCCGTCGGTGCAGCTTTTTACTGTCCAAGTCAATCAATTGTCTATAAATTTAAATTACCTGCAACGGCAACGATTTTCTCTGCAGAGGCATATGCCATCCTGGAATCTCTCAAATTCATCAATCACACAACTATTTCTCAAAAATTTGTTATATTCTCGGACTCCCTAAGTGTCCTGCAGAATATTCTATCCTTCCCTTTTAAACGCCCTCCAATTTCAATTATTCTCAAAATTAGATCCCTCCTTTGCAGTCTCTCGCATTTGGGAAAGAGCGTGGATCTGGTTTGGATTCCCAGCCACAGTGGAATTATGGGTAACGAGGTGGTAGATGGCTTTGCCAAAGAAGCTATCCTGACCGGTATCCCCGGCCTTCCGTTTCTCTCCCCTATGGACCTTATTCCATCATTTAAGCACTCTCTTCGAAATGAATGGAGTGAGTTATGGTCGTCCACATGTTCAACAAAGGGAAAGTGGTACGCTGGCATCCAGCCATCTCTTCCTAGTTCCCCATGGTTTTGCAATTATTCTGTTAATAAACAACAAATTTCTACCCTTTGTCGCATAAGAATTGGCCATTGTTGCTCTCCAGCTCACCTTTTTAAAATTAATGTTGTTGATTCTCCCTTTTGCGATTGTAAAACCGAAATAGGCGATTTAGACCACATTTTCTTTAACTGCTCTCACCATTTATATCAATTGTATTTTCTTTTTCTAAGAACTGGCGTCTCCATTCAATATCCTGTAAATGTTTCCTATCTTTTATCCCTAAATTTGAAATCCATTAACCTTCTGTTTCTAAAATTTATTTCCCACAACAACATAAAATTATAATTTACTTTACCCAAAAAAACTCCTTAGTTAATTTTCTTTAATTCCCTCAAATAATGTTTTACAAGCGTTTTTTTGTTTTTTGTTTTTACTCTTTTTGCTTTTTATTATTGTTTAAAATCAATTAGTGTGTATCGTGACCATTGAAGCGTATCCTTTTCCCATCATTCAAAATCCCCACTCCTAGTCTACTTGACACTGGCGCCCCTGCTCTCCGCGGGATTCGCCAAACAGAAGAAGAAGAAGAAGAACTCTTTTAAGAAAGAAGAAGAAGAAAGTGTTGTTTCAAAAGAAAAAGAAGAAAAGTGACGTTTTGCGCCCGTTTTTGTAAAAGATGGTTTTCATAGATTCATAGATGTAACTCGGTTGTTAGTCCGGTGGTTATGGACGAGTTTTGTATCCGTTTTATCTCAATGCGTTACGCTGTGCTCTGTACCTCAATGGTTTTACCGCTGTGAAGGCAGGCTGACAAATGTCAGCAGCTTTTTGTCAATACAAACAAACTACCATAAAGAGCTGTATTGTTGTTATTATTATTTGACCATATATTCATTAGAGATTATTAAATAATTTATGACTGCAAAACTTGTGAATTTAGTTGCAAGCATTGATTGTGTTGATTTCGCATAATCTCTGTGTAGCCGTCTTCGTTATGGGGAAACACAAGGAGAAGAAACGCAGACGCACTTCTACGTCAAGCGGGGCGAGCAGCGTGTCTGAAGACAGCGCTGAGGAGAGTCGCAGGAAGGACTTGCAGGAGCGCGACGAGTTCGCGCAGCGCCTGAAGCAGCGTGATGAGCTGCGTACGCGCAAGGTGGCGGACTTCGGGGACGCTGCGCGCAAACTGCAGCAGGACGCCGAGGAGCGCGCGCGCGCCCTGCCTGCGCTGCGCCTGCAGTCGCGCCGCCAGTACCTGCACAAGCGTAAGGACGACAAGGTGGCGGAGCTGGAGGCGGACATCGCTGATGACGAGTACCTGTTTGATGAGCGCCTGTAAGTGCCGGCGCTCTGCGCGTTGTCCTTCTGTTCACAGTCAGCCATAGGAGGTCAGCATCCATGCGGGACAGAGAGCAGGGACGCTTTCCTTGGGAAGAGGCGGGAGCAGGCCCTCCAGCCTCCGCCTGCTGCAGACATGTGCCCAGAGAGCAGGAAGCACGTACATGCTTGTATTCAAGTTGTCGTACATAACAATACTTATCATGTTTGTATCTTTCCTTCCTCAGACTCACCAGTAGAGAAAAGAGGGATAGAGAGCACAAGAAGGAGCTGCTGCGGATCGCCAAGGAACATGAGAAAGCACGGGAATTGGAAAATGTTCAAAGATATCATATGCCTAGAGACGTGGGCAAGGCTAACAAAGGTAATCACTTTCATACTCGTACGTAGGAAATTCAATGCTATGAAACACATGTAGAACCAGCACCAGCCGCCTACATGTGCTGCGCACCATGCTGGCAGTCTAGTTTACAGTCCTGCTTGCCACCACACTGTACTTGCGCACCATGCTGGCAGTCTAGTTTACAGTCCTGCTTGCCACCACACTGTACTTGCGCAACATGCTGGCAGTCTAGTTTACAGTCCTGCTTGCCACCACACTGTACTTGCGCACCATGCTGGCAGTCTAGTTTACAGTCCTGCTTGCCACCACACTGTACTTGCGCACCATGCTGGCAGTCCAGTTTACAGTCCTGCTTGCCACCACACTGTACTTGCGCTCCAGAGGGCGAAGAGAGGAAAATGTGAGTATATCTACACATATTTCTTCAGAATATGTGTAGATTGATGTTGTTTGGTTAATAAACATATTTTTTAAGCATTTTTTTTCAAATAAAATGTACCAAAGAAGTTGTTCTCTATGCCTGTCTGAAGTGTTCATCAGATTTTTAACAAATTCTCTGAAAACTTGCCCTTGAAAATAGTACATTGAGATGGATCATTAGTCTCTTAACAAACTTTTTCATTTCAAATGTTTACCTGATATTCAGACCAAATTATGACTTAAAAAATGTACTTTCACATCCATAGCCACAAGCGTTTACAGGTAGTTTTGTCCCTCTGAAATATGTTTTCTTTTCATGTAAGTATGCTATATATATTTTAGAACAAATTCACAGAAGGATCACTGTCGAATTCATTGCAATTCGGACAAGACCACACCTGTGGGGTCAGCTAGCTTAGTATAGAAGTCTGAACAAGGGCGTACCCAGGATCAAATCTAGGGAGGGTAGGTTTTGGAAAATTGAAGATCATCGTCACCATATATCGTCGACGGGGGGGGGGGGGGGGGGGGGGTAGGTAGGTACGCAATTTCCTGTAGGGGGGGACAAGCCATGATCGAATAATGATAATAATTAGTAATAGCAATACAATTTAATAACGATCTTGGATTATTTAGGTTAATTTTTCTCTTCCAGGGGGGGGGGGGTGGCTGCCCCCCTCTGTCCCTTCCTAGTTGCGCCCATGAGTCTGAATATTTAATCTGAATTGTTGCTTGAAAAGGATGGCTGATGAGGAACAGAGTACAGAATAGTGTTTTTGCTGCAGGAGAGTATGTGGAAGTGGACGAGAGGGAGAAGCTGCCGCAGTGGGAGCAGCGCAAGTGGGAGCAAGAGCAGATGGCTTCCGCGGTGTACAAGTTCGGAGCCCGGGACAACAGCAAGGGTGCAGACGACGAGTACCAGCTGCTGCTGGAAGATCAGATCCAGTTTATACAAGCTCTGCGCATGGATGGAGACCACAAGACGGAGAGCAGCCAGGCTCCCAGTGCTGTGGATAAAAAACGAATGGATATAGAAGAATGCAAAAAGTCCCTTCCTGTGTTTCCATTCCGTGACGATCTGATTGCTGCTGTGCGAGAACACCAAGTCCTTATTGTGGAAGGCGAGACAGGCTCCGGCAAGACTACTCAGATCCCACAGTACCTGCACGAGGCCGGCTTCACGGCTGAAGGGAAAATGATTGGCTGCACGCAACCACGCCGAGTGGCGGCCATGTCAGTAGCTGCCCGCGTGGCCCAGGAGATGGGAGTCAAGCTGGGAAACCAAGTGGGCTATAGTATACGCTTTGAGGATTGTACTTCAGAGCGCACTGTCATCAAGTACATGACAGACGGCACCCTGCATCGAGAGTTCTTGTCTGAGCCAGATCTCGGCTCCTACAATGTGATGATCATCGATGAAGCTCATGAACGAACTCTTCACACTGATATCTTGTTCGGGCTGGTAAAGGACATTGCTCGGTTCCGACCAGACCTGAAGCTCCTCATTTCTAGTGCTACCCTTGATGCTCAAAAGTTTTCAGAATTTTTTGATGATGCACCTATCTTTAGGATTCCCGGGCGTCGGTTTCCTGTAGATATTTATTACACCAAAGCCCCGGAGGCAGATTACGTGGATGCCTGTGTTGTCTCTGTCCTGCAAATCCACGCCACGCAACCCCTCGGAGACATCTTGGTGTTCCTCACGGGGCAGGATGAGATCGAGACTTGCCACGAGATGCTGCAAGAGCGCATCAAGCGCCTCGGCTCCAAGGTGAGAGAGCTGCTGATCCTGCCCGTGTATGCCAACTTGCCCAGTGATATGCAGGCTAAGATCTTTGAGCCGACACCTCCCGGGGCGCGCAAGGTCGTGCTGGCCACCAACATTGCTGAGACTTCGCTCACCATAGACAACATCATTTATGTGATTGATCCCGGCTTCGCTAAACAGAACAACTTCAACTCTCGCACGGGCATGGAGAGCTTGACCGTGGTGCCCGTGTCCAAGGCCTCGGCCAACCAGCGCGCGGGCCGGGCCGGCCGCGTGGCTGCAGGCAAGTGCTTCCGCCTCTACACGGCCTGGGCCTACAAGCACGAGCTGGAAGACAACACGGTGCCTGAGATCCAACGCGTGAACCTCGGCAACGCTGTGCTGACCTTGAAGGCGCTAGGCATCAATGACCTCATTAACTTTGACTTTCTGGACCCGCCTCCCCATGAGACTCTGGTGCTGGCGCTGGAGCAGCTGTACGCCCTCGGGGCTCTCAACCACCACGGAGAGCTGACAGCTGCCGGGCGTCGCATGGCCGAGTTCCCCACAGATCCTTGCATGGCCAAGATGTTGCTAGCGAGCCACAAGTAACTGTCTCTCATTATGTATTTCTCCTTTGCTGCTATTGTACAATAATAAGGACATCTGCATATGAATCCACATTGACAAAATTGTGACATCACCCTTCCTTAACTAATTGGTTGGTATGAGGCTGACCCCCCCATACTGTAAAAACTTGGTTCACTTTTGCCAATGCCACTCCGGCTTCAGGGAAAGACACTAGAAATTGCAAGGTTTATGTTCATGTGAGGTTTGGTTTATTTTGTATGTACACATGCAGCATGTGTAAGCACAAGTCATGTACCTGCTTTTTAAATTATTTTTTTAAAAAAATTCTGTGCGGGAGACTCCCTAGATTTCAGAGACTCTAGGGGTCTATGACACTTGTTGTAGTGCCGCAGAGGTGTTGTTTACGAGCTTGGTCGTCGCTACAAAGGGCCAATACTCAAGCAAGACCCAGTTGCTGTAAGGCTGGATGGACCTTTAGTGACCGATCTTTGGTAAAGGAATATGAATTTTCACCCAGCGAAGAGCGTATTTGAAAATATAAATGATATATTTTTTTGTGCTCCGCCAGGAGTCAAACTCTCGGCTTTCCAATTACGAGTCTTAAACATTAACCACTAGACAACAGACCGATCATCCGTCATTTATCTCTCTTTAACTGTTGTTCATTGAACTTCATTTGTCTCACATAAAATATTACAACTTTCCATTCATCTACGTCTGCCTACGTCTTCCATTACCAGACTGAAGTGACTTCTGCCTTGACGTGGCAAGAGCTTTGGCAACCCAGCAAGGGGCCATTTGACACTTCCCTAGCTCCACGGTGACAGGCATTGTCCGCTCCAGTGCGCCTTTGCCCCATCAAGTCATCCTAAATTATATCAGGCGGACTTGTTGGAAACACAATGTCGCCTTAAATCTAAAATTCAAATTATGTCTTAGCCACAGGAATATGTATGTTGACACTAGTCTTACTTCTCATCTCTTTTCTTAGATGTTAGCCTGCTAAGAAATGCACATTAAAAAAAAACATTTATGCAACAACAAAAATTGTCAAAAATTTACGATGAATAGTTGTGCATTTGCAAAACAAAAACAAAAAAATGTGATGATTGCGCCCTTGGAGTGAGTACATCATGAAACGGCGCTATAAAGAAATCATCAACTCATCATCGTCATCATCATCATTGCTTGCAGGTACAAGTGCTCTGAAGAGGTTGTCACAATCGCTGCCATGCTCTCAGTAAATGGGGCCATCTTTTACCGGCCTAAGGATAAGATTATCCATGCGGACACTGCGCGGAAGAATTTCAATCATCCTGGAGGGGACCACCTCAGTCTCATGAATGTGTACAATCAATGGGCGGAGTCAGACTTCTCAGTGCAGTGGTGCTACGAGAACTTCATCCAGCATCGCTCTCTGAAGCGAGCTCGCGATGTGCGGGAACAGCTGGTCACCCTGCTGCAGCGTGTGGAGGTAACATTGTGCATCCCAAAGTACGGACGCCATAACCTTGCCAGCTGACTGTTGTGTCTTTCCACGCTTTGGATTGGGTTCCTCGCGTGCCGTCCACTCCGCTGACTGTCGATTGGACTCAGGACTGTAGTGATGGAGCCATGTTTTATCTTTTGTCACATATCGGTGCACCATTTTTTACAGTATGGGGAAAAAACAGAGTGATAAGGTGGGGAATAATTTAGTAAGAAAATGTGAAAGTGAAGACTGCCCCCGTATTCACCAATCCTACTAGCACTTCAATTAGGGCACAACAGCGCTCAGATCGGTGAAATTCATTTCAACATTATTAAGGGGAAAGTAGCGCTAGGGCTCTATAAATACTAGCGCTAGGGTAAGTAGGTAAGGTCGTCAGGTATATTAACCAACACGTAAGCGCTGGTTTCACACTAGCATATCTCAAAACATTTCATTGTATTTCCCTCTCAGCGTTTATTTACTTTGAGATGCAGTCCGGTCGATAGCTCAGTTGATAAGTGCTTGCATTCCATGCCGTGAGCTTGGTTTTGAATCCCACCGAGGGTGTCAAAAATGATTTCCCTTTTCGGTGTTTATTTCAAACCCCAAAATAAAATACCGGCAAGGTTTACTCAGCCTTCACAAGAACCAGTAGTACCAGCCCTCTCGGGAGCTGGGAAACCCTTACCTGTAAAAATAAATAGGTTCAACTCGCCACATGCGACCCCTTCGGGGCAAGAAGTTGCACTATATGTGTAGCTTAGTTGCGTTTTTTTTTGTGTTTGTATTGAGTATTATGAAAACATAAAGTCAATTGATGAAAAAGAGCCTGACTATTATAATATAATTGACAAAATTCTTATTTCTATTATGTATAAATATGACAAAAATTGTCCACACTTTCTAGCAGTCCATCAGACTTTCAAGATGACCAAATAATATGAATTAAAATTAAAATGTGAAAAAAAATTGTCAGCGGCAAAACATTGGGCACTCCGTAAAAAAGTAGCATGACGGCAGCAGAAACAATAACAAAGCCAGCGCGAGGCCGTCAATTCAAACAGAGCAATCACAGAGCGGGTTTATTTAACAGCCAATAGGAACGCCATAGCGCTCTGTTTAGGTTCTACTGAGTCAAGAGGCAGTATTAGTTGGTGAATGGTGAAAGAAATGCTTTGTCATGTCAGGTCCACACGGAAGTGTCGAGGTTGACATGCTGAGTATGGTTAGTTGAGGCCGTGCTGGGGGGAGAGAGGTGAGCGTGCTGTAACCACTTGTCAACATGCACCTTGGTTGCTGCAGGTGGAGCTGCAGTCCAGCCTGCAGGACCACGCGGCCATCAGGAAGTCCATCACTGCCGGCTACTTCTATCACGTGGCACGACTCTCCAAGGGCGGCAACTACAAGACCGCCAAGCACAACCAGGTCACTATTCTCTCAAGTGCTTTTCAACTAAAATTTGCGAGACGGGGTGACCTTGCACTCGTAACAAATCTGAAGCTCATCTGCCAATGTAATAACAATATTGGGATAATTTATTTGGTGACCATTTTCATGTGAATCACACCTCAAGAGCCCCCTGCAAGGTTGGTTGTTGCTATAGAAAGCACCTATTCTCAAGCAAGACCCGATCGGTGTAAGGCTGGATGGACCTTTGGTGACCCGCCTTTGGTAAAGGCAAATTAATTTTTAACCCTGCGAAGAGCATATTTGAAAATATAAATATTTTTTGTGCTTTGCCGAAAATTCAAATTAAACTCACAACCTTCAGATTACGAGTCCGTAGCGTTAACCACCAGACTATGGACCCGTTTATGCCATTGTAACCGGGTTCATGCATTCCCCCAGTCCATACCACCCCCTGCACCGTACAGTGCACAGTCTAAACAACATGAATATCACCAGGTGGATGAGGTCCTAGCCCCTTGCCCATTCCATACCACATTCTTTTTGCTTCAATTTGGACCAAGCTACCGGATTGCTTTCAAGGCAAAATATGTTATTTTCTTCTTACAGTTTTCACATCTCATAACAATGTCTATTCTTATTATTTCAAAAAACAAAAAATGTTACTTGTAGCTAAGAAGTTTTTCTTTAAATTTGTATAGGTATATATATTTTTTATTTCTGCAAAAATACAGAAAAAAAAACAAAAACAGGTCATACACGTTGAAAAATCCTTATTATTTACAATTTCTTCCTGAATATCTTACCCTCGAACTACAAATTTAATAACTATGGTAGACCTCAAAGCACACAGGAAACCATATAGAAACAGCAATCCAAAAGGAGCTGGAAAAGAACAGATTGTAGGCCGCGAGTTCTATTCCACCTTGGCTTTGAAACAGACCCATAGCAGTTCTTGAAATTCCTTGAGTTCCAGTCAGAGTTATAAGGTATAGAGATGAAGTCCAGACCAAAATAATGTCTCCTATTTTTTGGACTGAAGCGCTGAACCTCGATCCGCGTGCAAATGTAATGCCCGCTTTCCACTGCGAGCGGGAAATAGCTAAACGGGAGCGGGAAATAGCTGAGCGGAGCGTAGTGAAATAGTTTTGGCCTTCCATTGCGAAAGAGTTTTAAAAAAAAAAATAATGGTATTTGCCTTCCACAGCCAACGAGCTCGGCGGAGTGAGCTAGGCTGGAAATGAGATGAGTCAGATGAAAGAGTTGTTTGCCTTCCATCTACAGCTGGCTTAGCGGAGCCAACTAGTGTGTGACAGCTCGTTGCAGCCTACGCCCAGATCAAACGTTTTAATTATTAATAAAAAAGTTTTTTTTTGTTTCGAAAAATAAAATGTATTAATGTATTCTTTTGCTTTAATACATAAAAAGTAGATGTTTGAAATAAAACATACATTTTAATATTTTCAAATTTATAAAATAATGTATGATGTGCAGTGTGTGACAGCTCGTTGCAGCCTACGCCCAGATCAAACGTTTTAATTATTAATAAAAGAGTTTTTTTTTGTTTTGAAACATAAAAAGTAATGTATTCTTTTGCTTTAAACATAAAAAGTCGATGTTTGAAATAAAACATACATTTTAATATTTTCAAATTTATAAAATAATGTATGATGTGTTTTTGTAAATCATGTATGATGTGTTTTATCGCTGTCACGCAACTGCGCGGGTTGGCGCGGGAGTTTGTTTCAAGTGTGTTGAAAGAAAGCTCTCAATATTATTAAAGAAACATATTTGTCCCAATGGTACTTTAGTATGGAACTTGAGGTGTATTTGATTTTGTGCATGATTTGTTGTTGCAGACCGTGCTGATCCATCCCAATAGCTGTCTGTTTGAGGAATTACCTCGCTGGGTTCTGTACCACGAGCTGGTCTTCACGTCCAAGGAGTTCATGCGGCAGGTGACAGAGATTGAGAGCAAGTGGTTGCTGGAGGTGGCGCCACATTACTACAAGCCTAAAGAGCTGGAGGATTCTACCAACAAGAAGATGCCCAAAGTTGTTGGCCGTGCCAAACTAGATTAAACGACTGTAGGCATTGGTCGTCGCTGCATACAAAATATATCCTATGTGCACTTTGGTTCATTCTGAGATAATAAAAAAACTGTTGTAAAAAATATATGCTGTAACTTGATTTCAAATAAAATATTTTTAAATTATAAAACTTACTTTCTAGCTTCATTGAATGTATTTTCAAAGAATATATCGACGGTCAAAAGGCAGTATAATAAGCGACATAAACTAAATTGTTCAGGAGAGCAGCTTAAAGTTTAAGATTGCAGAAAAATGCCATAAATTTTTTAATTTTTATCATATCGTTAAAATCAAAACAGCTCTAAAATTACAAAAAATAAACGCCTTCCCTGCCATTCCTATTAATGCGGTTTTACGATGTTTTACAATTTTTTTTGTCGCAAGCGCCTTTAGGACAAAAAAGACCAAAATCTTGTCGGTTACTCCAAAACCAGTTGTTTACTTGGGCATAAACAACACAAAAATCATTGTAGAACCTTTGAATCTTACATGGCTCTTCTATCGTTGACCAAAGAGCAGAAAAGTCAATATTTGTGAACTCGCCATAACTTGATTGATGTCCCATATGATTTTCGTCCAGATCGGAGCGAATGGATTTTGAAATTTTTTCAAAAAATCATTTAAGGTACTTACGTACCTTGGAAATTTTTCTTAAAAATGAAGTCTTCATATTTATTTATTTATTTATTTCAACGACACATTGTGCCTTTTACATACATGCTTAAAAAAAAAAACTTGAAAACAAAAAAGAGAAAAAACAAAAGTAAATAAACAAGCAAAAAGAAGGAAACACAAATATACATGAGCTACAATTAAAAGCAATCAGGGATAAAAAAGTATACCTACAACAAAATGATAAATTACATAAGTATACATCCATCGATATAAAATATTTTATTTAGATCAATGTATAAATCCCAAAAAAATAGAGAGAAGAAAAGAAAAAAACAGTCTGTGCATGTTTAAAATAGTAAACATAAATTAGAAGTAGCTGTAAATAAATCACAATTAAAAATAAATCAACATGATGCAACGTCTTTGACTTGACACCATACATTGTTAATAGCGCTGTCTCGCTCACGACATATGAAATGCTTTTGTTATTTTCTATGTAAGCAACGTGTCTCTACTCCGTCTTCAATCTATGTACATAACACCAAGGAAACGCATGAAATCACTATGGTAACGTGTTTGTTACTAGTGTTGTTGAAAGTATGAAAATATCTGATAAATTCTGAATTCAAAAATGTTCCCACCTCATTATGTACAGGATGACTTTCACAAGTATCTATTATCGCGAGCATAGAAGTTACATACTATAATGAGTACAGGAAAACGCGCGTCCCTGCTGGGCCCCCGCCGCAAACCGTCACCTCTTTGAGGTTAGGATTCCGACAACTGACAAGGGGGCCCCTTTGAGGTTAGGTTGCGCGCTTTTGCAGATGCCCGGCTAGAAAAAAAAGACTCCTCAGGGGGGTGTTCATGGCCCAACACCTTGCTCGCTTTCCACTGATGCTAAAGAGGTTCAAAATATAGATTATGGTAGGTAAACACAAGGTATAGGAAAGAGGTGGTTTATTTTAAATGGAAACAGACAATGGAGAGTATCACCACGCCAAAACTGACTGGGGAATCTAAGTTAAATTGGTAAACAGCTAGCATGTTCTAGACGACACACTGTGCACTTGGCTTGTGGCCAATGAGTCCATTAGACAAAATTTTGTCCAGCTAGCATGTTCTAGACGACACACTGTGCGCTTGACTTGAGATGGGTTGGCAAGCGTGTGGAAGCCCCATCAGGCTGGTGAGAAGGTTATAAAAGCCGCCGAAGCCCAACATTGAGGGACACAAGCTCCTTTAAGCCTGAACAGACAGCACCGACCAGACATGGCCAAAAAGATTCATCGTGGGAGGCCTGAGTCGCCGTTATTTCTGGCACCAACAGCCCCTGGCCGCGCCTGGGTTCCCCGTGGCGGATTCCTCTGAAGGGCGGAGCCCCTGCTCTCTACCCGCCGCAAGCACCCGCTTGGCTACTTGCTTTGTGCTGCTCGATATCCGGAGCCCCGTGCCCGAAGTTCTTTTAGGAGGACGGAGCGCCTGCCCCGTCCAGCCGAGAGCACCAGTCTTATCGCTGGCTGAGCCCCGTGCCGAAATTCCTCCGGAGTGTGAGCACCCGCCCTCCTCCCGCCAAAAGCGTCGCCGTGCCTAGAGGCCGGCGCACCGAACCTCGACTCTACCAGCCTCCAAGCATCAGGACTTCTGCCGTCACCGTGAGCGTGTCTCATCCTTTAATTCATTAACCAATTTAACTTAGATTCCCCAGTCAGTTTTGGCGTGGTGATACTCTCCATTGTCTATTTCCATTTAAAATAAACCACCTCTTTCCTATACCTTGTGTTTACCTACCATAATCTATATTTTGAACCTCTTTAGCATCAGTGGAAAGCGAGCAAGGTGTTGGGCCATGAACACCCCCCCTGAGGAGTCTTTTTTTTCTAGCCGGGCATCTGCAAAAGCGCGCAACCTAACCTCAAAGGGGCCCCCTTGTCAGTTGTCGGAATCCTAACCTCAAAGAGGTGACGGTTTGCGGCGGGGGCCCAGCAGGGACGCGCGTTTTCCTGTACTCATGTTTCTTTAATAATATTGAGAGCTTTCTTTCAACACACTTGAAACAAACTCCCGCGCCAACCCGCGCAGTTGCGTGACAGCGATAAAACACATCATACATGATTTACAAAAACACATCATACTGTGGTGGGGTCGTAAATTTTTAACCGTTGCATCCGTTGGATGCTGTTTTGTGGTGGTTTTGTGTTTTTGGCTGTTTTCACCGGCGTAAAATTGTGCAAAAAGTTAGTTGAAAATAAAACAATATTTGGTGCGTGAAAATGGTGTATCGGTGTTCGGTAAATGGTTGCGATGCGGATGGCAGTAAGTAAATATATATTTTAAATCAAACTTTCTTAAATCAAACTTTAGAAAAACATAAATATGTTGAAAACTGTTTTGTTTGCAGAGGACTTCAAAATGCACAAGTTTCCCTCACCCATCGAAAATCCCGAAAGGTTTCAGGCTTGGGTGCGTGCAATTAACGGCGATATTGAAAAAATGGAGCCTTGTGCAGTTTTTTCAGCCAAAAAAATATGCTCAAGGCATTTCGAAGAGAAATTCATCAGGGCACAGTCGAAGAAATTGTTCCCTCATGCAATACCTACGCTTTTCGTCAAAAGTAAGCTAACTTTTTTTACCATTCTTACACTTGTGCAACCTGTCTATTTTTATAATCAAGGCAACCAGACCCGCCTTCTTCAAACCACTTTATTGGGAGTGGCGTTTCTCCCCTGACAAATAATAAGTTCTTAGTTCTTGTGAAGGCTTCAAAAATTTCCCAATTACATCTGAGAATTGAAGAATACAGCGAAACTGCTCAGATTGAAATGGGCAATGGACGCACAGTTGATTTGAAACCTTAAGCCCAATTTATACTGGGTCAGGTTATACTCCCAACTTATAATCAATTTATACTCCCTCGGGAGCTGAGAAAACCCCGCTTCAACTGAAGTGGTTGGTGTAAGGCCGGCCCCCTTACCTGTAAAAATAAATAGGTCCCGAATCACCACAAGCGACCCCTTCGGGGACAACGCAGGCTAGAAGTTACACTATATGTGTAGCTTAGTTGCGTTTTTTTTTTTTAGTTGCTGTTGTCAGTCCACTGCCGAGTCAGTACTGACCTAGCACTGCCATTGTGTAAATTGATTCAAGTATGTACTGAGGCGACAGTTACTGTCGCGACAGTAACTGACTTCAATATTGCCGCTTGATATTTTTCAACAGCAGCGACTGTCGCTACAGTAAGTGACTGTCGCTACAGTAAGTGACTGTCGCTACAGTAAGCGACTCGCTACAGTAACTGACTTCAATATTGCTGTTTGATATTTTGCGGCGTCAGTCGTTATCCGCACCTCTTGCGCCAGTGCAACCGATGCCGTGTAAATGCTGGAGTCAGTCGCTGTAGTGTAACCACGCCGCGTCGCACCGAATAAAAAAATGATGCGAAAACTGAGCGACGCTGAAAATTTAAAGATCATACATCTTAACCGCGAAAATGAATGCAAAGAGCTTGATAAAAACATAAGCAAATAGTCTAAGTTTTTTGGCGTCATTCTCAAAACAAGTTTGTATTCCCAAGGATCTTCAATTCTCAGCTGGGTTAACAACAGAGCAGAACCTCCAGTTTTATCTCTGTCATCTATCCATTTTCTTACCCAAATTCGTTCAAGAGTTGCAGGGCTCATGTCCATTTGAGAATTGGGTTTTTATATTGTAGGTCCACATGCGGCATATGTGTGAGCGCGAAATTATGCGTGTCTGTAACTGTAACTGTAACTCTGTCGCCATTCCGCTAGGGGTGGCCAGAGCCTCTGCAGAGTTGCCTCCATTTTTTCCATTTTTCCCCGTGTCTGCTTGTGGGATTGCATTTAATATGAATCTCAAATGATACATATCCTTGCAGCTTAGATTTAGATCACATATGTAAATTTTCTCAACAAATTATTAACTTAGATTTTTTTATGTTTTCGAGAATTCATTTTGCCGCACTGAAATTAAGAGCCCTACATACCCTAAATCTGCCGTTTTTGTTTCTTACACTTTATGGTCTTAGAAAAAGAGTGACAGTAATGAAAAAAATCAAGCATGTTTATTAATTTTTTATCTTAATTATAAAGTTTGAACAAAATATATAACTTAAGAATTGCCACCACAAAAAAATATTTAAAAAAATACGTATTTTTCACTTCTGTAGCTACTTTCTCGTGTGTGCTATGTTTTGGAAATATTTTTTTTCTTTTTGTTTATAGAACTATACATTGTTTAGTGTAGTATCGGAACAGTTTTTTTATAATGTCAATAGTTTTTGAGTAAATGTGGAAAAACTGTGTTCTTCGATTTAATTTAAATTTAATTCATCAAGTAGTTTCAGTTTTTCCATATTTACTCAAAAACTATTGACATTATAAAAAAACTGTTCCAATACTACACTAAACAATGTATAGTTCTATACATAAAAAGAAAAAAAATGTATCCAAAACATAGTACACACGAGAAAGTAGCTACAGAAGTGAAAAAAACGTATTTTTCTAAATATTTTTTTGTGGTCGCAATTTTTAAGTTATATATTTTGTTTAAACTTTATAATTAAGATAAAAAATTAATAAACATGCTTGATTTTTTTCATTACTGTCACTCTTTTGCTAAAACCATAAAGTGTAAGATACAAAAACGACAAATTTAGGGTATGTAGGGCTCTTAAAAAAAGTGTGTGCATCCTACGAAATATCCTCGACTACTGATGAAATACTGACTGCATGTAAATATAGAGTTTTTGGGTCAATTTTTCGAGCCAGTTTTCGGCACCAGTATTGACGACAGCTACTGACCCAGTATAAATCGGCCTTTATTTCATATTTTAAGTTTTGCTATGTAAATTATGGCAATGACGGTTTGCCAAATGTGGCTCGCTTGCTATGTTTTTAGGCATCTTAATGCGTTCACCACGCGTTCACGTTCACAACAACACACCGGGTTCACTTCACTTCTGTCAATGACACTTTTGCAGCAGGGTTGCCAACTGCTTGTGATGTCACCACACCAAATAAGTTGCATACCATCTCTTAAGGCTTCGTCAACCAGGAATCAGGGCTTCCTGGGGGATTCAATGCCAGTAATTGACGCTAATAAAAGAAGTCAGCTGAGTCATCATCATCAGCATCCTTTCAGAAACTTGATGCTTAATTGTAATGGCTGATCCACACGTTTGCGACAAGTGCCTTGCAGCAAGCGCTTGGAAAACCAGACAGGGTTATCCACACGCTTGTGCGTGCGTCAGTGTGTTTCGAATAAACAATGAAAAGAGAGAAACTAAAAGAAACAAATAATTTGGCAAAGACGATGGTGGATGATCAAAATTCATAGAAACCGTACCGTACCAGAATGCGCGCGCACAAGTATGTGGGTGCCTGGCATGCGCATGCGCGAATTCCCTTTGACTTGCGTCAAAAAACCGACACTGGTCGGATCGGCGACAAGCCAAGCCAAACGGCCTTCCACACGCTTGGCTTGTAATGGCTTGGCAAGCATGTGGATGCCCCATTAGAGGCGTCATGGTCACATGGGACTTATTACTTCTGTTGCCAGTTTGATTTTTTGCATCGTCTGGTGGTTAACTTAATACTATAGTATAATATAATGGTATTAAGTTAACCACCTGATGATGCAAATGGATGTTTGCGAAACCGGTTGTGGTATAAAATAAATACTCAAGTAATCGAAAAAAAAGCTGTTTTTCTTATATTTTTTTATGTACCTATTGCATTTTCTTTCAGATACCAATGTTGAGTTAAATGACCCTTTGGCTTCAACTTCCAAAGTTATTATTCCATCATATGCTTGTAAGTACCTTGAACTCTTAAATCTATTTATTTCTTAAGGACACATTTTTAGTAAATTGTATTTGTTTAAAGCATTTCAAGATCTTATAACTGTTTCAAATAAGAGAAAGCAGTCAGCATCAGGAGAAGCTACAAGAGACGAAATCGACTCATCATCTACTGATGAAGATGTAGAAGGTATGCTTATTTATTTGGTATTCTATTTCGGATTCCTAATCCATTTCTATTGTTATGTAAATATAAATATTGAAATAAGTATGGGTAGTTATAGTGTTATGTAAATATAAATATTGAAATAAGTATGGATAGTTATAGTTATAAGAATCCTCAAAAGTATTGGTAGGTAAGATCGATAATTATGTATAAGTGTAGAATTCTCTAGGCTAAGTAGGTATTTGTTATAATTATAGGAATACTGTATTGCATTGGTAGGTAGGATTTTGGTTGTGTCTAGGTAGTACGTGAAACATCGAGAAGTAATAATTACTCTGGAACCTTCTAGCAACTATAGGTCTAGATTATACTGCTCTAAAGAGTATAAAGGGTGCAAATGGCCTGCAGAGCGGCCAGTATCATAGAGACTTACAAACACATCGAAGTCATCTGATCAGTGAACCAAAACCAAGTGGAATAATCGAGAAAGTAGTGTGAAAAATAAATTTTGTAACTGTGTAAAATAAATAACTATTGAAGAAGACCTGTGTATTTTTAATTTGAAGACAATTGAACCCTAATTTCGTAACAATTGGCGTCAGGTGCGGAATTGTCAAGAAAAATTAAGATCTTCTGTCTAAAAATAAATTAAATAAATTAAATAGTGTTAAAATGAACTTTATTCAAATTGAACTTTGTGTGAACTGACTTTTGTGAAAACAAGTGTTTATAAATTTTTGTTAAAAGAAAAGACGCAAAAGCAAGTTGCTTATAAATTCTGGAACATCATATGGAACATAATTCTGGACATAATTCTGGACATAACATAATGACTATTTTACCGCATTGAGAAAGTCATCAAATTGGACCATAGTTTTTTATTATTGTGTGTGATTAAAAAAAAAAAAAAAAAAAAAAAAAAAAAATCTTGAAAAATATTACAAAAGAACGTTCCAGATTCATCGAGAAAAAGTTTTTGAATAACTATCCTTTGTTTACAAGTGTGTGAATGTACATTAACTACCTACCTGTGTGTTTGAAAGACTTGAGACGAAATAAATAATTATGTACTATCAGACATTATTATGTTAAAAAAAAATATTGGTGAATTAGCGCTAGTTCAGACACGGCGGGAACCGTGCGATTATAGAATCGCATGGAAATCGCGCGGGTCTTATTTATATGAGTTAGTTAGTAATCGTTCAGACATAACCGCGCGGTTAATCAAGCCGCGCGGTTACCGCAACCCAACCGCCAGAAAATAGAATCGCGCTGCTCCCGCGCGTTTCTATTACTGTGGAGTCTTTACTTCGCGTTCAGTTGCGTTGCGGATACCGCGCGGTGAGCACGTCACTGTTCGTGAGTTCGCCATGGATCGTTTCGACACTGAACTATTTATTGATGAGCTTGGCCTCAAATGCGTTTCAGAGCATGAAATATCTTGCCTGATCAGTTCAATTAGTTCATCAAAAGATTTTATTGACATTCTCAAATAGTCAAAAAATTTGTTATCATACATTCTTAATTTGGGATATAACGTTACGAACTGACCATGTACTAGTCGGTCACGTAATATTGGATGCACCCAATACCGCCTTTTTCTTTTCTTTTTTTTAAGGAGCAACCACAGTAAACACACTTCTTCGTCGACCTCCATTTAGAAACTGACGAATCGCATACTAACCGCGCGTGTCTGAATAGCATCACAATTTTGCGGTTTGAAACCGCGCGATTCGTAAACGCGCGGTTCCCGCCGTGTCTGAACTAAGGCTTAAAAATAAATATTAAAAGACAGTACCTACCAATCAGTGTAATCAGATAAATTATTATTTTGCTAAAGTACGTATTCAAAACAGCTATATATATAAAACTCAAAACTTGTATTAAATAAATTTAAAAATATTTTTGTTTTGAAGTAAATTTTGAAAAAAAATGGCAACCAAAGTGAACATCAAGGACCTCAAAGTCACTGAGCTTAAAAATGAGCTTCTGGAGAGGGACCTGGAGACCTCAGGAGGGAAGGCGGCCTTACAGGCACGCCTCATGGAGGCCTTAGAACAGTCAGGCGAAGACCCAGCATACTTTGTCATGGCATCTGGGGGAGACCGCGCCTTGGACGAGCTAAATATCAGCATCACAAAGTCTATGAAGGAGGAGCTAGCCGACAATTCAAAGACCCTGAGGGAAGACCTGAAGGCGGAGATGGCTGACAACGCCAAGACCCTGAAGGCGGAGATGGCTGACAACGCCAAGACCCTGGAGGAGAAGATGACTGGGCTGGAGGAGAAGATGACCAGCAACCTAGCCGGGCTGGAGAAGAAAGTGGCAGAAAGCTCGCGAGCAATGTCGGAGATTGAGGCCCGTGTGGCAAGCCTGGAGGATCGTCTGCGTGCCGAGCTGGCTGACAAGTGCCAGATGGAGTCCACCAGAATATCCCCCAAAGACGGCCTTCACGACGAGACCGACCAGGGATGCTCAACTCCAACCAGGGTCACTAGAGGGGATGACGACCCTTCGCTGTCGAAGCACAACCTTCCGACCTTCGACGGGAAGACGTCGTGGGAGGAGTATTTGACCCTCTTTGAGACGGCTGCCATGATGGGAGCCTGGAGCCAGCAGAAGAAGGCTTCGGTTCTCAGCCTGTCGCTCCGAGGAGACGCTCTCAGGGTTCTGCAGGCCATACCCCTGGACAACCGTGGTGACTTTGGGCAGCTGAAGCAGCGCTTGGATATGCGCTATGGCCACAAGTGCCTGGAGCAGCTGTACAAGTCGCAGCTGAACACAAGGGTGCAGAAGCCCAACGAGAGCCTCCAGGAGTTTGAAATGGACATCGCCCGCCTGGTACGAGACGCTTACCCGACAGCCTCCGACGACATCTGTGAGAGCTTGGCAGTGGACAAGTTCCTAAATGGATTGCGGGAATGGGAGACGCAACAAGCCGTAAAACTGGCCCATCCCAAGGCTTTGAACGAGGCGCTCAGCCAAGCTCTCGAGTTTGAGGCTGTCAAACAGTCCATCAGGGGCCACGCCAGGGTTCGTGCAGTCGAGGCAGAGGAGGTCAAGCTACCTACAACCGAGGAGCTAATTGAAAAAGTGCTGGAACGTCTGAGACCTCGAAGACGAGACCCACGCTGCTGGAACTGCGGACAGCTGGGCCACCTTAGCACCAAGTGTCCCAAGCCTCAGAAACCCAGAAAACAGGCTGCGGAAAACTAGAAAGGGTTAATGGGAAGGGGCAACCGTTGACCCACGCTGGAGAGGCCCTGAAATCTGCTGCTACTGTCGCAACCGTGAGAGGAAAAGCCAGCAGCATTTTTATCAATGGCATAATAGATGGAGTAACTCGTGAACTACTGGTGGACACGGGAGCAACCAGGACAATTCTGAGACGCGACATAGTGGCACGAGGTAAGCAGATTGCACCAACAAAGTGGTCTCTGCACACCGCCACGGGAGAGTCAGCACAGGTGTATGGGGAGACGATTGCCACCTTCCAAATTGGCAGCACCACTTTTGATCATCGGACGTTGGTGGCCAACATTGAAGAAGACGTTATATTGGGAATGGACATACTGGACAGATTTGGGTGCAGTTTAAATTTAAAGAAAGGGTCCATTAAAATTGGAAATGAAGAAGTCATCCTGCAAAGACGGAAAGAACTGGCTGCACGTGTTATCCTAGCCAAGAATACCGAAGTGAAGGGGCGATCCGAGATGATAGTGAGTGCCCGCCTGGATTCCAGTAGTACAAATGACCAAATCTGTATGATAGAACCGGAGAACATGGACAATGTTAACAAAGGAGTCATGGTGGCAAGAACAGTGATTCGCGCAAAGGAGACCATTCCTGTCAAGATCATGAATGTGAACAGCTACCCAGTTAAAATGAATGAAGGTTTTGTTTTGGGCAGATGTGAGAGGATAACTTCCATTGTGCAACAGATGACAAACATGTCATGCGAAGGAAACAAATTGTCAACACAATTGGAAGCCCTGGTCCACGACGCTTCCCAAGGTCTAACCGAGGAAAACAAACGGAGAGTGAGGAGTTTGATCTGCCGCTACCAGAACATTTTCGAGGACTCTAATGGCCGTCTGGGAAGAACCAAGGTAGTGCGACATAGCATAGACACCGGAGAAGCGAGACCAATTAAACAGGCTCCAAGAAGACTACCCTTTGCAAAGCGGGAAGAAGCTGACAAGATCATCAAAGACATGAGCAAGGATGGCATCATAGAACCATCAAGTAGCCCTTGGACATCCCCGGTGGTACTGGTGAAAAAGAAGGATGGTACCACGAGATTTTGTGTGGACTACAGACTGCTCAACGATGTTACGAAAAAGGATAGTTACCCTCTGCCAAGAATTGACGACACCTTGGACACATTGGCAGGATGCACCATTTTTTCCACATTGGACCTGAAAAGTGGCTACTGGCAAGTTGAATTGGATGCCAAAGATAAGGAGAAAACTGCATTCTCGACTGGATCTGGACTTTGGCAGTTCACCGTGATGCCATTTGGCTTATGCAATGCCCCCGCCACGTTTGAAAGGCTGATGGAGAATGTGCTGCGAGGACTGTCATGGGAAACCTGCCTGGTATACTTGGATGACATAATCATCCTGGGAAAGGACTTCAACCATCAGTTGAGAAATCTGGAGCAAGTTTTCGGGCGACTACAAGACGCTGGACTGAAGCTCAACCCGAAAAAGTGTAACCTGTTCAAGAAACAAGTAAATTACCTGGGACACATAGTTTCTCAACGTGGAGTTGAAGTTGACCCTGCCAAAATCAAGGCAGTAAGAGACTGGCCCGTGCTGAAGGACAAACATGAAACTAGGAGTTTCCTGGGGCTGTGCACTTATTACAGGAGGTTTGTGCCAAGATTTGCGGACATTGCAAAACCGCTCACCAAGCTTACGGAAGAAAACACTCGCTTCCATTGGAGTGATTCCTGCGCACAAGCATTTGAAGAGCTTAAGGGAAGATTAACAAGTGCCCCCATCTTGAGCTACCCACGAAAAGATGGAAAGTTCATTCTGGATACCGACGCTAGTAATGTGGGGATAGGAGGTGTCCTTTCCCAAATACAGGATGGGCATGAGACTGTTCTGGGTTACTTCAGTAAAGTGCTTTCCAAGCCAGAACGAAATTATTGCGTGACCAGACGAGAGCTTCTTGCCGTGATAAAATCAGTGGAACACTTCCGCAAATACTTGTACGGGAGAAAATTCACACTACGGACTGATCATGCTGCACTGGTTTGGCTTCTGAAATTCAAAAACCCAGAAGGGCAAGTGGCTAGATGGATTGAAAGGCTCCAAGAGTATGATTATGACTCCGAACATAGACCTGGCACGCTTCATCGAAATGCGGATGCATTATCCAGACGACCATGCGCCAGTGACTGCAAACATTGCAGCAAGATGGAGGACAAGGTAGCAATTGTCCAAAGGACGACCACCGAAGATGAGGACTGGCAAGATGAAAAATTGGCGCAAGACCAACTGAATGATCCGGACTTGAAGTATGTGATGGAATGGGCGCGAGAAGGAGAAAGGCCAACCTGGGAAAAACTCGCCCCCTTATCACCAACTGTCAAGGCTTATTGGGCTCAATGGGGATCCATAGTGATAGAAGGAGGGTTTCTGAAACGAAAGATCGAGAAGGAAGACGGCACACTTAGAAGAAAGCAAACCCTCGTTCCGAGGAGCCGAGTACCGGAAATCCTTGGACTGCTGCATGGAGGAACTTCTGGAGGACATCTAGGCGTTAAGAAGACGCTGGAGAAAGTGAAAGAGCGATTTTACTGGATCAACTGCAGCGAAGACGTCAAAGATTGGTGTCGAAAATGTGTAACCTGTGCAACGGCCAATGGACCGCAAAGGAAAAGGCGAGCACCAATGCGTCAGTACAATGTTGGCAGCCCCTTTGAAAGAATCGCCATCGACATAGCTGGCCCATTTCCTACAACTGAGAAGGGTAACAAGTACATCATGGTGGTGATGGATTACTTCAGCAAGTGGGTGGAAGCTTACTCAATCCCTAACCAAGAGGCCGTAACCGTGACTGAAGTTCTAGTTACCGAATTTATCAGCAGGTTTGGCGTACCCCTGGAATTACATTCTGATCAGGGAAGGAACTTTGAAGCTGCTATCTTCCAGCAAATGTGTGAGCGGCTAGGGATCTACAAGACCAGGACCACTGCGCTACATCCACAGTCTGATGGAATGGTGGAAAGGATGAACCGTACCGTGGGGAGGTACTTAGCCAAAGTAGTGTCTAGCCATCAGCGGGACTGGGACCGACATCTGCCTTTGTTCTTATTGGCTTACCGGTCGGCTGTTCAGGAAACGACGAAGAAGACTCCCAGCAGCATACTGTTTGGGCGAGAAATGCGACTTCCTTGTGATCTCAAATTTGGCTGCAAACCAGGTGAAGACCTAGCCGGAGAAGACTATGTGACAGACCTTCGCAGGAGGCTGGATGACATCCATGATCAGGTCCGCATGAACATCGGGGAAGCCAGCGATCAAATGAAGGAGCGCTATGACACCAGAGCTGACAGCATGGGGTACAAAGCTGGTGACTGGGTGTGGCTTTTTGACCCCAAGAGGCGCCAAGGATACTGTCCGAAACTTCAGCGTTCCTGGGACGGGCCGTACGAGATCTTGGAGCGCATCAACGATGTGGTCTACCGCATAAAAAAGAGACCAAACGGAAAACCAAGGGTCGTGCACTACAATCGCCTCTCACCATACCTAGGCGATAATGATGACCAACCAGCCCAAAAAGTACGACAGTGCGTCGCATCCGAAAGATCACCAGCCTTTGAGACGTTTTGGGAGAACGCGAAGGCAGGGCAGAAGTTTCGCCATGGAGTGACCACAGAAGTCCACAAGGACTTATTTGAGGTCACTAGGGACCACACACTGGCATGCAGTGTACCGGAAGATCTAGATATGTCTAGAGGAATTGCACGGGTCTTCCGATACAAATTCGGAGAACCGCAACCCTCGAGCAGCCCGCAAGGAAGAGCTCTGAGACTACCGAAGGGGCGTCAACAAGCATACTGCCTGGTTGTCCCGGATTCCAGCAACCTGGAAGAGGACTACAGGGCATTGTGGGACGGCCTTGTTGAGCTGCGTGACTACATGTTGGAGGATCAGCAGGCGCGTCTGGCAATACCGAAGATGGGTGGCGGCCGCGCTAATCGAGACTGGCGGATAATCCGGAGTATGATTGAAGCAGTGTTCTCGGGAGTCGGCATCAGCGTCATGGTGTGCTGCGAGCAAGCGCAGCCGAGAGCCAGTGGGGAGAAATCCGTGGACTGCCACTTCTTCCTGACCACAGGGTGTCGACGTGGATCAGCATGCCCCTACCTACACAGAGTCAAGACTGTTCCGGGACGAAACAGTCTAGGTGGGGGGTAGTGTTATGTAAATATAAATATTGAAATAAGTATGGGTAGTTATAGTGTTATGTAAATATAAATATTGAAATAAGTATGGATAGTTATAGTTATAAGAATCCTCAAAAGTATTGGTAGGTAAGATCGATAATTATGTATAAGTGTAGAATTCTCTAGGCTAAGTAGGTATTTGTTATAATTATAGGAATACTGTATTGCATTGGTAGGTAGGATTTTGGTTGTGTCTAGGTAGTACGTGAAACATCGAGAAGTAATAATTACTCTGGAACCTTCTAGCAACTATAGGTCTAGATTATACTGCTCTAAAGAGTATAAAGGGTGCAAATGGCCTGCAGAGCGGCCAGTATCATAGAGACTTACAAACACATCGAAGTCATCTGATCAGTGAACCAAAACCAAGTGGAATAATCGAGAAAGTAGTGTGAAAAATAAATTTTGTAACTGTGTAAAATAAATAACTATTGAAGAAGACCTGTGTATTTTTAATTTGAAGACAATTGAACCCTAATTTCGTAACACTATTATTATGATTTGATCAAATTTTCTAGACTCATGTTATATTTTTCTATCTATAATAGATCATGTTTTTCTATTTTCAGGTAGATTTTTTAAAAGTATTTGTAAAACCTGCTGTTTGTTCAAATATCTTATGTGTAAAATATTCTTTCAATCATGTCTTATTTTCAGAAACTCGGCCGCGATTTCGCAAAGTATACATGCGTCAGCCAAAACGTACTCCTATCATTGTTTCAAAAGATGAAAAAGGTAAGAATTCATGTTGATTACTCTATTACAAAAATACTCAAGGTTGTTGCAGGAAGATGGGAAAAATGCAACGTATTCCCAACCAGTTTACACCAACGCGCGTCCACGAAGACAACGAAAACCGCCATGTCGCTTTGCAAACTCGCCTTGAAGATGCTTTCTGCTCGTGAAAGCGAAACGTCGGCAGATGTGGGAGCTGCAAATAGAACATGGTCAAACCTTAAAGAACATAAAAACAATTTTTTTAAATTATTATTTCATTAAAGTATTTTTTACATACACGGATTATTGACAGTCTTCTAACTTTATTCTCGTGAGTAGAAAAAAATTGAAAGTAACATTTTTAAGATTTTAAAAACATAATTTAGAAGTCTGCTACAAACGGAATATCTCAAAAATCTAATTTAAATCTAAGCTGCAAGGATATGCATCATTTGAGATTCATATTAAATGCATTCCCACAAGCAGACACACATAATTTCGCGTTTGTTCATAAATTCTTCTTTCATCCTGACCAAAAATTCCTTCAAAATAATTCATCCATCTCTTGGTTAGGGGTTTTTTTTATTTCCTTTATTCTTCATAATAATTGTAATATTGAGAGGTTCTAAAGTTTTCAATTGGAGAGTTATTAATAACTGAGATCTCATGGGATTTTGTTTATTGTGCAAAACAAATTATACAATTAATTTGTGTACTTTTAGAAAACATTGCTGGAACATCAAATAGTGAGGATTTGGACGTTTCGTTGCAAGGAAGTCTTTGGGTAACACCACCAGGTAAGCTTATAATCATTTTTGGACATGCTTTAATTCCTATCCCATTTTGGTGTTTATTTATCAAACCCCATTATAAAATACCGCCTTCACAAGAAATAAGTACCAGCCCCTTCGGGAGCTGGGAAACCCCCACTTCAACTGAAGTGGTTGGTGTAAGGCCGGCCCCTTACCTATAAAAATAAATAGGTTCAACTTGCCACATGCAACCCCTTCGGGGATAACGCGGCAAGAAGTACACTATATGTGTAGCTTAGTTGTGTTTGCGTTTTATCATTCCATAGTATGTTATTAAGCAAGTTTATATATCAGCAGCTACAAAGCAACTAGGCTTCATCGGGGTTATGGCCGAGGGGGCCAAGAGGGCTGATCTTTCAAGCGTGTTTCGAATGGACAACGTTGGTTCGATCCCCGCTTGGGTCATTTGACTATAACTTTGACCCTTGTTCAACAGATGATATTGGGTAATTATTATTTAATAATTCATTAAAAATAAACAATAATAAATTATGAAATGATGATATTAATACCTGTTTCTGGCCAGGGAGAATAGGTTGGTGAATTGCATTCCTCTTCACAAATCTATTTTTTAAAAATATATAAATAAATAACTCAAATGCAACAAAGCTGCTTATTTAGTGCAACTTCTGACTGCGTTGGCCCCAAAGAGTATTTACACTTTTTGAATAATAGACGAACGGTTAACCTCAATTGCCATGCAGAGAGGGTACTTCTTGAAATATGTACTTCTCCCGTAACGGTTTGTCTCGTACCCTAAAAGTGTAATTAATGTTGAAAGAATAGAAAATAGGTCAAACGACTGTAAATTCACTTAAAATTTGCCAAAACATTTATTTTTACAGGCTAGGGGGACAGTGTGTTTTAAAACAATAAAAAAATTCATGAATAATAATTCATTAGATTTTGTAGGGTTTGTGTATTCACACAGTGAAAATTCATTTTATTTAAAATCAAATTATTTTTTATTAAACATTTTTTATTTTCACAATAATATTTTAAATCTCGAGTACTTTCGACCTTCAATATTCAGGTCATTATCAAGAGTGATGTATATAAAATTAAAATTATTAAGTCTTGATATGTCACTCTTGATAATGACCTGAATATTGAAGGTCGAAAGTACTCGAGATTTAAAATATTATTGTGAAAATAAAACAACGTTTAATAAAAAATAATTTGATTTTAAATAATAATTCAATTTTAAAAAGTAATAATTTCAATTTTAAGGTCCAGTTCGCATTGTAGTAGAAAGTTCAGACCCATTAAAGAGGAAAGGCGTTTCTAAACGTATGTATTGAACACAAAATATTCATTATAAGTTATTGGTGAAATTAATTTTACTTAAACTTCACTTTTGGTTTCAGGATTATTCTCGAATGATCAGCCAGAAGGTAAACTTACAAAACTTGAGTGCAGCATGAGATTTGTTTGCTTCACATATATTATAATTTGTTGCTTTACTTCTTTTAGGTTTTTTATCTACAGTCGGTGTGACTCAAGTGGCACATCTCACACCGAAAGCCAAGAAACTCTACAAGCATGCACAAAACATGAAACTAAAAGCATATAAACATAAAAAAAGAGCTTCTTCGTTTAAAGAACGGCTTGCAGCAGCTAAAAAAGTACTTTTGAGAGGAAATATTGATTTGTTAACGAAACAAATGACAACGGCTGCAAAGCTATTTACTGCTATGCAGTTTTCTCAAACCCCAAAAAAACCACGAGGCCGACGCTTCACCTTGGATGAAAAAGTGCTAGCGCTTGCCCTGTACAAATATAGCCCGAAGGCGTACAGAATGCTGTATAGATTATTCACGCTGCCTGCCGCTAAGACACTTTGTCATTTGTTACAAAGAATCCAATTAAGCCCTGGGGTTAACAATCTCATATTTGAGAATTTGACCGAAGTTGTCAAAAGCTTGAAATGCAGCAAGTGCTGCAATCTCATTTTTGACGAAATGAGTATAACTCCTCATTTAAAATACAATGAGAAAAAAGATCTTATTGAAGGGTTTGAGGACTTTGGATACAGGCGATCCAACAATTTTGCAGACCATGTGCTCGTATTCATGGTCACAGGAATAGCCAAACCCTTCAAGCAGCCCATTGCCTACATTTTCAATAAGGGGGGTTGTAAGAAACCTGATTTAATGTGCTTAGTGAAGCAAATGATAGATGCTGTGAGTCGCACAGGTTTGGGAATTATATTGTCAGGACTGTTGTGACTTTCCTTGAAGAATGGATAATATATATTTTTTTTATACATTGCAGGTCTTCGAGTATGCTCCACAATTTGTGACCAGAGTGCCGTCAACGAAAGTGCCATACGGCAATTGGTGGATGACACAAAAGGATCGTATTTAAGAGAAGCAAAGGAATGGAATGGCGGATTTTTTGAAATAAATGGGGAAAAAATTTGGCCCTTATTTGATCCTCCTCATCTGATGAAGGGGATCAGAAATAATCTGTTAACGAAGAACCTAGAGTTTGAAGATGAGAATCATATTAAAAAAACTGCTAAGTGGGAGCACGTTGAAAAATTGTATTTTATAGATGTGGGTGCAGCAAAAGCCCGAGTTCTGCCGAGACTTACGGACCTTCATGTCATACCTGGGCGCATACCCAAGATGAGGGTTAAATACTGCACACAAGTGTTTAGTCACCGTGTTGCAGCTCTGATGTTTTTGTTAGCAAGTGAGTACTTTTTTTTAAATAAGTATGATCAGTAGTTAAGGAATTCCCTAGTATATTGGAGTGCATGGAAGTGAAAATGAGTTTTCGGAATGAATAGAATGAAATTGTGTATGAAAGTAAAGAGAATGAATACATTTCATTCTTCATTCTCTATCAATTCATTATCAACTGTCAAAGTTTGGTAGTACTTATTGAAAGGCCCTATTATATTGGTATCGGTACATTGGTTTTATCTTGTATACTAGCAAAACATCCGGAAGAATTCAAAAATGCAAAATTTAAGAAATTTTAATTATTAACATTTATTTTTCAGAGACTTCCCTTCTGCCAACTGAAGCCGAGGATACAGCTGACTTGCTCCTTTTTTTTGACAAGCTCTTTGATTCCGTGAATTACGGAGGTCAACGGGAAAATAAGGAATTTCGCTGTCCTGTAAGAAAAGATTCTTTCCATCATGAATTCTGGCTTGAAGCATTGGCGACATTAAGCTCCATGGAGTACAAAGGAGGAAGAAAAAAGATCCCTTGCTTGTATAACTGGGTAAATACAATCAGGGGATTTAGGGAAATCATAGAATTTCTTTTTAATTCAGGGTTTAAACAAGTTTTCTTGAGAAGATTTAATCAAGATCCTCTCGAAAACTTTTTTGGATCCATTCGCAGCCAAGGGTGTAGAAATGTAACGCCCAGTGTCACTGATTTTGAGGGAAGTTATAAAACGTTACTTGTTAATAACTTAATCTCTATCAGGTCAGTGGGAATGAACTGTGAGGATCAGAAAGGTGATTGTTTGCAGACACTTCGTTCCTTTTTGCTTAGCGAACCTAGTGGCGTAAGTCAAGTATCTGATTCTGGATCAAGTAGAGATGTCGCATCATTAGATTGTACTTTCAGACGTGAAGATACACCTTTACAAAAAAATGCAGCAGATTTTGTTGCTGGCTTTGTTGCAAAAAAATTAAAGCAGCGAATTTGTAAGAGCTGTAAAAATTGTTCCCTAGACATTTTAGACACCTCAACTGATGCACATGGTGTCATTAAGGCTAGGGAGTATCACCCCGGCAAAAAATGGTTAATGTATCCATCTCAGAAGCTATCTGAGGCTTATGGAGATATTAATCATTTAATTCATATGTTCTTACAAAGTAATTGCCATAAAAGAAATATTAAAAAAGAAATTTCTAATTTAATTTATACTCTCATTGATTTTAGCTTTTTGACGTGTGATAAACACAAAACTTTAATTATTTCCGAGCTAATTACTATAATGGTGAGAATAGTAGTACACAGGTGGTGCAAAGAGGTTTCTAATGTTCTAATTGGAAAAGATAGCCGGGTGGATGGAGATGATGTAATTAAAAAGTCTGCCTTAGAAAGATATAAGAAATTTGCAAAAAACAAAAAATTTCACAAATAATCAAAATGTATGATCAGAAATAAACAAAGTAATGGCTTTTGTTACCACATGCGAAATGCTAATACAGCTCCAGTTATTATTCCTATTTCACTGAAGTTTCTCAATTTCTTAGTATTCTAAATATATCCTTGCGTAAAAGTTTTTTTTGATTATTTAAATGAATTCTTCATGTGCTTTTCTATTTCTTGTTGTTAGTTAAATCTTGTGGCAATTTTTTATGTATGAACACTTGATTTTTTTTAATTCTTAAATAATGCAATCCGAGCATTTTTTTTTGGCGAGCTGACATCGGTGTTTCTGTCCTTACCAACTGTTATCAAAATCTTTGTACGCTTTTACCCGACGCAATATTGTCTATGCCAATTCATGCAAAGCCCTCATTGTTATTTTACTTCCACCTGCATACTATCACCTTTTTGATTCTTAAAATTTTGTCCTTGCTTCTGTCCTTTGTATTCATTACTAAATTCACATGCATTATCACGGGAAAAAAATGCTGTCAATTTTTTGTATGTCTAATAAGCTTACCATTTGCAAATATTTTTTGTATACTTTCATTTAACAAATTCAAGTTATTCATTAAACCCAAATAGCATTATTCCGCAATATTTCATAAGTTTGTGTTCATTTTGACAGAATTCAAATAACTTCTAATTGTTTTGGAAACAGGTAATCTGTAAATTATTCAATTTTTTTATTTTATTCTGACTGTAACAGATTTTTAAAATAAAGTAAACATAATGGGCATTATGGACAAAACCCAGAACACTGTTTTGGACTTATTCGCTCGAATAATTCATTAGATTTGTCTTTACACTACTTTTAAACTACTAACAGGCAGTACCGGCGTTAGGGTTGGGCGCGGTCGGGCGACCGCCCAGGGCGCCAGGTATGAAGGGGCGCCGCAGGCGCCCCTTTATATTTTTTAGTAATTTTGAAATTTTTGGGGCATTAAAACTCGAAAATATTTATTTTTCGTAAACAGTAAAAATTGGACCTGTAAAGTAATTGTTAGATACATCTTAGAGAAATGAAAAAAATGATTGAATATATTTTTTATTGTGTTATTGCTAGGTATGTTTCTTTTTACTTTTTACTTTAAAAAGGTACATATTTATTTCACGACCTTGTTTTTTATTTCGTTAAATGTTTTAATCATGAATGACTGAAATTATTTTAAGGAAGATGATTTAAGAAATGGACTATCAAAGAAGTATGATTGGGAAAAAAACAAAGTGACAGGGTGAGGAATGATCTTGTTAGAGAAGAATGTGGTGTAAGAGAAAGTGTGAAATTGAAGATTAAAAGAAGTTTGCTAAGATGGTTCGGGCATAGAATGAGTGATGAAATAAAGTATATGTTGCAAGAATAGATGGATGTCGTGGTAGAGGAAGACCGAGAAAGGTATAGAGGGATAAAATTTTTGAAATAGCGAATAAATGGGATTTCCAGAGTCATAATAAAAGGAGGGTTTGTATGAAAAAGGTTATGACTCTGGATGAAATAAAAGAAGTATGCAAGGACAGGAAGAAGTGGCAGCTAATCTGCAATGATGATTTGTAATGTTGGTTTATTAATTTGTTACATTTTTTGGATAGGAAATTATTGACTTTTTTGTATATATTTCTTTTTAAGGTTTTGTTCTTTTCTTATACTTAAGCGTTATTTATTATTTGTATTCCTTGACTTATAGGTTAGTATGAGGCTGACCACTCATACTGTAAAAAATGGTTCACTTTGCCAATGTCACCCCTGTGTTAGGGAAGGTCGGCAAAAGTTGTAGCGCTTATGTTCATTTGAGATTTGGATTTTATTTATAAGTGCACAATCAGCATTTGTAAGCGCGAACTACACGTGTTTGTTCGTGGGCATTAGAATGGTTACAACGATTATTTTATTTTGTTTTTCCGATTGCCGCCTCCTAAAATGTGCCAATTGACTAAAAAAAAATATTCACGGAGTTTCAGGATCATAAAATAACGGGAAAGCGAGGCTCATCGACGTTATATTTGAGAAAATAGCCCATTTTTAATTTAAAAATGATAGATTTTTCAAATAAAATAAAAACCTTTTATTTTCTAAGCCTTCATTTCAATAAAATGGGAAGATTATCTTGACGTTTTATTCTTGCAATTATTTTTTATAGAACTGTTAGTTTTGAAGATATTATTTTATGTAGACTTGACACATTCCTAATCGGCCTGCTTAGAAAAATGAAACAACGATTTTTAAATACTTTTTTTCAGTTTCCCCTCTCATAATATTATGTGCCAATTGATTAAAAATGAGATATGTAAAGTATTAAGGATAATACATAAGTCTAAAAAAAATCCTCTGCTCTCATTATCTTTTAATTTGAACATTAAAAAGATTTAAACTGTTTTCAAAAGAAGGATATAGGAGTAAAGAAAAACAAATACGTTTAGTAAAAAGAATACAAATATGTAAATGTATATTTATATAGTTGTAATTTAATTAAAACATGCAGGTAACATGCAGTAATTGAGCATTTATGGGGTAACACCTTTGACAAAGGAATCTGGAAAAAATTTACGACATTCAGCTACAACGCGCAATAAAGATTGTCGATGCTCTTCATTTTTCGTAGTGCAAGAGTTGAAATCTTGAATTAATTTCACACCCTTTCCGCAGTGTCATTAACTACCCTTAAATAATTTTCGAATTTTTTGAGTTTTAAGTAATTAAATTTTTTAGACCATTCATTGGGATCAGACTGTTAAATCTATATTAATTTAAATCGCTTAAGAAAGTTCAATGTTTCATACGTAATTCAACTTCTTTGTTTAATAAATATTCTAGATGTTCAAGTAAGACCTTTGCTTTTACCATCCTATATGTAGTTATTTTGATCTTTAAGGGCCATAAATTTTCGGCATTTCTCGGCTATGTTTTTATAACATTGCTTGCCACAGATTCGTCAAAAAATGCAAATGCGACTTGTTCTGGATTTAGATACCATAAATGATTAATAAATTGTAACATTTTTTTATCGAGGGGGGGGGGGCCTTAAAAAATCTCGCCCAGGGCGCTGGTAGTGCTAAAACCGGCACTGCTAACAGGTCAATGTTTAAGATGATGCCCACCTCTGCTATTGCACTTATAAGAACGCAACACAACTAAATATGTTAAATTATTATGTGTAATCTCTAAATATCACAAAAAATACACATTAATACTGATATTCATTTCGGAAAATATTTATGTGAATTTACCTTTAAATCTTTTTTTTTTGCATTTTACAATGTAATGCGCTTTACATAAAATGCGCTTTACATCAAACTCAAATATTGTATTTGATCACTTCTTAAAATAATTTTAATTTTATTTGACCCTAGCAAGATTGATTAGAAGATAAGCTTAGGTAATGTTAATTAAAATTTGTTTTCTGTTAGTTTTTGATGTCCTTACATGTTATAATTTGTTGATTTTTAAAATATTATTTGCTGTGTATGTTCCTTGACTTATAGGTTGGTATGCGGCTGACCACCCATGCTGTAGAAAATGGTTCACTCTGCCAATGTCACCCTTGTTTCAGGGAAGGTCGGCTGGAGTTGCAGGGTGTGTGTTCATCTGAGATTCGGGTTTTTATATTGTAGGACTACATGTGGCATGTTTTAGCGCAAACTTGAACAGGTCTGTTTTGTGAAAATGCATATAGTGTGAGTCTCTAATGTTACTTATATTTTGCAACGTAGATTAGATTAGATAATGTCATAGTCACTTTTGGTAAATTATGAAACTATTGTGAAAATTTAAAGATAATCGTAGGCGCTGTTTTTGAGCAAATCGCATTTGAAATTTTCAGCTTTTCGGAAGCCATCTTGAATCTGGTGAAAAATGTTGCATCATCAATTCAAGTTTATAATTTTTTCCTTCTATTACACCTCAAACGAATGTAAATATTAAGGCCCGGTAGTTTCACATTTTAAGCGGTTCACACGGTCACGAATCGTCGAAAAAAATCCGTTGGATTACGCTTCAAACCGGCCAAACACTCTTTCGAAGTGCTCACAGTCAATAAACGCGCCACCCATCGCTCCGACAGCTTCCTGAAATGCATGAAAAAGGTGATGGATATGAATGAATCAAAATAGGTATGTAAGGATAGGAAAAAATGGAGGCAGCTCTGCAGAGGCTCTGGCCACCCCTAGCGGAATGGCGACAGAGTTACAGTTACATTTCTATGTTCTTCATTACTCTATTCCAAAACACATGATTTAATGTAAAAATTTGGTTTGCTGTATTATTTAAGAATGTATATTTATGGAAACTTGTATATTTTATTTGAATAGAAAAATAAAATTAAAACAAAAAAAAATCTTTTATTTCACATGACCTCACCATTAATGTTTCCCGTAATATAAAAAATATATAGAGATACATTTTGGGTAGAAGTGATATTATACATTCCATAATATTATCAAAAGCTTCCATATATTTCTTATAGGTGGCTAAGATTCTGGCATTCCCCTTTTTTTTATTCAGTGGGATCTCTATAAACCTATAATACTCTGTGATCATACTGTTATCTTATATATAAAAAAGGAGAGGGTATTTGCGTCTGTTTTTTTCGAATTTGCAAAAATGTTTTTCCAACAAGTGTTTCTATTGACGGACTGGACTAAACCTCATATCCAGAATTTTTGGTGTTTGTTTGTTTGTTTGTGTGTTTGTATATTTGTACCATTATAGGCGCCCAGACCGTTTGCAGCACGATGCTGTTATTTTGCATACCCCCATAAAATGCTCAAACTTAAGCAACTGTCAGGGTCCGGATGACGTCACGTGCATATTTCGCATACCTGCCATACAGACTGAAATTTGAAATCTTGCCGCTGGCGGCCATTTTGAATTTACAGACTTGATATTCGAAACGGTCATGCCTCTCAGTAATTTTAACAACTTTTGGAAGAAACTTTTTCGCAAAAAGTAAATTCTTCAAACTAAATTTGTAAATACCTACATAGAAAAAAATAAAAAATAATAACTTTCAGGTGGCACAACGGGCGCATGCATAAAGTTGGAACATTGAAATTAGGCATGCTATCTAAACATAAACAGACTTAAATATTTTTAAAAGAACAACAAAATACATGAAGGATTAAGAGTAGCTGCCATACATTTTTTTTTGTTTCTTCAATATTTAACACTCTTCTGGCATTCATTTTAAAATTCTGGAAGTTCATTCTCAATGATTGAGTTTGTTTGGCTAATGCTAACATTTTTTGAAAGAAAACTTTTTTCAATGACAAATTTTTTCAAACAAAATTTTGAAAAACCTGATTTTCACCAAAAAGTCAAATTTATAAGTAAAAAAATCAACTATTTTGATGATACATTTACAATTCTAATTTTTCAAAATGTAAAGATATGTAATCAGACAATCACACCAAGTGTATATTTTGCATACCCGTCATACAAACTAAAAAAATATATTGCTCTGCAGGCGGCCATTTTGAATGTCTAGGCCTCATACTCGAATTTAAAATGCATTTTAGTAAACCCCATAAATGTTGGAAGAAACTTTTTTTCTACGGCAAATTTCTTTGAACAAATATTTAAAAAGTAAAATTTCATACAAAGTGTCTTATATATAAAAATGAAAAAAGTTAAAAAGTTTTTTTTTTTTTAATTTTCAAAAGTCATTTTTTTCTTAGAGTTCTGTCGATGGGTCGAACGTTTTCCCATACTTAGATTTTTTGTAGATTGTGAGTTTAGGCATTTTAAGGTATCTTCAGGTACCAAGCAGTATCAGACACTAAAATATCGTGAAAAGTATCACAAGCAGTTTAAAGATGTCAAAAGATAATTCAGAGCAGGACGAGCAGTTTGAAGGCATTTCATGACAATAAGAGCAGCTGGAACTATCTAAAAACAAAAGCACCAGTACCAACAAAACAATGCCGTATGGCAAACACAGTCATGTTTCATGCCACTATAAGACAATTGCAAGCAACACAGGTACGCTTAAGATACTATTACCAGCAAAACGAAAAAGAGCAGAAAAGACAAGTTATACACTTAATTGATAATGATCGTGTCGAGCATTATTATAAACCATCACCAGAAAAATAAAGAGCAGAAATAAAAAGCAGGATAAAGACTTCAGCACCTGCACAACAATAGAAAATAGCACGATCAGGCCTGGGATTCTACCGTAAAACTGTCCACTTTTTGTTGTTGTTGTTGGTCAGTTCTCATGGATCTTTTAAAAATCGAGCAGGGGTAAAGTGTGCTGGCGAAGCCGGACTTCAAACTGCCCGTAGGGCCTAGCAGCCAACCGTGCGAGAGCGCGGTTTGGTCTGCTAGTCTATTATATAAAAATCTAGGGGGTATTTGCGTCTGTTTTTTTCGAATTTGTAAAAATGTTTTTCTAAAAAGTGTTTCTCTTGATAAACTGAACTAACGCTCGATTCCAGAATTTTTGGTGTTTGTTTGTTTGTTTGTTTGTCCGTTTGTTTGTTTGTATATTTGTACCATTATAGGCGCCCAGACCGTTTGCAGCACGATGCTGAAATTTTGCACACCCCCATAAAGTTTCTGTGGCTAAACAACTGTCAGGGTCTGGATGACGTCACGTGCATATTTCGCATACCTGCCATACAGACTGAAAATGGAAATCTTGCCGCTGGCGGCCATTTTAAATTTACAGGCTTGATATTCGAAACAGTCATGGTTCTCAGTAATTTCAACAACTTTTGGAAGAAATTTTTTCGCAAAAAGTAAATTCTTCAAACAAAATTTGTAAATACCTACATAGAAAAAAATAAAAAACAATAACTTTCAGGTGGCACATCGGGCGCATGCATAAAGTTGGAACATTGAAATTAGGCATGGTATCTGAACATAAACAGACTTAAATATTTTCAAAAGAACAACGAAATACATGAAGGATTAAGAGTAGCTGCCATACATTTTTTTTGGTTTCTTCAATATTTAACATTCTCCTGGCGTTCATTTTAAAAGGCTGAAGGTTTTTTCTCATTGATCAATTTGGTTTTGCTTATGTCAACATTTTTTGAAAGAAAACTTTTTTCAATGACAATTTTTTTCCAACAAAATTTTGAAAAACCTGATTTTCACAAAAAAGTCAAATTTATAAGTAAAAATATCAACTGTTTTGATGCTACACAAACAATTATAATTTAGCGAAATGTAATGATATGTAATAAGACAATCCCGCCAAGTGTATATTTTACATACCCGCGATACAAACTAAAAAAATATATTGCTCTGCAGGCGGCCATTTTAAATTCATAGGCCTCATACTCGAATTTTGAATGCATTTTAGTAAACCCCATAAATGTTGGAAGGAACTTTTTTTCTACGGCAAATTTCTTTGAACAAATATTTAAAAAGTAAAATTTCATACAAAGTGTCTTATATATAAAAATGAAAAAAGTTAAAAAGTTTTTATTTTTTTAATTTTCAAAAGTCATTTTTTTCTTAGAGTTCTGTCAATGGGTCGAACGTTTTCCCATACTTAGATTTTTTGTAGATTGTGAGTTTAGGCATTTTAAGGTATCTTCAGGTACCAAGCAGTATCAGACACTAAAATATCGTGAAAAGTATCACAAGCAGTTTAAAGATGTCAAAAGATAATTCAGAGCAGGACGAGCAGTTTGAAGGCATTTCATGACAATAAGAGCAGCTGGAACAATCTAAAAACAAAAGCACCAGTACCAACAATACAATGCCGTATGGCAAACGCAGTCCTGTTTCATGCCACCATAAGACAATTGCAAGCAACACAGGTACGCTTAAGATACTATTACCAGCAAAACGAAAAAGAGTAGAAAATACAAGTTATACACTTAATTGATAATGATCGTGTCGAGCATCATTATAAACCATCACCAGAAAAATAAAGAGCAGAAATAAAAAGCAGGTTAAAGACTTCAGCACCTGCACAACAATAGAAAATAGCACGATCAGGCCTGGGATTCTACCGTAAAACTGTCCACTTTTTGTTGTTGTTGTTGGTCAGTTCTCATGGATCTTTTAAAAATCAGAGCAGGGGTAAATTGTGCTGGCGAAGCCGGACTTCAAACTGCCCGTAGGGCCTAGCAGCCAACCGTGCGAGAGCGCGGTTTGGTCTGCTAGTGTAAATATAAATATTGAAATAAGTATGGGTAGCTATAGTTATAAGAATCCTCAAAAGTATTGGTAGGTAAGATCGATAATTATGTATAAGTGTAGAATTCTCTAGGCTAAGTAGGTATTTGTTATAATTATAGGAATACTGTATTGCATTGGTAGGTAGGATTTTGGTTGTGTCTAGGTAGTACGTGAAACATCGAGAAGTAATAATTACTCTGGAACCGTCTGGCGACTTTAGTTCTGGATCATACTGCTCTGAAGAGTATAAAGGTGCGAATGGCCTGCAGAGCGGGCCAGTATCATAGCGACTAACAAACACATCGAAGCCATCTGATCAGTGAACCGAAACCAAGTAGAATAATCGAGAAAGTAGTGTGAAAATAAATATTGTAACAGTGTAAAATAAATAACTATTGAAGAAGACCTGTGTATTTTTAATTTGAAGACAATTGAACCCTAATTTCGTAACAATTGGCGTCAGGTGCGGAATTGTCAAGAAAAATTAAGATCTTCTGTCTAAAAATAAATAAAATAAATTAAACAAGTGTTTAAATAAATTTTTGTTAAAAGAAAAGACGCAAAAGCAAGTTGCTTATAAATTCTGGAACATCATAATATGGAACATAATTCTGGACATAACATAATGACTATTTTACCGCATTGAGAAAGTCATCAAATTGGACCATAGTTTTTTTATTATTGTGTGTGATTAAAAAAAAAAAAAAAAAAAAAAAAATCTTGAAAAATATTACAAAAGAACGTTCCAGATTCATCGAGAAAAAGTTTTTGAATAACTATCCTTTGTTTACAAGTGTGTGAATGTACATTAAGTACCTACCTGTGTGTTTGAAAGACTTGAGACGAAATAAATAATTATGTACTATCAGACATTATTATGTTAAAAATATTGGTGAATTAAAAATAAATATTAAAAGACAGTACCTACCTACCAATCAGTGTAATCAGACAAATTATTATTTTTGCTAAAGTACGTATTCAAAATAACTTTATATATAAAACTCATAACCCGTATTAAATAAATTTGCAAATATTTTTGTTTTGAAGTTTGTTAAAAAAAAAAATGGCTAAGGTGAACATCAAGGACCTCAAAGTCACTGAGCTTAAGAATGAGCTTCTGGAGAGGGACCTGGAGACCTCAGGAGGGAAGGCGGCCTTACAAGCACGCCTCATGGAAGCTCTAGAACAGTCAGGCGAAGACCCGGCATACTTTGTCATGGCATCTGGGGGAGACCGCGCCCTTGAGGAGCTGAACCTCAGCATCAATGGAAACTTGAAGGAAGGCCTCACTACCATGGAGGAGAAGATGACCAGTAACCTGACAGGACTGAAAGTGGAAATGGCTGACAATTCCAAGACCCTGAGGGAAGACCTGAAGACGGAGATGGCTGACAACGCCAGGACCCTGGAGGAGAAAATGGCTGACAATTCCAAGACCCTGAGGGAAGACCTGAAGGCGGAGATAGCGGATAGTCTCACAACCCTGAAAGGAGAAATAGAGGAGAAGATGACAACCAACCTCTCGGCCCTGAAGGGGGAAATGGAGACTCGGATGTCAAACCTGGAAGACCGTCTGCGTGCCGAGCTGGCTGACAAGTGCCAGATGGAGTCCACCAGAATCTCCCCCAAAGGCGGCCTTCACGACGAGACCGACCAGGGATGCTCAACTCCAACCAGGATCACAAGAGGGGATGATGACCCTTCCCTAGCCAAGCACAACCTCCCAACCTTCGACGGGAAGACGTCGTGGGAGGAATACTTGACCCTCTTTGAGACGGCTGCCATGATGGGAGCCTGGAGCCAGCAGAAGAAGGCTTCGGTTCTCAGCCTGTCGCTCCGAGGAGACGCTCTCAGGGTTCTGCAGGCCATACCCCTGGACAACCGTGGTGACTTTGGGCAGCTGAAGCAGCGCTTGGATATGCGCTATGGCCACAAGTGCCTGGAGCAGCTGTACAAGTCGCAGCTGAACACAAGGGTGCAGAAGCCCAACGAGAGCCTCCAGGAGTTTGAAATGGACATCGCCCGCCTGGTACGAGACGCTTACCCGACAGCCTCCGACGACATCTGTGAGAGCTTGGCAGTGGACAAGTTCCTAAATGGATTGCGGGAATGGGAGACGCAACAAGCCGTAAAACTGGCCCATCCCAAGGCTTTGAACGAGGCGCTCAGCCAAGCTCTCGAGTTTGAGGCTGTCAAACAGTCCATCAGGGGCCACGCCAGGGTTTGTGCAATCAAGGCAGAGGAGGTCAAACTACCTACAACCGAGGAAATAATAGAAAAAGTGCTGCAGCAACTTGAGCCAACGAGACAGAAGGCGCACTGCTGGACGTGTGGCCAGCAAGGACACCTGAGCGCGAAGTGCCCAAAGTCTCAAGGACCGGAGAAATTGGAAGACGACCGCAAGGATGTAGAGACCACCATGGAGATGAACAAACGACTGAGGAAACAGCTCCAGGATGCCGAGAGAAAGGTCAAAGTCATGGAGACGGAGAACAGGCAGCTGACGAAGAACTTGGCCAGCAGTGAAAGGGTCCGGCGAACAGCGGAGGCCGAGAGGGACGAGTTGCACGAGACTGTGCTGAGCCTGGAGAGACAGAACAAGGGGCTTAAGACTAAGCTCCAGCAGCTGGAAGCTGGGCAGGGGCCCAGGACGAAGGACACCATCGCCAACCTGGAGTCCAAGAACAGCAACACCAAGGAGGCGGGAGCTCGAATGAAGGATAACCACCGGCCAACTCAAAGAGCAAAGTGGTCAAACAATGACCAGCCCGCCCAGAGAGTACAAAAATGCGTCGCATCCAAAGAAGCGCCCCTGTTTGAGACGTTCTGGAGCAAGGTGCAAGAGGGACAGAAGTTTCGCCATGGAGTGACCACAGAAGTCCACAAGGACTTATTTGAGGTCACTAGGGACCACACACTGGCATGCAGTGTACCGGAAGATCTAGATATGTCTAGAGGAATTGCACGGGTCTTCCGATACAAATTCGGAGAACCGCAACCCTCGAGCAGCCCGCAAGGAAGAGCTCTGAGACTACCGAAGGGGCGTCAACAAGCATACTGCCTGGTTGTCCCGGATTCCAGCAACCTGGAAGAGGACTACAAGGCATTGTGGGACGGCCTTGTTGAGCTGCGTGACTACATGTTGGAGGATCAGCAGGCGCGTCTGGCAATACCGAAGATGGGTGGCGGCCGCGCTAATCGAGACTGGCGGATAATCCGGAGTATGATTGAAGCAGTGTTCTCGGGAGTCGGCATCAGCGTCATGGTGTGCTGCGAGCAAGCGCAGCCGAGAGCCAGTGGGGAGAAATCCGTGGACTGCCACTTCTTCCTGACCACAGGGTGTCGACGTGGATCAGCATGCCCCTACCTACACAGAGTCAAGACTGTTCCGGGACGAAACAGTCTAGGTGGGGGGTAGTGTTATGTAAATATAAATATTGAAATAAGTATGGGTAGCTATAGTTATAAGAATCCTCAAAAGTATTGGTAGGTAAGATCGATAATTATGTATAAGTGTAGAATTCTCTAGGCTAAGTAGGTATTTGTTATAATTATAGGAATACTGTATTGCATTGGTAGGTAGGATTTTGGTTGTGTCTAGGTAGTACGTGAAACATCGAGAAGTAATAATTACTCTGGAACCGTCTGGCGACTTTAGTTCTGGATCATACTGCTCTGAAGAGTATAAAGGTGCGAATGGCCTGCAGAGCGGGCCAGTATCATAGCGACTAACAAACACATCGAAGCCATCTGATCAGTGAACCGAAACCAAGTAGAATAATCGAGAAAGTAGTGTGAAAATAAATATTGTAACAGTGTAAAATAAATAACTATTGAAGAAGACCTGTGTATTTTTAATTTGAAGACAATTGAACCCTAATTTCGTAACAATACATTATTTTATAAATTTGAAAATATTAAAATGGATGTTTTATTTCAAACATCGACTTTTTATGTTTAAAGCAAAAGAATACATTACTTTTTATGTTTCGAAACAAAAAAAAACTCTTTTATTAATAATTAAAACGTTTGATCTGGGCGTAGGCTGCAACGAGCTGTCACACACTGCACATCATACATTATTTTATAAATTTGAAAATATTAAAATGTATGTTTTATTTCAAACATCTACTTTTTGTGTATTAAAGCAAAAGAATACATTAATACATTTTATTTTTCGAAACAAAAAAAAAAACATTTTTATTAATAATTAAAACGTTTGATCTGGGCGTAGGCTGCAACGAGCTGTCACACACTAGTTGGCTCCGCCAGACCCCGTTAACTAGTATTTTGCTACTGGTAACCTTGTTTTATAATATCGGTAGCCATATTGGAATCCATCTTGGGTGTGGACATACTTGGGCACAATGGGAAGGAGTAAGGAGGAAGGAGAAGAGGTGGTTTTTATTAACTGAAATCAGAATGAGCGTAAATAAAATTGAAATAATGATTTATATTTACCTACTGTTATTCATTTAAAAAAAGAGTTTAAGTGTTAATTAACTTTGTATTGTTTATTATTTATTAAATTACTGGTTTTTTTTTTATGAAAAACTGATTAATAAATATATATTTAATGATGGTTGAACTGTGCTTAGCACCGGCCTGTTAGACGCCGTCGATCGTCTCAAACGTCAACTCAAACCCGGAAATCTCGGTCCTACGGCTCGTTGTAATGAGCTTCTCTCGTTTTGGAAGAGGCGCTGATGTCGGTTGTTTTAGATACTAAAAGGATCATGTGCTTTAATAAATATATTTGTTCAAGTTTTGGGTCAATGAAGGCAGATATTAGGAAATATAAAATACAGGAATCTGTAAAACTTATAACTTCACTGGTTTATGAAATTTTGTATAAATCGCCGTGTCTAATTCATGGTCAAATTATAAAGTGAAATATTATTACTACGCTCGCTCTGCATGTAGCAAAAACTTGCCATTTCCGTTCAGTTTGCCCCACCCAGTGTTGCCACCTTAGCCCTTTTGGGGCTAGATCTAGCACTTTTTACTGTAGGTGAACTCGTTGTTTAATGATTTAGCCCGAAAAGGGCTATCTAGCCCTTTTTATTTACTTTAAAATATTGTACGAAAATCTGAAATTTGCGCCATGCTAACATCGCGATTATTTCGAACTTTCGCGATTTTTGTCATATATATTGTTTTTTTTTTTTTGGTAGACACCATTTGTTCGATTATGGCCACATATCTATGGCAACTAAATGATTCTAAACGGAAAATTTGTTAATTTTAATTTGTAAAGTAACTAATATTTTTAATGTTTGAACCTAATTTTGAAAAAAATTATTGTGATTCATACCAAACAGGTGCTTTTTTAGCCTTTTTTTACACCAACTCTTTTTGTGCTCATTTTAGCCCGATCTAGCCCTTTTTAGCTTCTTTGATTGCTCCCATTACTAAAACTAAGGTGGCAACACTGGCCCCACCCCACTCCTTCACCCCCCGCGGCCACCTTCAACCCACGCGGAGTAAAAATGTTTGTCGTCGATCTAAAAAACGTGAAATATTCAGTAAAAAGGACAATATATTCCATCGCTGCAAGTTTTCCTCGTAGAGAAGGTAATATTACACTTATTATTATATGGTGAAGTTCATTTCAAACATCGGATACGATATTTTATCATATTGTTTTTTTGCAGGTGGGATGCATGTTTTTCTCGACCAGAAAATTTCAAGCCGCAGGAAAAAGCGATCCAGGAAGTGTCTCAACCTGAACCAATGTACGTGTATTGCAATAAACGTGTATTGCCGCTTCCACTTCGAAGAAAACTCCGTCGGGAAGATTATATGGACCGCTACTCATAACATGACGTCATAGAGTTATAAAGGTATAGAGATGAAGTCCAGGCCAAAATAATGTCCCCTTTTTTTTGGACTGAAGCGCTGAACCTCGATCCGCGTGCAATTTGTAATGCTCGGTTTTGGTCTTATTATTTCTCCAGCGCTCGGATCGTGAACATCTCGTTAAAAGTGGTTTTCTGTGTGAAAGGGCGCAAAAATAGGTCCGAAAAAGTAAAATACATGGATGAAATCACATTTCACATGTAAATTTATGTTTTTAATACGCTAATTAACGTTTTATTTATATTTTGTACGAATTATTGACAGGCGCGTGCTAGAAGAGTGCGTCTACTTTAAAGATAGTGTTCTACCGTGTGAAAGAAAGGGACAACAGCGCCCAGGGCTGTACTCGAAATAATCGAGCCTCTTGAAAAATATTTTCCACTAACTACTAAAAAACAAAGTGGCACAAAAATGATAATTTTAGGAATTCTTCGACTAATAAATGGAATATATGTACAAAAAAAAATGAGGCTTAATACGGTATACTCTTGCAAAAGTCGCTATGATATTTGACAGTTCAAATTATAACAACTCAAATTATACGAAACTTAGCGAGTTTTGAAATAGTACAATAAAATACAGAACAACATTTTTTTAAATCCAATGCAACGACAGCCATTGCAAAAAAAACTTTTTTTTAAACTAAGAGTGGTTTGCAAGTGGATTCCTCGATTATTTCATCTAAATTAATGTGGTTACAATTTTAAACGAGTCGTATTATTTTTAAAATTCAAATAATAAAATCTTTAATTGATGAGGCATTCACTTTGTAACCTTTCTATATTCTACAATCTAAGTTGCAAATATATATTTACATTAAAAACTCATATCAAATGCATACCCACAAACCAAAAAGTGCAGTTCACGCTAGGGCATGGATACCGGTATACCGAAATACCGGTATACCGACTGTTATTTTCGGTATTTTGAAACCGGTATTTGAGGATAAAATACCGGTATTTCGATTTTTCGTAAAAAAATATCAATTATTATTGCAAAGGTGTTTAAAAACTATGCAGAACGCTCGATTTATATGGTTCACAGTGTTGTTCATACTTCAGATGAGTTTTCATATGAGACGAATCACGATTATTAGAAAAAATCATCACAATATCAACTACGCAAAATTCTGCATGCTTAATAGTATCTAGTTGGTATTTAATGATATCGCTTTCAGTTGTTCGTCTAATGTTTTACTTCTACAATTAACTGCTACCGGCACGCGCGCACGCTCGAACACAACACAAGACGATACGTAAGTACGTAAGCGCTATATCATACATCTTTCTCTCTCTCTCATACATTGGATTAGTATTAAACCTCTCGCACGGTTCTTTTTGGGCATCCGGGCACTATGGTCTACGCTCCACCCCTCCCTCAATCTATGACCACAAATCAAAACAGATCCCAGGTTGGTCAGATCGGAGAGGAAGAAGAAGATAATATTCAAACATTGATTCGTATTGAAATGACATTGTATGAAAATGGAGGTACTAGAGGCAGATTTTTGGACGTAGCTTACAAGTACCTCTTAAGCATTCCACCGACGAGCGTTGAGTCAGAAAGGGCATTTTCAGCTGTAAGTTACATTATGTAACAAAATAAGATCATCTCTCAACGACGCAAGTTTGGACGCGTTATGTTTTCTTCGCACGATTTTCCAACAAACGCGATCTGACTGAAAAATAAACTTAAGTTAATTGCGCCTGCGCCTATATTTTGGTTTATTTAAGAAAATAAAACAATTTGATTTTGTTTTAACTTATGTACGCTATATAAGAAATTCTCGTTGCACGATTTCATATAATTAGAGAGTAAGACTGATTTTAATACCAATGTGATTGTGATGTTTGTGCCTTTAAAACAACTTAAATAATTCTTGGATCCAATAACGTATTTTATTTAATATTACCTTAACTATAATAACTCAATAAATGGTTTTTACTGAGTTGATCAATAGTTCGAGTGTTTTTGACAAATAGCTTAGAAAACTGCTTTAATGACTTACTTATCGTTTTTGGCATCATTTAACCAGTAATTAGCAGTATTTAATAAAATACCGAAAAAATACCGAAATTTCGGTATACCGGTATTGGAAATTTCAATATCGGTATCAATACCGGTATGAAAATTATTCCGGTATTCCATGCCCTAGTTCGCGCCTACAAATGCTGAATGCTTATAAATAAAATCCTAGCCTTAAATGAAACAGGGGTGACATTGGCAAAGTGAACCATTTTTTACAATATGGGTGGTCAGCCTCATACCCTATAAGTCACGGAAATTTGTTTTTTTAATATTAAAATGAAATCATGTTTTCGAAATTGGTTGTACATTAATAAATTTGACTCGTCCTGTAACCATATACAACTTATATTTTGATTTTTCATTATTAAATATTAAAATCTTTTTTGTTTTATTATGTATTCTTACCCTGAATCGGCTCTGGTAACCATTTTTTGCAAGAGCCATGTTTTACCGTTATTCTCGTAAAAGGTCTGTACATACATGTATGGTTTTTAAGTGATTTAATATTATTGTTCACACCCATAACAAGAAAAAATCATGTTATGTATGGTGCTTTACATTATCACAAAAATAATATTTCGTAGCATCCATTGGTTTCATCCTGTGGGCAGAGCGAGACAAAAGTATATTTACCTCGCTCGTAATGTTTAAACGAGCTATTAGATGAACAATAAAGCTTTAAACACAAGAGTGCACGGCTGAAGATGCAAAAAAAAAAAAATTTGTGCACTACAAGTTTATACCTATTTGTGATAAATCTTGTACTTTCGTTAATTTACCCTCGTTGAGTTGGGTCCATATTTGTATGTTCCTTTTGTAGGAGACACGCGGTCTATATATTAGTAAGTCAATGCATGACGTGTTATTTTATTCATTCGCTGAACGCTGCTTATGTTCTCCGCTGGGAACCGAACTCAAGACCTTCGGATATTGAGTGGTGGCGTCAACCACTAGACTGTACACCGGTGAAATATGTGAAGAAATGTTTTGTGATTTTGGAGAAAAGTGTCAAAAGGTCCTTACATAGGTAGTTTATGTTATATTTCTGATACATTAGATTTCAAAAACATATAATTTTCTGTATGTGATCTTGTATCTTATCTGCTAATAAATGAAACACGTAAATATTCACTTTTTGTTTTATTTTTTGTACGAAATGGGAGTAGGTATGGAATAATAATATGAGATAATATTATAGGAGCATGGCATAGCGCGTATGTATGAGTGCACTAACACACTCTCACGTACACGCACACGTCGTGGTTCGCGCTCGTTACATTACGTGACGCTAGTATCTCTAGCCTGATATAATTATTATTATTAAACCGGAAATACAAAGATATATTAGGAACTCAGTTCTCTATATACCTATACTCTGTGCGTCAACTCTGTGAACGTCAATGCGTCAAGCGTATTTGAAATTAACTGTTATATTTTCACTGCAGTGAAGAGAGTGTAGAGATTAATGAAATCAAGAAGACTCCAGTGTCCGCAAATGTAGCACGTGCAGAAGACTCCAGGATCATCAGAACTGTCTTGGATGGTGCCCCCTCAGGTGTTAACCACGTAGACGAGGATGCGGTGGGCAAAGAACTTCGAAGCTGACGCCGAAGTTTTGGGAGTGAGGGGACCATCTGTGGGGACCATGGAGGGAAGCAGCACAAGGCAGAGTCCTGGAGGATTGTGGTGCAGGAGTCCCTGGATCCTTTAAGGCTGATGAGCCGAAGGAAGTGAAAGTAAAGTGTATAGATTTCATATTTTAAACATTTCCAGTCCTCAGACCATCATCAGGACAATCATCAGGGATCCAAAACTTTTGCAAGAAATACAGATACAGAATGCCAGTGTCCTTGACAATATTATCTTCTCTGGCAGGTGCCTATTTGATTGTTTATCTACCTACTTAGTTTATTTTTGCCATATCATTTGTGTTTTTTATTATTTTTTTTTTTCTTTGCACAGTGTACCTATATTTTTGTGATTGTATGACTAATCTTTTTTGAATAAATAAATATTGTGCAAAATCTAATCGTTTTATTTTGACAGCTTTAGCAATAATAATAATATTTATTAATAATATCAGGGCAGATAATAATATATGAATATAGTGGTGTGGGTGTACCCGCCTGTCGCGTGTTTATACACACATGCATACAAGATCAAAGTCCGAATAGATACTTGTTGAGGCAGCGAAGCAAGAAAGACGGAGAAGGGGGTTTCGAAGTACGTACCTACCGCAAAGCTATAGAGTGGCTTCTCTAAGTACCTATATACTCTGTGGGCTCCGCTAAGCCAGCTGTAGATGGAAGGCAAACAACTCTTTCATCTGACTCATCTCATTTCCAGCCTAGCTCACTCCGCCGAGCTCGTTGGCTGTGGAAGGCAAATACCATTATTTTTTTTTTTAAAACTCTTTCGCAATGGAAGGCCAAAACTATTTCACTACGCTCCGCTCAGCTATTTCCCGCTCCCGTTTAGCTATTTCCCGCTCGCAGTGGAAAGCGGGCATTACATTTGCACGCGGATCGAGGTTCAGCGCTTCAGTCCAAAAAATAGGAGACATTATTTTGGTCTGGACTTCATCTCTATACCTTATAACTCTGACTGGAACTCAAGGAATTTCAAGAACTGCTATGGGTCTGTTTCAAAGCCAAGGTGGAATAGAACTCGCGGCCTACAACCTGTTCTTTTCCAGCTCCTTTTGGATTGCTGTTTCTCTATGGTTTCCTGTGTGCTTTGAGGTCTACCATAGTTATTAAATTTGTAGTTCGAGGGTAAGATATTCAGGAAGAAATTGTAAATAATAAGGATTTTTCAACGTGTATGACCTGTTTTTGTTTTTTT
>OX637338.1:20912175-20917051 GCA_951799405.1 Agapetus fuscipes
GGTGGCAGGCTGTAGAATCTACAGCTGCTACTTTTCCCCCAACCATCCGATTGAGCAACAACAACACCTTCTCTCAGGGGTCAGTCTCCCCTCCACTGACCCACGCCCTGTATATCCATCCCATCCGGGGATGTGTCACAGGACTCGCATGCAAAAGTTATGTGAGATGCGAGTGGCAGAAGGCCCTCCCGTGAAGCTACACTTTCCCAAGTGTTTACACAAAGCAAAGGAGGCTCAGAAATCACTAAAAGATTATGGCCGTGGGGTTTAGGGCTCGAGGATTTTAATTTTACAAACAAAAATGCAAAGTGATTCTGAGCGTCTTAACATATGACTTAAGGCCTAAATTCGAGATGTTACTACTGAGACTGTTCGGGAGGTGCTCTCCAGACTAAGTGGCCAACCACCATAGAGGTGGGAAAGAATAAAGAAAAGAAGAAAGAAAATCGGTCTAATTAGACAGACGAGTTCTCGCCATAGCTAGCACAAAACTTTGAAAAAGCCCCAAAGTTAGATTTGTTGGCCACAAAGTCCGCATATCCGATCGGGCCGATGGCCGGTCTGACAGCGTTGAAGAGCGCCTCACGACCAGGCTGCAAGGCTTCGCAGTCCCACAGGATGTGTCGCACATCCTGCAGCGTCGCTCCGCACTCACAACCCGACCCCCTTGAGAGGCCAAGCTGGAAGAGCCTGGCCCTAAATTTACCGTGACCAGTCAAGAACTGACTGGTCCAATGGTCCGGGACCAACCAAGGAGCCTCGTATCTCTCACGGACCGAGGGAAAGAAAGAAAAGGTGGTTCTGCCTTTGTCGGAGGAATCCCATCGTTTTTGCCACACGCGGAGAGCCATAAGCACAACCAGTTTCCGAGTTCCAGAGGATATTCCTCGGGTGGGGGGATCAATGCTATCTTCGCCGATAGTAGCGGTGAGGCCGCGTCTCAAAAGACTTATGGCGTTGGCAACCTGGAGGTGAAGATCCAGAGGAAGGACACCGGCAAGAACGGGGAGACAGTCCGTTGACGCGGATCTGTACGCCTTGGTGAGCAAGCGGAGAGATAATCTCTGGCCGGAAAGGATGACACGCCGCTGTAGACTCAAAAGGCTCTTATCAGCCCAGCAGCCGGCTGCGTAGAGTGCTGTTCCGATGAAGGTTGCCTGATACAAGATACGGAGTGAACGACCTCTAAGTCCCCAAGTGACGTGAGAGAGCCTAGCAACCTTGCCGAAGGCGCCATTACCCTTCTGGATAATGCGCTTTGCGTGTTCGACGAAAGATAGATTACCGTCCAAGGTAACTCCAAGGTAAGTTACTGCTTGGGACAGTTTCACTCTGGAGCCCTCGAAATCGATAATAGGGGGGCGAGCAGGACTGAGACGACCCTTGAGGAGGATGGCCTCGGTTTTGTGGGGGGCAAAGGAGAGTTTATTGCGTGTACCCCAGGAGTGGATAGCTTGCAGGGCAAGTTTAGCCGATGATTCGAGGGAACTTCTGCTGTTCGCCTCAACAGTGAGGAGGGCGTCATCGGCATATGCGCGCATTTCACAGCCGGAAGGAAGTGGTAGTGATAAGAGGTCATCGAAGAGCACATTCCAGAGCATAGGGCCTAGGACAGATCCCTGGGGGCAGCCCCGTGTAATGTCTCGGACGATGATATTTGGGCCCGCATCAAAGATGATGCTGCGCTCCGAAAGGTAGCTGGCAATGGAAGCATAAAGGTTGCCAGGGACCTGTCGAAGTCTAAGCTTCGCAAGTACCATGGGCCACCATGCGCCATCAAAGGCACCAGATATGTCAAGCATCACTGCAAGGACATACTTGCAGCGGGAGGCCTGAACAGCAGCAAGGACAGAGCGGATGGCATCCTCGGTGGAGATGCCGGGCCTAAAACCGAATTGATGACACGATATGGGGAAACCGGCTGTTTTGAAGTGAAACTCGATTCGAGAAGCGATGAGCTTTTCAAGCACTTTGCCGAAAACGGGCAATAGAGAGATAGGGCGATATGCCTTAGGATCAGTCGGGGGCTTAGAGGTGAATTTGGGGATAACCTTGAGGAGGCCCGTCTTCCAGCATCGCGGGAAGACGCCCAGTCGAAGACATTCTGAAAAGAGTGAGCAGATGTCGTTCGGCGCAACAGCCCAAGCCGCCTTGGCAATTAAATTGTCGATGCGGTCAGGGCCGGGCGCTTTACGTGTTGTCAGCCCACAAAAAATTTTGTTGAGTTCCTCCACGGATGGCAGGGTGGAGGAGGGAACATTCATGGGAAGAGCCGTAACACGGCGGATTTGAAGGTCGTGGTCCGTGTCCGCCTCAGGCTCATCCCGGGAAAGGAGCGAGTCAAGAAATGCGCCGGCGGTTTCCGCCAGCGAGCTCGTGACCACCCCGCTCCCAGGAGCCCTAATACCGCATAACACGCCACCCATCGGAGTGGTGTGAGCCACTGAGCGATAGGCAGCGCCCCATGGGTCCGGGTTAGCCGAGGCTGTGACGAATTCCCGCCAAGATTCTCTCTTAGCTACGAGGAGTTTCCTCTTGTAGCCAGAGATCCTCCCGCGCACGGAACGTCTAAGGAACTCAACAGGAGACATGCCATACATAATGTAAAAGTCAGTGGATGAGCAGTGAGAGCATGAGGAAGGAGCTTGACTCGATATAACTCTAGGAACAACATTTAAAGACTCGATATAAAGCAAGGTTTCGTGGATTTGTGCAGGTGGGAGGCCACAGGGACACTCCCGGCCGGCAACCGTGTTTCGCAGGTCGCGACGCAGCCTGTTCACACTAGCCTTCAGCCGAGAGAGCTCCTCAGTCCACCATATAGCAGAGCGGGGACCCCTACGGGGACCACGCCGACCCAGAACATCCGCAGAAGCCCTAACCACAGCGTCCTGAAAGTAAGAGGCCACAACCTCCGGATCACGGAAACCCCTTCCGGCCAGACGATCAAATTCATCGGACAGTCTAGATCGCAAACGGGTCCAGGTGTCCTCGTCGCATCTAGTCCGGAACAACCCAGGAAGTGATGTGGGGGGAGAATAAGACGCTTGTTCAGTGTTAGATGGCGCAAGTGTAAAAGTGATCAGCCTATGGTCGCTGATTGTGGCGTCCAAATGGACCCTCCAGTCAGCGATGCAAGGGAAGTTAGGCGTAGTGTGTAGTGTCACGTCAATGGAGGACTCTCCTCCGGCGTGTGGTGTGCAGGTAGCGGGTGCAAGATGATCATTGACCACCATGAGCTGATGTGTGTTAATGAATTCCTCCAGCTGTGCCCTCCCCAAGTCCCTACCCCTATGGGCGGTGACCCGTGAGGTCCACAGCGGGGATTGTATGTTGACGTCCCCTGCAACCAAAACCCTGCGACCCCTAAGGGACAGCAGGGCATGTTCCAAGGGACCAAGGAAAGCGTCTGTAGGAGTTGAGTATTGGAAGTAGACGGAAATAAGGTAGACAGGAGGGCCCGAAGGCCACTGGATTTCCACACACGCCTGGTGCTCCGTTGACAGATGCGATAGGAACAGTACCCTAGCCAATGGGTCGCGAACAGCGACACCCGCCATGGGACGGGGACCTACCTCAGCCACTCTGCAGGCAGAGCCCAGTCCCACAGTGACACCACCGACTGAATACTGCTCTTGGACGAGGACCACGTCAAGCTGCAGCACATCCATGGTGTGCCGCAGCTCAAGCGTTGCCGCCCGGCTGCCGTTCAGGTTCAGCTGACCGATGTTCTTGAGGCCCTCCATTAGTAGTCTGTGCGGGCGACGGATCTCCGCATCGCCGCAATCCTGGCAGGGCATTCCTCAGACCCGGTCTGATGTTGCTCCTTCCTCCTATTAAATACAAAACAAGTAGCACAGAAATGTTCAGATGCAGGGGCCTGGCAGGCACTCCTGTCATGCGGGCCCGAACACTTGGCACAGGTCTCCCTAGCCGAGCAGCGATTGGCCATGTGCCCATACAGCTGGCATCGGGAGCACTTCATGGCCTCAACAAAGTCCCGGGCGCGGAAACTCTCCCAGCCGGATAGGAGATAGCCTGCACCGACTATGGAGCTCCTCACCCGAGACGGGACCGAGACCACAAAATGGCAGTTACCAGTGCGCGGTCCCGCACGATGGGAGAGACGAGACGACTTAACAATGTCCTCGACAGTCATTCCGCAGTCCAGGGAGGCCTGAGAGGCCACCGCCGCCAAAAGGTCCTCAGGGGAAGTAGCCTGGGGCAGCCCGAAGACAATTATTCTTGGTTGACGGGACCTCGCCACTTCCGTTTTGAGGCCTGAATCCCTAGGAATCGCCTCCGTGAGCCTCCTGGCGTCCTCGGGGGTCTTAAGGCGGACGACAACTCCGCCCTCCCTAGCCTTGGCCGTACCAAGCACCCTGAGGCCAATAGAACCGGGGTCCAGATGCCTCTTCAATGACGCCATGGTGGATTCATGTGTGCCGCCCTCCGCGGAAGTCCGAACAAATACGGCCGCCGTTGCCGGTCTAAGGGCCGGAAAGTCTCTGGATCCAGACTTGAGGACTTCGCTCCAGCTTCTGCTAGGCCTGAAAGGCGCAGCGGTTGGGTGAGCATGCGATGCGGGTGAAGGAGCAGCCTTGACAACAGCATCTCTTTCTCCAAGCTCGGCCCTGGCGGCCACCAGCTCAGCGCGGGTGCGCTCCAGTTCCAGCTCCGCAGCCAGTCGACCAATCTCAGCCTCCTTGGCCGCCACCACAAGCCTCGCCTGCTGCCTCTGGATAGCCAACACCAAAGAGTCGTGCAAGGCTCGCTGCCTCAAAGTAGTTTTACTATCTTTTGCGGAGTAGACGGCCTGTAATTCAGCGAGAAGCTCCTCAATCTGAACAATGGAAGTTGCATGTTCATCAGCAAT